>NDFZ01005475.1:679572-753988 GCA_002192655.3 Mamestra configurata | reverse complement strand
CCATAAATACTTAACTAACTATATACACTAGAAATAAAAATAAAATCTCCTAACTAAATAAACCCTAAAATATGGCGTCAAAAAATTCATCCGCATCGCTGTCGACTGGAAGTGTACCCAAAAGACTGGCGGCATTGCCACGTTGTATGGCAATGCTTAATCTTTGACCAAGGTAAAAGCCAGCCCTTGGGTCACGTGAAGTGAACATACTTAAATATTTCTAAATACATACATATTATCTAGACAAATTACACCCAGACACAGAACAAATGATCATGCTCATCACACAAAGATTTGTCCTGGTTTAGCAGTCAGGGTCACTAACCACTCGACCAACAGGTCAGTCAATTTGTTTTAAAGTCTTGACCTAAATAAATTGAGTGAATGGTTTCCAGAATATATTAGTAAATAGAATACTTTGTTTATGAGTGCATCTCGATCTATCAAAGGAGATCATTCTAGAGCAGGGGTGGCCAACATGATTCGACCCATGATCTACTTTTTACTGACGAAACCCTGTGTGATCTACCAATGACACATTTCTTTTCAATTAAAATTTTAAATGAAACGGTATTGTTCAGTAGACCATTTTGTAGTATTTTTAATTTTATTAACCTAACCTATTTAAATATAGTTGCGCAGTTTGTTATACGAATTTATGTTTTTTGCTTTGCCGCGGTCGACTGGTCTTATAGCCGCGATCGACCGGTTCGCCATCCCTGTTCTAGAGTGTATTCGTCCCAGCCGTTTATAAAGCAGTGTAACCCTACTACACAAAGGGGTACCTTTGAGCTACATTTTGCTTATTTGCCTTCGTCGTAAAGGCTTTTGATTTGAATCCATCAGTTTGTGATTGATGTTTCAATAGACTAAGTGACAGCTTTGCAGGAGTGAGCTTTGCGAATGTAACTTGTGGGCCACGAAACGAACGCGTTTGGCTAAACATGAGACAAAATTGTTTGTCTTAAAAGTGAGTTTGTGCAGTGATCGAAAATGACCTTCAAGATTTCGTAGAAAAACCCAGTATAAAGCCCATGTTTACGTATTTCATTTTAATTTTATAACAAACCGCCTTTTCCTACTTTGAAGAAATAAAGTCTAAAAGAGCATGAAACTTCACGAAATCGTTAATATTTATTTGATAATCAATTAAAAAGCCTTATATTTCTCTCAATTCCTAGATGATATACAAAGCAGACAGGGTGCGCGGACAGGGCGCTGACAAGATAAATGTATGGCGTCAAAGAAACGAAATATACTTAGCATCGCGGGCGCGCGGACAGACGTCATAGATTTTCGTCACAGCGCCCTGTCCGCGCGCCCGTCGCGCGCCTGGAACGATTTGTATAATAATTCCCTTACAGTGCCAATAGTTTCAAGTTTTTATTTGGGAACCTCTGACGATACACGTCTCTTCCAGAGAATGCCAGCTTTTTGCATCTTTCGCGAAGTCTTCCAGCGTGTGTGTGGTCTTCCTCGTGTACGCTCGCTTTGTTTATTTGCAATTGGAATACTGATTCGATCCACTCTGTGCCTCGACTTTTGTCAACTACTTATATTGGAGTCGGCTTCGAGTGTAACTATTGAGCTGAATTTAAAAAGAACTAATTATATTTTATATGGATTACTGCCTCTACAACCCAGTACCTGGATAACACGGTACTTCTTGGCAAGACTGGTTTCAGATTATCTGGCTTCTTTGACAGAATCCAGATAATCTATAAAGATAGTTAAAGAACCACTACTAAAAATGAGAGCCGGGACCGACGGCAACGGCTTAACCAGCTTTTCGTGGCATGGAGGTATCTCGGGATTTAATTGATGGTCACCCATCACCCACCACTCGGAATAGGTACTATTTATACGGTCGGTAGTCTTTTTAATACACAGGTAGAGAATGCCTTGATGCATTAAGTCCGCACATGTACCACTATTGTACACTAAGTTTAAATAAATAAATATTATAATTATTTCACTGTGAGAACGCTACACTTTCGCTACGTGCCAAAGGCTTCGTTTTGTCCCAAAAACTGCGCGATTTGAAAATCAGTGGGAAAAACTTAGCGAAGCAGCGTGAAAAATTTAGTAGCCGGTTAAAACCGTATTTTCGTGGCCCAATCATAAGCATTAAGGTCTGTCTAGAAGTCATTTACTAATATGAATTATGCGTTGTGTAGGCACATAACATTGACAGTGAGTAGGCACAGTTGAAGAAATATAGCGAATAATATTCCAAGAAATTATTACTCGCTATATTTTTATTTGGAGCTCTTTTCAGTGTATTCTTATTTCATTATTTGATTTCAATATAAGCTAGCTATTTCATATGGTAGTAGAAGAAACGAGTGAAGAGCTCGTGGCTAAATAATAACAGCCGCACGGGTCGGTATTCAAGGTTAAGCAACGCTTGCCGAGGTTATTCTGTGGATGGGTGACCATCTTAACATACCGAGTTTCCTCCGTGCCTCGGAAGGCACGATAAGCCATTGGTCCCGGCTGTCATTTGCAGATCTTTGGCAGTCGATACGGATTGTCAGAAGCCAGTAAATCTGACTCCAGTCTTGCCAAGAACTACCGTGTTACTCAATTAATGGGTTGTGGAGGTCTGGTAGGCAGCCGCTCCACGTAAAATACTGGTGTTCAGCTGAATCTGGTTTGACTGGAAGCCGATCCCAATATGGTTAGGAAAGGGCTAGGCAGGTGCGGAGAAAGGTTAAAAGCTTCCTAGTTTTTATGAGACTGACAAAAAATGCTAATAAAACCTAGATTTACCAAGTAAATTCAAGTAATACAAATGAAACCTGAGATTTTATTAGAATCAGAACTGCCAAAATAGAAGAAAATAGTATTGAAACAGTTAAATACAAAAAATTATAGAAAATGTCCAATGAAACCCTGGTTTTAAAGGGTTTGGTAAAGGTTCCATATTACAAATGAAAGAGACTCCGTTATTCACTATACCTAGTAAGTAAAAGCAAATGAAACATTCTGACACGTATTTTATTGTTTGTCACGTAAACAAAAATTAAATCCGATCCAGTGCGTTGAAAGGACATGGTTCAAAACTTAGATTAGTTTCGGCTAATGTTTTTTTTTTGTTTCTCTCCACTTTAAAGAACGTACATGGCGTTGTAATCTAGTGTTGCAATTTCGAAACTTTTGTGTTATAAATACTTGTCATTGACAGTTCTGTTGCCACCTACAGTTCGTGCACCTTCCCTATAGACCCTCTTCTATTTCTTGCCCGCTCTAACATCCATCTTTCTTTCCTCATTCAACAGACTTCAATGCAGCATGACATGGAAACCCGTCGCGCTCACACAACGATAGCCATGTACCGAGGCAACATAGTCGCCATCAAACGGCTGCAGAAGAAAAGCATCGACGTCACCAGGGCCATCAAGAAGGAACTCAAACAGGTAAGCAAGCATAGTCTAGAGTACCCACTGCTAGGACGCACACTTTTCTGTGATAGGGCAACAACCTTGATCTACTAAAGCCCAGTCAACGCACGGTGTCCGGCGAGGCGGCAAGCCTCCTTGCCGGATTACCGCCATGGGATCTGAAGGCGAGAGCCCTCGTGCACGTTTACGTGTGGCGCGTGGAGGCGCTTCGCCGGGGCAAAACTCCGCTACCGCGGCAAATTGCATCGCAGCGGACGGAACTCCGGCAGGATGCCACGGCGGTATGGAGACGGTGACTATCGCGACCCAGCGCTGGGCACGCCACGATTGTGGCGGTAAGGCCCCTCTTTGGGGAGTGGCTGAAGAGGCGCCACGGCATCCTCACCTTCCGCCTGACGCAGGTACTTGCCGGACACGGTTGTTTCAGGAGGTACCTGCTTCAGATTCAGCGGGAGGACACGCCCGGGTGTCAGCATTGTGAGGATCGCCCGGAGGACACGGTGGAGCATACGGTGAAGGTCTGCCCTGCTTGGGCTAAGTACTACCGTCACCTCGTCGAGGCGATCGGCGACGGCGACCTCTCACGTCCGGCCCTGGTTAAATTCATGGTCCGGAGCGAGGAGGCTTGAGAAGCGGTCACCTCCTTCTGCGAAGCTGTAATGCTAGCAAAGGAAGAGGCGGGCCGCACGAGGGAAAGGCAAGGCCTTCACCCCAACCGCCGCTACAGGAGAAGACGCCCCGGGCGTCGGGAGTCGCAGGGCGATCCGCGGCCACCGAACGCGGGCCTGCGAACGGAGAGCGTTGGGTGGCTCGCTGTCCGATCACCACCAGGCCCGGGTCGATGGCGCGTTGTGTTTCACGCGTGCCTCAAAGAGATGTCAGCATAGAAGACGGGGCCCGCTAGGGCCAGAGCCCGCTAGGGCCAGAGCCCGCTAGGGCCAGAGCCTGCTAGGGCCAGAGCCTGCTAGGGTTGCGGAATTTGTTCTGGAACGCAAAGGGCTTTAGAAGGAACACGGATGGGTTTTAGTCAGTAAGAGTATAACACGCCCTTCCGCTCCACCCAGAGCGGAAGAAGTCATTTGATGATTTCCCATCCTTAAAAAAAATTTATTTATTTATTTATTTGTACAATGAGTTAAAACCATTATGATTCCGGTGTGGGAGGCAGATAGAGCTATACAAATGCAAAGCACTGTCCCTTTTTATTACAAAACCATGATGGCTTTGGTTGATTGGTCAAATGTATGATTGCAATCATTGAGGAACGAAATGAAAGTGACGGGCATCATTGGTTACACAAAGTTACATAAAAACTTTTTTATCCGTAGATATTATAAATATGCCAAGATACCAAACGAGAGAGCAAAAAAATTTTATTTTTTCTTGATCATCGAATATCGGCCACCGAGATGTATACGTGAAATGGCAACATCAATATATATTGAACGACAATGAAACCTGGCCTTGGGCCACATTTTCAACAATAGTTCCAACAGTAGGATTTTTCAAAATGGTGGATAAAAGCTTTCCATTTTTAACTACAGGTTTTAACTTTGGGTTACTTGCTCCATTAATCTGGGATCCAATGAGACATGAACTCGTTTTGGCTTGTTATCAATCATGTTACTTTTGTGTAACATGTCTGTCTGTTGTTGACGTGTTGTATTTTGTCTGTTGTTGACGTTTCAAGGTTACGGATTACTTGATCGTGAAATAGGTATGTAGTTAATCCTTTAAAAAATGTCATATTCTAATCTTCTTTTAGCTAATTGTTCACTAGTGCTGACTAGTGAGTGATTGATTCCGGGATTTTAGAGGAGGTATTATCAACTCTATGTTACTAACTTCCACGAACATTACGTAAAAATATAGTCTACCTATTCCGATCTCTGATTATAATACTTATTGCTAGTTAGAAAAGCGAAAATCTAACATATCACGATTGGATGGTAAAACATAATAAAATTTATACCTACTGTCTATTGGAACACAGTCATTTACTTTTATTTTTATGTAATTGCCCTAAGGTAGTTCGGTACCAAAGACAAACCAGCAATCTTTTCTCATATCTATGGTAGTAATAGTTCGTCCTTTATTCTCAAGTAGCCCCATACTATCACATTTTATGGGCTAGTAAAGTTTATGCCCATAGTAAAATATACAGGGTCTTTCAGAAATGCGTGGTCTTATTTAAGGGCGAGGTTCTACAGTAAAGAAACATAATGCAGTTGAAGGTAGATCATCATCATAATCTTAGATTTAAGACGTCCACTGCTGGAGATTGGTCTCCCCGCCACATCGACCGGTCCTGTCCGTCTTGCATCCAGCTGATTTCAGCAGTCTTTACCTAGTCATTGGTCCACCGCATAAGCGTACCGTGGAAGACGTAGCATTCGCGCGGCTTCCAACAAGAGAGAGGGCGAGGTACGTGGTCGCCACTCTAGAACCTATGGACCCATCGACTATCTGTTCTGCGAGCAGTGTGTCCTGCCCTCTGCCACTAAAGTTTGGCGATTCTTCGGGCTACGACGGTCGTCCAGTTTCTCCTGCGGATATTACAACGAAGTCTGTGATTGAATGCCGCAAACTGCATAGGACTGCTTGAAGAAAGATTTCTTAGGAACTTTTTAGTAATTTTTTTTTGCGGTTACATTTTTTATACGAGTCTAGTTATTGTTGTACTTTTAATCGACTTAAAAAAAAGGAGGAGGTTCTCAATTCTATTGTATTTTTTCATGTTTTTACCTCATAACTCCGTCATTTATGAACCGATTTGAAAAAATAATTTTTTCATGTGAAAAAATTGATTAGTCCCGTACAAATTTCATCAAAGTTGGTTTTGTAGTTTGGGTTTTTAAATCAAAATAGCTGGAGAAAATAGAAAAAAATAAGTAAACGAAATTGCTTGTTTTGCTCTCCAGTGACTTTCCAGTAGTGCTGTTAGGTGTGAGGTACTACTGAAAAGTAAAAATAAAAAATATTATACAAAAAAAAAAAAAATTCTATAATTTGGAAGTCGGTTGTATTTTTTTGTAAAAAAGTTATTTTTTCTTTACTGTATACCAAATACAGAACGTCACCTTAAAATATGACCGCGAACTTCTAAAATACAATGTATAACTTGGAAATCTACAATCTATTTCTGTCCCATAATAAGACTATACAAAGCCATTATACAATAGACTTCATTCAGGTTTTAATTGGATTTAACTTGGCATTAAGAAGATAATGTCAAGATTTAAAGATTTTCCTCTTCTTCAAATGCCAGATTGTCATAAGAAATTATTTAAATTAGATTTAAGGCCGCGTTCACATGGCAATGATCAGCCGGTCGTTGCTAAAAACATGTCGAAGTGAAGGCTTGGGTGAAGTGATCACGAGGTGAGCTGTCGATCCATATAATCAAGAGGTCACGCGATCACGAAATGACCTGTCATTTCTCGATTGGTCCTTGGATGACATAAGATATTTTTATACCAAGGAAGGAATTCGTTCCCTCAGGATAATTTTTGATAGTCACGTGGGCGTAGCCGCCGAAGCTTGTTTAAAAGGAATTTATTCTAATAAACTTTTATTTTTATTTTATAAGTATTAACAGTGGTTTTGACGTGTGTTTATTTTTGGAATACAATAGAGATAAACAAAGACATTACAAAGGGATTCAAATAAGTCTAAAATTCGGACATAACCCTACCGAATCCTACCCACGAAAGTTTCCTAAATCCACAAAAAGATTTATAGCCTGTGGGGTAAAGTTATTCTTAGTAGGTGACCAGACTATGTCAAGACCCAACTTAAGTCGAAATCTATTTATAGAAGTCGTGGTCTGAATTATTTGGAGGGACTATGTGAAACATTATCAGACTTAGAGCCTGTTTCATCATCTCCAAATTGACACTATACTACAATTGACACTATACACTATACTGACACCTGGCTCGACATATCTGGAATGACGTTTAGACGTTTTAATTTAAATTGAACAATTCGATTTCGATGAAAATAATATAAACGCAACGGTAACAGTGATGCTATCGCGTTTAAGTATATTGTTTTTATCGATATCGAATCTGAATTGTGAACGTTATTCAAGCCTTGTGTGAAGTTAACTCGCACGAGTAGTTCAGACGCCAAGCTACAACAGTCCCGAAAATCCGAAAAACAAATTTCTTTAATACATTTTCAACTATATCGCTAAAACATTAGGTTCAAGGTTGATTGGGAAAATTTGACAGTTTCGGGTAGCTTGATGTACTGGCGTCTGTACTTAATTATTAAGTTACAAAATAGCAAAGATTTGTTCGCCCTTTGGCATAACATAGCGCACTTTTTATTACGAAAAAAAAATGTTTTTTTTTTCAAATTTCAAACTATTTATTTCAACATGCGTTCATCGAAAGAATACATTCAAATAACGCTCAATCTTTTTGAGATAAGATTATTTGCGCTATCGATTTAGATCTAAGTTACTCGCTCACTGGGCTTTGTCAGGTAGTAAGGTTAAGCTAGACTTTTCAACAAGGTATAGAAGACTTTTAGAATGTTTTTTATTTGTCGAGAATTTTTTGATTACTAATTTTATGGCTATTTCCTTAGGCAATTTATTCTGAATGCTTGGAAGAGCATACGTCCCTTGATGAACTATTATTATTGTACCTATATTAAACAAATGACTTATTTATATGAAGTTATCTGCCAAGTAAATTAACGGGTACTTAATCACAGGTGGTATTCATTCGAAAATCAAAAAATATTTTTATCTAACTAACGGACTAAATAGAATCGTATATTTAAAACCCAGGAAGCATCCTTATTAGAATAACATTGAAATAAAATGGATATTATATAAATATATATATAATATTTATATATTATTATTTTACGCGATAGCCTTCATTACATGCATGAAAATGTAACAAACAAACGCACTTTTTAATATAAAGAAAACCTGAGACCAGGGTTAAGTAGGATCTGCCAGGGTTACGAAATTTGTTCGAAAGAATCACTGCGGCCCTGGAACGCAAAAGGCTTTAGAAGGAACACGGATGGGTTTTAGTTAGTAAGAGTCTGACACGCCCTTTCACTCCACCCAGAGCGAAAGAAGTCATTTGATGATTACCCATCCTTAAAAAAAGGGTTCAGTAGGATTCAGTAGTTGCGGTTGTAAGTTTAGTGAGTAATTCACTAAAATAAAAAACCGTATTTCCGAAAATTTGTCCCCAACAAATTGGGTCATTAGGTCAGCGAGCCAGATAGTAATTATTGATAATTAGTATTAACTAATTACGCTGTTACGTAATTATGCCAAATGTCTGGTAATTGGGGACGACGGCGTTGGCCTGAAAATTAGGAAGTAAATTGAGTGGCTTATGAGCCTCGAATTAAAATCTACCGGCGGTTAATTAATCCTTACCCATTCGAAACATGCTGAACGAGCTACTCATTTACATATATATGTAGTCCTCATGATCGATTTTGGCCATGGCGGCCAATCTCAACTGAGACTAGCCATCGGCGCGGAACATTTAGCTCGGCCACACACCTACTGTTTCTTTTCTACCTACATTTATAGCGCACAAGTTTGTGCGCAAACACAGGTGCACTCTCTCTTCCATTTCTCTCATAGTCCGATGGGACGGCAACCTAAAAATAATAAAGAAGACTGACAAAGATAAACAAACGAAGTATCTTGACTTGGCTCGCGAGGTTGTCGACATGTGGGATGTGAACACAGCAGTCATTGTGCCGATAGTCGTGACGGCCAATGGCATAATTGCCAAGAGCCTCAACCAACATCTAAAGAGGCTCTCGTTGGGCGGCTGGATCAAGGGTTTGATCCAGAAAGCAGTACTCCTGGACACGGCGCGCATAGTTAAGAGGCTCCTCTCCCAGGGGCCCTGACCACCGGTAGCTTGGACCCTGTTCTCGATACCGTTGGGCTACTATTTATTATATTTTTAAATATTTTTATATCTTTGTTTTTAATATTTAAAAATGTAATTTAAATGTAAATACAATGAATAAAGGAAATAATAATAATAATTCTTTATTATCAAGCAACTATGGCCCATAGATAAAATACACAAATTAAACAAACAAAAAATAAACTAATACATATTAATCTTGCTCAACTTATAAACTAAGACACAGGAAGTGACGGCGTCGAGTTACGCTGCGCGGTGTCGCGTAGCCTGCCGCGAAAACGCCGGTAGACTACACCCTTCGACTAACACGACCGGAGAGAGATCTGGCGCAGGACCATAGCTTAACGTGCTTTCCGAGGCACGGGGGTATCACACCACCAACTTCCAAACTCCGGGCTTTCACAGAGAAATTCCTATTGGAAAACCCCAATAACACTTTTACATAACATAGTTACTTACCAGTTTACATAACAAGTACATTACAGTTCCACTGTTTGGCATTACACCCAAAAAATTTGGTCCTTCGAGCCGGATGCCAACAAATGCACTATGTAGGCCTATGTGAAATAAAATACTTAAAAATTTTGAATATTGTTAAAGCTTTGGACTAAGATTTAATTACACATGTGCCCCAGATACATGTGCCAAATATTTAGTACCTGTGGAAGGCTGACCTTGATAGGGAAATAGGACACCGATATCTTTGGAAGCGTGGTATTGGGGTACTCGTGCGAAAGGCACTGCGATGTACTTATTTCCTTATAAATTCCGCCCTACGGTTATAATTGTTAAAGTCAGTTGTTTTTACTATAGTATGCGCCAGATAAATGTGGAATAAAGTATATTGACCTTTCCCTAATAACTGTTCATAGGTACCTGAACAATTAAATATGAATCGTTTTTCATTATTAGACAATGTTAAGGATCACGAGAGATGATGATTCGGGACAGCTTTGTGTCATTAATTCCGTTTTTCAAATTAAAAATGTCAATAATTGTAGGTGGGTCAATGACCGTTATTCCACGATTATCTGGCGCCTACTATAGATACATTACTGTTAGTTTTTTGTTTTCCCAAGAATTAATGTAAAACTCATCGTAGTTTTTGCTACTTGCTTTTATGCTGCGGGCAATATTGAAAGCCCTGAGTTACGAGTTTGACGTGGACGCATTCCCCATAGGATGGGAAGAGGTGTTTATTATGCATATTTGTCCTACATTTAGTCTATCATATTAAGTCACGTGCAGTAAGTAAAATTTCATATAGAAAAACTCAACATCACGTAAAGACGTTATGCTGAGTCGTCCAACCCGGGAATCGAAGTCTCAAGATCAGAAGTCCTTAGACCGTGCGACCATTAGACTTACGAAGCAGAGCAACGTTATTGACCACATCTCTGTTCTTATTAATCTTCTCAAGTAAAAGCAACAGCAGTTACATTCAACTTCCATCTGCAAACAACTTGTCAACTGTTCACGTGACCAGAGGGCTGGGCTTTTCTTCGGCCAAGAAATCAGCATTGCCATTCAACGCGGCAATGCTGCCAGTGTTAGGGGCACTTTTGCCATTGACAGCGATGTGAATAAATTTTTTGATGCCCAATGATTTATTTTGTTTTTGTACACGTTTGCATATGTTTTCGCCATTACTAGTCTAAGTAGTTGTTTAAATTGTTAGTTGTTACTGCATATAAGCACGTGATTAGTTAATTTTCATTGTATTTTTTTTATTTATTTATTTAATAAGGCACACCAACAGCTTATTTATAAAATTAATCACATAATTTATGGCATCGAGGGTCATGTGTAAATAAGCCACTTACAGGCATGCCCAACTTTCTTAGAGCAAGTGGTTCATTGTAATAATTAAAAAATGGTTTAAATAAAAATAGTAAAAAATAATTGACATTAACAAATTGAGAATTAATAAGATTTAAATGGTTGAATTATAAAATTAAAATTAATATTAAATTACAAAACTTGAATTAAATTTCGTAAAATACTAAAACATTTCTTAAAATATCCTAAGCTGACATCAACTTAGGACACTTCCATCTATTTCTATCTCTTTTCGTTCAGTCCATCCAAAGTATGTTTGTTAGAGATTGCCCTGTACGATAAGAAAATAAAGTACGCAAAAGCAATACAGCACCCCACAATAAAGTATATAATAAAAGTAAACTTATTATTTCTCCAACAGATCCGCGAACTTCGCCACGAAAACCTGACAGCCTTCGTCGGCGTCTGCGTCGAAAGTGGCTCAGCATGCATCGTCTCCGCCTACTGCTCCCGAGGATCCCTTGCCAGGGTCCTAGCTGACCGGGACCTGCATCTGGACGACATGTTCGTGGCCAGCCTGGTAGCCGACCTCCTCCGAGGATTGACGTACTTACACGACTCGGCCCTGATCTCGCATGGGAACCTGACTTCGAGCAACTGCCTGGTGGATAGTCGATGGGTGTTGCAGATCGCTGATTATGGACTTCATAATTTGAAATGTGAGTGGTTTTTCTGCTATAAAGTGGCATAAAAGCGAATGACCCACCCGATTGTATGTGCATTTTATGTAGTGCAAAATTCCCCATATTCGGCTCATCGGATGTAAATTGAATTAATTAAATGCTATTCGGCACATTTAAATAGTGTTGATTGTCAGCCTGGTTTAAACAATTTTAAATACTAAAACCCAGTTTTCTTTTAAACGAAATCGTCGCTTTTATTACAACTTCTAAAAGTAACTGTCTGTTTGTTACGTTGTCTCGCCTAAATTGCTGAACTAATTTTGATGATTGTTTTAGAAATAATTTTGCCTTGGAGGGACATCGGATATTTTTTATCGCAGGAATACATGTAAAAACATGCATCCTTGGAAAATATTTGACTTTCATGCGTCACCAGTTCAGTGATCCCCAATGACGAAAACACGATTCAATAAAACCGAGAAGTAGGTCAATAAAACCTGATATGAATTCTTGTAATTCCGCTTTTTTCAACCTACATACATACATATTTCTGTATTTTTTGCTGCTCAATGACCGAGTTTTCACGGAACCCGCATTTCAACTAGGTGCAAACCCGATAGATTTACAGAGTTTTCATTTGGACAATTTTTTTATACTGGTTGAGTTTGAGAATGGGTGTGTTTCAAACGGAACGATTTTTATTTTATATTTATTTTTGTCAATACCTGTATCTTTGGATTTTGCTTTGTTACTGTGTGACTTTCACCGCTATTGCTAGCTATAATAATATCCTAAAAAACGGCTTATATATAAATTAAGAAACAATATTATTACATTAAATTACGAGTTAAATTGGTTCATCATTACGAGATAATCAAAACTGTAGAAGGAAAAATAAAGCAATTTTTTACAGCGTGGCATAGTTTTTTGATACATTTTAATAAATGTATGTGAAGCCCATAGTCAGAATGGTCTATCAATTTCAATAAGTAATAATGTCACTAACTGACCCAAAACTTGGCCACGCGGCTGCCTACCTCTCCGCAGCCGCGTGGCCAAGTTTTATTACTTTGGATGCTTTTTCGAGGGCACAGAGAACTAAGAGACAAGCATAATGCAGCCATTTCAATAGTCTTGTTCTAATAGATGGAGCATAGTTTGTGACACCGACCTGCATTCATTTTTAGGGTTCTGTACCTCAAAAGGTAGAATAGAATACTCTTTATTATGTACACCATATAAGTTACAGAAAAGATGGACGGAAGGAAAACATTACATAGGGTGACACAATGGGCGGCCTTATCGCTAAAAGCGATCTTTTAATGACAACCTTTGGATGGGTTTGTAAAAAGGAACTCCGTTTTTTTTATGGATGGGAAATGATCACATGACAGAAGGGACTGTCAGACTCTTAGTGACTTAACCTCCTGGATTCCAGAAAAATAATTATTGGATATTATTTGAAACTTAGGTTTTATGGTATATCAGGGGTCTGTACATGTCCAAAAAAATGCAAAAAAAAAATTGCTTTGTATATATAGATTTTTCTTAATATATATATGACAATGGTTCTGTATATGACACTAGTACTGATACTTACGTCATATGTATATGACACTGGAATTCAACTCCAAATAAAAGTCTAAGTATTTTATTAAACCCATTCGTGTTCCAACTAATGCCGTTTGCGTTCCAGGGTCGCGGTGAATCATTCGGACAAATTCCGCAACCCTGGCAGGCGTTCCGCATTCATGCCCTGCTCATTAGCCAACGCGGTAGCCCCATTTTTCAATGCTAGCACTAAACGAAACACTTAGCTCTGTGACTGTGGCCTTACACGCAGTAAACATGCATGTAGTAATATTGTTCAGTCAATATTCGTTTATTATCTTCATGAGAAAAGGCTCTCTCCCTATGTGAAAAATTATTGCAATTTATTTACCAAAGTAACTACTATTATATGAAATTATTTGTCTGGAAACCACGACCTTGACAAAAGGTGACCCACGCCATTCCGTTCACATCAAATCGGTGTAATCAAGAGTAATTTATTCCCTAACTCCAATTTAAAATTTAAAAAAAAAGCAATAAATTAAATGAGCAAACACATTTTCTTTCGTCGTTTTTAATATTGAGTTAGTAATGGGATTCAGAGATTTGTAGGTATTGGCAACAAATCATGATATACAGATATTGCTTGACTATCTTGTGTAGCGGCATCAATGCCACATAAAAAACTAAGAAGCAAAATTTGTACGGCAACAAAAAGAACCGCAACGCCATCTATCCTGTCAGCGACGAACTACCAACGAAATCCTGCATCGCGCAAGCAAAGTTCTCCGTGCGATTTGAACATATACAACAGTCCGAATATCAACTATCAGGCAGTTGCCCACCAGACACAATAACCGTCTGGTCGGAGGATCCTCCCACTACAGTGGAGGTGTGCGAGACTTTACTCTCTGTTTCGCATACCTCTATACTTCTGCCAATGGTTTCGATCGCGTAAAAGCCTAAACTTATCCCACTCCATATATTATAAATTTAAATAGGTACTTTTTATTTTTTTATTTTCTAATTTGTCCTCCGCATGTGACCCTATACTCAAAATTTTACTTACATTACGCGTTGGTGTTTGGATCACCGAAGTTCATAATATGTACCAAACAATAGAATCGGTCCAGTTTTCGGAGCAAATAGGCTGTGATAGACGGACAGACTGACAGACACTCGAGTGATCTCATATGTAGTCTTCTCAAACGCCTGAAATCCTAAAAATACTCGTAGCTCAGCTAGTCGTAAGCTAGTCAGTCAGTTATGCAGAAATTCAAAATTTACGTTCGCACGTAGAACCTCTGTAAATGCACTACTATTTATCTTTGAGTACTACCCAAAATATGACAAGGCAATCAGTCACATCTCATCAAAAGTGAAGCCCGTGAACTCTTCCGCAAGAAGTTGACAGAAAATTCCAGCGTTGATTTTCTGTTGAAGATCTTTTTTTTTTTTATGAGTACGTAAAAATGTTTTATTATTTATTGATGGGCTTGCGTTTGACCACCATCTCACCACCTAATGTGGACGATGGAGCACGCTTGCCTTGAAGTAACCTACACACTCTAGACTTGAAGACGTCCAGGTTGTAGCTGTTAGGAAACACAAACTCTGGCAGGGAATTCCACTCCTGCATAAGTCCTGCAAAAGAAACACACAAGCATGAATATGCTGTGTGTTTTTTTTTCTAGGTAATATTTGGGGCATTCCGACTCGGACAGGTTAGGTTCGAAGGGGGTGAAGGGGTGATCCCCTTCGCAGGACTCCATCGACTGGTCCTCCGTCGACTAGGGGCATGGGGCGTGGCACAGGGTATATTTATTTTTTATGCCGTGTCTTGTCCCAACATCATAAAGTTGACCGGTGGAAAAGGTAAAGCATTCGGTCCGTAGTATAGTGTAAAGTATATTTTTTTACTTGTGCATCAAGTTTTGCAGAACAACTTGCTGCTCTTATCGCTGCCACGGCAGAATTAGCTTCATCTATTTGACTGACAGACCTTGACAATTCACAAGTGCCTGGAACTTTATTTGAAATAAAGGATTTTGTATTAGTATTTTATTAAACAGCATTACAGTATTAAGTCTGCCATTGTACAAATCTATCTATCAGGGTTTGGTTTCTGCCCTTAATCCTGATATTGTATTGACCATTGTGCGTGAGCCATGGCGGCCGTCATTCCATTCAGCCAACCTCCTTCCAGAAGTAGATAAGGCCTTCTAGTCTGTTCAGGATGTTTGGAAGAGAATTCGGTGTTCCCATTATTAGCTTCCGCATTTTGGTGACGCTTGTGCAACAAGGAGCACGTGCGCTACCGTTTCCTCCCCCTCCGGCATTGCACCTTTGTGCATAAAATTTTAAATAATTAAATTACTGCTCTGTAACCGTTCATGCCAGATTTCCTTACCAAAATTTCCTCCACCAGATGGCTGTTCCGACGCCGAAGATGCCTTGCGAATGGAGCGCCGCATGCTGTGGAGGGCCCCAGAACTCCTGAGGGACCCCAACCCTCCCCCCAGAGGGTCGCAGAAGGGAGACGTGTACTCCTTTGGCATCATCCTCTATGAGATCCTCGGGAGGAACGGACCCTGGGGCGATACGAATCTTACTAATGCTGGTGAGTGACCATCTTAAATATTTAATACAAGCTTTTAGTCGACTTCTTTATTATCTTGCTTCGTTCATTATGTTCATAAGTGTGACCGGTAACAAATTAGTAATCCACTTGTCAAGCACTTCCTGATATCCGACTAAGCTTAATAAAAAATATATATATAACTTTGCAGACAATGCAATATTATGGGACAATGTAGGTACTTGGTCTGATGATGCAGCCGCAAGGTGGATAAGTAGTCCTCAACCAAACAAGATAATACCATGGCGTTTGGTCTCTTTGGAGTTTTAATAACAAGTGATATTTCGTATTTTTTAGTTCATGATCGTAGCCCTGGTGAAGGCTACAGGGATCCGCTGGATGCGATGCACAGGGCCGGTCGATGTGGCGACTGTTGGGGAGGCCTATGTCTGTCCACTGCTGATTGGACGTCTTACGACAGAAATGATGATGATAAAGAGACCATTGAAAACTTGTTTTAAAAAGATGTACCGTTTGTTAAATGGGTGATTTCTCTAATTTCAGTTACAAGTCAGACTTTTTTTTTTTTTTAAACTTTGCCCCGCTCTAGAAATTCCTCCTGTATCGTGGTTGCGTTTGCAAACTCACATACACAAACAGCCAGACCCGGAACAACTATCTGTAGGCCATAAAAATATTTGATCCGTGCGGGAATCGAACCCGTGACACGCAGCCCGGCAGCCAATCGCTCGACCACTGAGTCAACCGTGTCGTCAACAAGTCGACAACATTTTAAAGTATCATATTTCTCCTATAGGTATTTCGCATTGTTTTGAGCATACAGCTCGTTTGTAGCCAGCTTGTAATTAGAGGCGAAAGGATTAGAAACTAGGAATGTTTTAACCAATGCCTAAACTCCGAACAACTACTATGTCACTAATTGAAGCACCCGATGACACGTTCTCGGAAATATAGGAAAATTCTGTTTGCACTTGTTTCTCTAACCTTGTTTAATATAACTGATTGACATTGAAGTTTATTATGCACCATAGCCAATCCTAGGATTTGCTAAGCATGCTATTATTTATTATTTTATTTATTATTATTTTATATTGCTACCTGTATTCTAGAATACAGGCAGTTGCATATTTCTATTATAAGCACAAAAAACCTTGCAACAGACGAAGTGATGACCTCTTCCATTTGAAAGAAGTTGGGTGAAATAACAATGTTTTGTTTTTAATTAACGTTGCCCCACACTAGAAATTTGTCCTGTATCGTGTGTGCGTTCACAGACATATAAACTCACATACACAGTTCCGTGTGGGAATGGAACCCGCGACACGCAGCGCAGCAGCCACGGGCCTGCGGACGGCGAGGGTTGGGTGGCTCGCTGTCCGATCATCACCAGGCCCAGGTAGATAGCGCGTTGTGTTTCACGCGCGCCTCAAAGAGATGTCAGCATAGAAGATGAGGCCTGCTAGGGCCAGAGCCTGCCAGGGTTGCGGAATTTGTTCGAAAGAGTCACCGCGGCCCTGGGACGCAAAGGGCTTTAGAAGGAACACGGATGGGTTTTAGTCAGTAAGTCTGACACGCCCTTCCGCTCCACCCAGAGCGAAAGAAGTCATTTGATGATTTCCCATCCTTAAAAAAAAAAGCGTAGCAGCCAACCGCTCAACCACTGCGCCAACCGTATCGCCTTTACCATTGTAGTGTCCAGCGCTCCTGCTGTTTTCGGAAAGGTCGATACAGTTTCTACAACTGAAATCTCTTGAATATCAGCTCAGAAACACGATTTGTGATTCGTTCCCATTATATGGGACTAAAACGCAACTGACAAAATGAATACGCAATTGAATTCGCCAGTGTCTGAGAGAGGAAGAACTTCCTTATTTTATTATAATAATTCATCAATTAATTCATCAATGGACATAATATTTCATAAAATATTACTTAATTTTTCTTAAAACTTTGACATCTCATACCACGTTTTTCGACATACTGTTATAATAATGATTTAATGAGTGTATTTGTGAGCTAGTTTAATTTGACATGCCATATCTAATTCTCTTGTATTGATAATTATGGGCTATGCCTGAAAACATTTTTTTTTAATTGTTTTTAGAACTTGAAAGTACTGCGGTTTGAAGAGAATAGTCGGTTGTCAGTAAACATAGACCCGTCAGACATTCTATTTTTGTGTCTTAGATGACGATACTGCCTTTCAACGGACATCTGCAAATCTTTTAGTATAGCCTGTGTCATTTTATAACCATGTTTCGGCCTACAATTTATATTTTTATCTCCAACAGAAATCATAGGCCGGGTACGTCACCCAATAGGCGGGGTGCTCTTTAGGCCTCCGCTTGGGGGGCTGGTGGCTCGACCGGCAGTTCTGGCAGTTCTGAACGCGTGCTGGAGCGAGCGGTCAGACCGCAGACCGGATTTGAGACTCGTCCGGCTAAGGCTCAAGGATATGCATGCTGGCATGTAAGTTACTTCAAATCAATCAATCATTCCCTGGCTCTTTTCCCTTTTTGGGGTCAGCCCTCCTGATCCATTTTCGCAACTGTAGGCGATTTTGCGTCTTTTCCGGCCCATCGTCAGCATCTTGTTGAGGATTGTTCAGGTATTCGGTAAGTTGCTTCAAATATGATAGAAATTGATAAGTATATCTAACGTCGTCACAATATAAAGCGGCCATCGCTCGAATACGTGACCGACGCGAGTGTTTGATCGGCAAAACGGGAAGTCGCTTTCTGTGGGTTTTAGCCGTACAAATGACTGTTATTATTTTAGGACGACGCCTCAGATTCTGAATTCAAATAGGTAGCCTGTGTGTTATTATAGTTGTTTCGTTTTAGTAAGGCAATAGCGGTCACTGACCTTTTGTTTTTTTTTTGTTGGATGGGAAATCACAATTGACTTCTCGTGCTCTGGGTGGAGTGGAAGGGAGTGTCAGACTCTTACTGACTAAAACCCATCCGTGTTCCTCCTAACGCCCTTTGCGGTCCAGGGCCGCGGTCCTAGCGGGCCCCGTCAGTTATGCTGACATCTATTTGAGGCGCGCGGTCATTAACCTATACTACAAGTTCGGGTTATTTCGTAGAGTTATTAGGGAACGGCCAATGACCGCTATTGCTATAATAAAAAGAAACAATGACCGTGCGAGAGGAAAATAAAATACCTTCGATTGATCATTTTAGGGGTTTAGTAGATTTAGCAGGTTGTGGGCGTATAAGCGAGTAGTCTTTGGGCAAAGTGCCAACTATTAATAAGTCGATAAGAAAAACATAGTCCGAAATAGTTGTAACTATTTATTTATTTAATATGGGCTTGCTCTTGACTCTAGTCTAGGTCATAGATGACAGAGAAAAAGTCGACGATGGAGCGAGCTTACCCAGAAGAAGCCTGTTCACTCCAATTTTGAAGAGATTAGGGTTGTATGCGTTCGGAAACACAGACGCAGGCAGAGAGTTCAGGTTCACGCTTTATCAACTCAACTGGATTAGTTTCAAAAAGGGCAATGAATACTTTTTATTATTCCTTGTAATTCTTCTAAGCCACTTTAAATAGAATACTTACAAGCTAAAAAAATTTAATTCTAAAAATCCCAACCTAAAATAGAATGGAATGTTTTGTTTCATTTTAATATGATCAAACTTTCATAAAAACAGATACGGACAAGCGATCGCAACGTCTCAACTATTTTTAATTAGTGTAAATATTTTAACATCTGGTATCATTATTCCTAGCCTAGCGTAAAGTGTAATTCGTCTAGACATGTTATTGAAAGTTTGTCTAAAATACCATTATCCGTTGGGGATTTGGATTAAACTTGAGCTTATACTAAATGCATTTCTCTTGATATTAATAATAAGGCCTCACTGCGCGCGGTCTAGCGGTGAGAGTCCCGAGTTCAGCGTTCCACGTTCACTGTTATCTATGCGGTGGTTTAGAAATCTTGTAAACACAAAAGCAGTGAACGCGCGTTCTGTCCGAGTTAAATTTTTTGCAAAAGCTCACGATGTCCAACATGATCGTGTATATTAATCGACCAGTCGTTTATTATATTATTTTTATTGAATTAGTGAGGCAATCTTTGATTTTTGATTTTGAAAAGTTTCCTTTATGATTTGCGAGACGAGGATTATAAAAATCGACAAAAAAAGGCAAAAACATGTACAGAAATAGTACTTTCACTGCTAAAGATTACTTAACTCCAGATTTGTAGACCGTTTGCTGTGTACGCTTATCCGACCGCAGAACGAAGAACGCGACCGCAGAACGCAAACCCCCTTGGTGGTGTGTTGGCCCCTAAAACTATATAACTATATGGATAGAAAATGGGAAATCGTTCTTATAGATTTGACGATATGGGACTCTATTCGGTAGGAAGATACCCAATTGGGGATGAACGGTACCTACTCGTAGTCGATGTATACAATCGCAAGAACCTTTTCAGATAGATTTTTATTGAGAGTCATTGATTTTTCAGTGGATTTTATTTACCTACTACATCCGATAGACACTAACAGGATTTTAATCTAGATAGATTTACTAAAAATTAATAGAATTACCCCTGGTAGTAACTCTTTTGACAGCCAAACCTTTACATCTAATATAACCTTCTTGTCCAGGAAAACGAATATATTCGACAACATGCTGGCAATGATGGAGAAGTACGCTTCGAACCTGGAAGCCATCGTCGCGGCCCGGACCGAACAGCTGTTACAGGAGAAGAGAAGGACTGATGACTTGCTGAACAGGATGCTGCCAAGGTAAGAGTTTTTACCTATGTACTTATTAAGCACTAGATTCTGCACGCGGCTTCGCCCGCGCTTAAATAATAAAAGCGGTGCTGGTGTGTCATCCTACATACAAATCCATATACTTAAGCCATACGACGCATTGGGCCGACAAGCGGCGCCGCACCGCATGCACCTCTTGTGGCCGCCGTCTTGCAACTTGAGGGGCGAGGCGGAGAAGCATGATGCGCTGAAGCCCCGCAGTGATAACGTGTTATGTGAAACGCGGTACCGCATGACCCGTGTCCCACACCGTAATGGTTGAATTTCAAAATAGCTATTCACATTCCTGGTATATATATACCTCATCAAAATTGTATGATCATAAAGGAATTCTTTAGCTAGTTCGAAATAAAGCAACAAAACTACCCAGAAAACCAGGATGAAAGTTGACAGGGTCCCAGAGCAATGGCGTTTGCGACCACTAGAACTGGTGTTAGTGTAGTGGTCAAAGAGATGTCAGCATAGAAGACGGGGCCCGCTAGGGCCAGAGCCTGCCAGGGTTGCGGAATTTATTCGAAAGAGTCACCGCGGCCCTGGAACGCAAAGGGCTTTAGAAGGAAGAAAAAGTGGTCGCGTTGAATTATTTGCTTGTGTTGTATGTTTTCAAATTATTATTAAACAAAAAAAGCACATCCCTTATTTTCATCTATCACATAGTTTTTGCATCAATAACTTCTATTTAAAAAACCACGCTTCGGATAACTCAAATTTACTTTTCATCGAACTATTCTGAACAGCATTATCCGCCATGATGGGCAAAATTTCTTAGACTTGAAATTGCTAACATTTCAGTAATGCCGATCACAGTTTGCAACTATTGTCTAGGTATTTCAATAAGTCTATCCAACCGAGAAATAGCTATCTTTTATAACTTTTCTTAGAAATATTTTGGACATGTATTTTCATGGTGAAATGATCGTGAAAAGGGTTTTAAGAAACTTGGTGCAGAATCATGTAGGCGAACTTTATGTATCGAAACGTTATTCGTAATGGTCAATCATTTATATTCAAACGCGATCGGTCGTTGACATTAGATCTCGAGGGAAATTGGTATGATTTATGATAGCTGTCCTTTGATCGCTGCGGGACTTTTAATGTAGCTAACATAAATTTGTCCTGTTAGAGTCTAACTTCTTTCTATTTAAGAGTTGAAGATTGATGAGCACAAGTAATATTTCTGATTAAAAAGTGCCTTACCATCCAAAAGCTTACTCTACTACTAGTTTAATATAGGGGGTCCAAATCGAATGCACTATATACAATATACAACCTTAAATAATCTATAGGTACATGAAAAAAAAAATACAATTATTTATTGCTAGTGTGCCCCTTGGGTTACATTAAATTAGGTTTTTTTTAAATTAAAATGTATATTGGAATTAAAAAATTGTAGCAAAACAGAGATGTGTATCTATATCTTATGTCTAAGTTATTTAGCATATGTCTAAGTTATTTAGCATTACTACAGATTAATCAGAAATAAAATTAGAATATGTTTTGGACATGGCCGCCTAGGTCTACGCAGCTGCCGGTCGATTCTGTAAACATGTTGAAGTGAATGATTGGGTGAAGTGATCACCAGGTGAGCTGTCAATCCATATAATCAAGATGTCACGTGATCACGAATGAGCTGTCATTCCATCTTGATTATATATGTTTACAGAATCGACCGGCTGGTTCTTTATCAAACTTTTTAATGACCTTTTTTGTTGATGTTATCGTCATTTCGAAAAGGGCACGAGTCACACTTTTATCAAATATTCCTTTTTAGCACCGTTTTATGAATTAAAGGGCTTTACTACATTTTCACAATGAAACGGACAAACTTTAAATACCACAAATCAAGTTAAATAGCGATCGAAAATTAGAGTTTGTTGAAATTTTCGTTAATCTTGTATTGTTTTATTTAATGGCAAGTCCATCTTCGTCTTTTTCGAGATGACGGTTTCGTTTTCTTACCTCCCACTCTAAATAGGTAGGTACAGTCAACAAAGCTATTTGGTATGCAGGCAGCTAACTTGCAACTACTTTTAAACAATGCTCTTGACTCTAGTCTAGGTCATAGATGACAGAGACAAAGTCGACGATGGAGCGAGCTTACCCAGAAGAAGTCTGTTGACTCTTGTTTTAAATTCGGAAACACCGACGCAGGCAGAGAGTTCCACTCCTTTGCTGTGCTCATTATAAAAGACGTTTGGAAACGTTTAGTGCGAATTGGTGGAAAAGCAAATAATTTATTTTACCTCACCAGGACCGTGGCGGAAGCCCTGAAGCGTGGTGAGAGGGTACAGGCAGAGAGCTTCGACTGCGTTACGATATACTTCAGTGATATCGTCGGGTTCACAAAACTAGCAGCTACTCATACTCCGATGCAGGTAAGCATGGCTTTTTCAACATGTATTCTATACTAGCGGACGTCACGCGGTTTCACCCGCGTAGTTCCCGTTCCCGTGGGAATACGGTGATGAAAACTATGTTACTCGTTGATAATGTAGCTTTCCAATGGTGAAAGAATTTTTGAAATCGACTCTGTAGTTTTTGAGTTTATTCATTACAAACATACACACAAAAATACAAATGTTTCCTCTTTATAATATTAGCGTACTAAATATACTACGGTTTTACACCTCTGGTTCCATGTATAGTAACCTGGAACTCTGTCATATGTCAGTGTTTTCGCGAAATCATCTTAAGCATATAACTTGATCGCTATTTATAGGTACGCGGCCCTCCGGCCGGTACCGCTACAACCGCATCAATATCGGTTGTGTAGTTTTAAAGATTTAAGCATACATAGGGACAGACACAGCGGGAAGCGACTTTGTTTTATACTATGTAATGAAGAATAAATTGTGAAGTACTTTTAGACGTTTCCCCTCACCAGGAGTTTCTTCTGTATCGCGGGTTTTCAAACATACAAACTCACATACACAAACAGCCAGACCCGGAACGACTATCTGTAGGCCATACTAATATCTGTACCGTACGGGAATCGAACTCGCGACACGCAGTGCAGCAGCCAATCGCTCAACCACCGTGTCGTCGAGTTGATATATTACAGGATATTATACTTTAAATTAGACGCTTATTAAAAGAAAGACCCTGATTTTCTGCAGCGCTATGTCTCGCAGACGAGTCCCAGCTTCAGCCATCCAATTCCAACGATGTAAAAGGGCTAGTGCTAATACGCTATATATAACTTCGTCTCTCTCTTGGAGCGGAATCTCGATCGTTTTAAAACTTCATACCTAGTACTTCATAGTAGCCCTGAGCGATGGCCTTTTTGCGCGGATTTAACGTATCTTCCCAAATTGAAAATCCATATTTTTTTAGGTTGGCGTCATGCTTGGCGCAAATAAACTCTTATTCTTTCTTTTTTTTAAAAGTACTAACAATAAAATATATCTGATCTCAATATCGGTGGACAAACGGATACCATTGATTGAGTTACTACGACATTACTATCTCAGAATAATTTTATTGTCTACTGTAGAACCCATAGGTATTTACGAAGTTGATATTCGGACTGTTGTATATGTTCAAATCACACGAAGAACTTTGCATGCGCGATGCAGGATTTCGTTGTTAGTTCGTCGTAGATGGCGCTGCGGTTCCTTTTGTTGCCGTACATATTTCGCTTCTTAGTTTTTTTCTTGTGGCTGCATTGATGCCACTATAAGTCTACCGAATTCCCGTTTCAATTAATTCTTTTATTTATTTGACAAAAATGTACATATCACCGGAAAATTGCAAACGCCGTATGATTGTAAAATATCGCGTGAAATTGTAAACAATTTTTTTCTTAATAAGACACTATAACTATTGATCCTTAAATAACTTCTTCTAAAAATAAATCAATATTAATAGATATGGAGGAGGTAAATAAATTAATGAGAACCAAATTTTCCACTTTTCTCCGAAATATTAAGAAAAGTTATTTCTGCCTTTATTTTATTATTTTCTCGCCTTCAAAATTGTTTGACATCTTCTTTCATGAAAGGAATATATTAGGAATATATCATTTCGTGAAAGGAATATATTACCGATTTTGTTGCTTTACCTTGATTTTAAGAGACTCTTTGGCCATTTATTTCGACATAGCAAATACACTCTTTTACATTGAAGTAGGTATGTGGGTAAAATAAACGCGAAAATTGACTGTATTAATATGCCAATATACGGATGGTGGGGACGGTCCTCCGGTACATTTTGTAAAAAAAAAACCCTATTAATACGAGTATTCTTGGGAAAATAATGTTTATCGTCCCAAAATAATTTTAGGACGATTACGACATTAATTTAATGTATGTGCCTTGTTATTTTTGGGACGAAACACGAAATGTGCGTAGCAGTCCTAAATAAACTCTTATTGCTACTAACGCAGATGGTATAAATTCGTTTCCTTTTTAATATGTGTTTAACTTATCTTAAGAGCTTAAAAAGTGAGATTAGAACATTATACCTTTAGAGACAGAGAAAACAAATTTGACGTTTTTTTTAAGGAGCTCGTGCCTAAAGAATAACAACCGCACGGGTTGATCTTCAAGGATAAGCAACGCTTGCCAAGGTTGGTCTGTGGATGGGTGACCATCTTGACATACCGAGTTTCCTCCGTGCCTCAGAAAGCACGTTAAGACGTTGGTCTCGGCTGTCATTACAAATCTTTAGCAGTCGTTACGGATTATCAGAAGCCAGAAAATCTGACTCCACTCTTGCCAAGAACTACCGTGTAACCAAGTTAATGGGTCGTGGAGGTCTGGTAGGCAGCCGTTCCATGTAAAATACTGGTATTCAGCTGAATCCGGTTTGACTGGAAGCCGACTCCAATATAGTTGGGAAAAGGCAAGGCAAGGCAGATGATGATATAGAAAGTACAAAATTACTCTCTTTCTTTCTCTTTAAACTGATTTAATAAAAAGTTATCAATTAACCAACAACTGTGATGATCTATCATCTATCTTGCATAATGCATATTAACTTTCATTCAAATCTTTTCAAAATTTGTATAAAACACTAAACGTAAATACTTAAGACCCGTATCACAATAAATTCAGTTCCATCATCCTTATACCTTTAAAATCGGATAAGCCTTCAACCGAGTAAACAAGAAATTCGCATTTGTATTTATCACGGGTTACTTGAAAGACGATGTGAAGAGAAAGGTGGTGAATAGGTCGTTTCCAAACGTCTTTTATAATGCGCACAGCAAAGGAGTGGAACTCTTTGCCTGCGTCTGTGTTTCCGAACGCATACAACCCTAATCTCTTCAAAATTAGAGTGAACAGGCTTCTTCTGGGTAAGCTCGCTCCATCGTCGACTTTGTCTCTGTCATCTATGACCTAGACTAGAGTCAAGAGCAAACCCATATTAAATAAAAAATAAAAAAAATAAAAGAATACTGAGTTGACGGTAAATGGAGACGCATGAAAGAAGACATGCTGCATGGTACATCGATCACAAATTAATAAGGAATCCAACGAATGATTTATGCGAGTCGGGTTCAAGTCGAGGAAACACGAATCACACTTACAAGCGAAGGCACGCACATTTTGTACGAATCAGTTGCAGATTTAAATGGGAATCGGTCGGGTATGGTATTAGGTAGAGAATGCTTTGTCGCATTAAGTCCGCCTGTGTTCCACGACTGCAGGTACAGTCAGCCTAGTCTTCTCAAATATGTATTTATTTATTTATATATGTACACACAATATACTTAAAAATAAAATTTTATACAGAGAAAAGAGCACAAAGGTTCTGCTTATACCTATGTATGTTGGGGTTGGTTTTCATTTTTTTTGGTAACGGGGTGGAAATACTTCATGGATGTCTGTCAGACTCCTGGGAGCACTTAAGCAATCTTCAACACAGCCCCTGGTGCGGGCCCCGCCTGCTCAAGCTGGGGTTGCTGCTCTCTGTCTTTTGACTCTCTCTATCTCTCTCTCCCTCTCTCGGCTCTCTCTTTCTTGACTCTCTCTCTCTCTCCCTCTCTCTTTTGACTATCTCTAAAGCACTTAAGCAATCTTCAACGCAGCCCCTGATGCTGGCCCCGTCTGCTCAAGCTGGGGGAGCTCTCTCTCTCTATCTTGACTCTCTATATCTCTTTCTCTCTCTCTCTCTCTCTCTCTTTCTTGACTCTCTCTCTCTCTCTCTCTCTCGACTGTTAAAGTCAAATGTGCATAGGTAACTTCTAGGCAAGCCTGTTCCATAGCTGACCACATCTTCGCTTTCATTTATTTTATTTATTTATTTTAGAAAATCTTCGTTACAGTTAAACAGATTCAGTAAGTAATAGTTTAAACAAGATATGGCCAGTTAAAAGTTTCCATATATCCGTGTATTTATATAAATTCGTATGAAACAGAAAATTGATAATAGAGATAAGAAGTTATTAGATAAAATTCCAAGATTAAGTTGAGATTATTTAGATGAAATTGTGGTTAAACATGTATAAAAATAATGATAATTAAATTGCGTCGCTACCGAAGGCCCAGGGTACGGCTTGATTTCATATTAAAGTTACCCGGAATTCCTTCAATCCAACGTAAACTTGAAACATTTTCCCTGTTTCCTTTCACGCAACGAGTCCAAAATTATTCATTTCTAAAGCGAGTACTTACCAAGACAGGCGTACGTCGTCGTAAGGTGTTGCTATGAAACGGATCAGTCATACGTGAGCAGTGACACCTCTTGTGTCGGTAGGGCCTTATGCTTGGCAGGGCTTTGTTCACGCTACGTGCCATCTTGAGCTTCGGCCGAGGTATCCTTGAGTTATCAATTAAGTGAGGACCGGTCGATGTAGCTCTATGATGTAGTAGTAACTTGGGGGAGGCCTATGTCCAGCAGTGGATATCTTTTGGGTGAAATGATGAGGTGTGGGTGTGGCTTGATAGTGGGTTTTTGCTGTCCCTCAAGGTTTTTTTAGGTACAGCATTATTAATATTGCTTTGAATAGTAGATAGATATGTTTGATAATGGTTTTGGCTTGCAATCCAGTTTTGGACGTAAACTTTGTTATTCGTTTGTTATCACTATAAAATATATTCGGTGAGGTATTTTTCAATACAGAACCAAAAGGTCAATGATCTATGCACGCCTCTCGCAGACAGCCATTCATCCATCGTTGTCGCATTATCATTTTACGCCTGTCTGCGGGAAACATTATTTAAACTTTTGACGGTACAGCCCAATTTGAAAAATTTACATCTGTTTTTTTTTTAACTTCTTGTTGCATTGAGTCCGCCTGCGCACCTTATTGTCCATAAATAAATAGGTACATTTCAATATAAAATTACCGGTTAACTGAAAGAATATTAATTCATTCATAAATTAAACATTTTCTTTCTTTCCTTAGGTGGTGGAAATCCTGAACGACCTGTATACATGCTGCGACGCTATCATATCATTCTACAACGTTTACAAGGTAAGTTTACACGTATTTCGTTCGTACGCAACAACGCAAGTTTGCTTTCAAATTTCAGCCAGTATTATTATGTATACAGCCGGCTGCATATGTACAGTTTCCTGATTAGGAATTCAGATTCGGAATTCCGTGAGACGTTCGATTTTCCGCTCTTAAGGCCCGAGCACACGGCTTATTTTCGAAAGGGACGTCAGCTTTTTTCCCATTCGGAAAATAAACAATCGTGTGCGTGTATAGTAACATTTTATATGTAATGCAAGCATTCAGGTCTCCGACTCTGAATTCCTCATCAGGAGACCGTACGTATGCGGCCGGCCTACGTCTCTGCTGCAAAGAATGCACACTATTGGAACAATTTAATTGAAGGACCACCTAGATATTGGCCCACTTGCACAAACTAGAGTTGTCTTTTAAATCAGAGTTATTTGGTAACACGATGTTAAATAACAAAAAAATCATAGTATATGCCACGGGCTAACTCGGAGTTAAAAAAAACTCTGGTTTGTGCAAGTGAGCTTAATAGGTACCTTTACCACTGCAACGGAAATACATTTTCCAAAACATAACCAAATTATTATTTTTTAATAACCAATAATGCATTGCATTAGGCTAGACCAGACTTACCACAAGTTCGATTATATTTTACTTTATTTAACTGTCTAAAAGCTCTTTCTTATACACCACGTTTGTTTTAGGCACAACAAACACAGAGGAATAGTAAATGTTGTTCTTTTCTGTAATCGTTCGAACTGATTTTAAACCTACACGTGTTTTTGACGAATAACTTTTCTTTTTTTTTTTTTTTCTTAGTAACGATGCCCTAGGAATTTCTCCTGTATCGTGGGTGCGTTTACAAACATATAAACTCACATACACAAACAGCCAGACCCGGAACAAGTATCTGTAGGCCATACAAATACTTGTTCCGTGCGGGAATCGAACCCGCGACACACAGTGTAGCAGCCAATCGCTCAACCACTGCGTCAACCGTGTCGTCAAAATGTTCAAAAAGTTTATCTTATCTTATAATACTTAAATACCATAAAGTTTTTATTAACTGTATGCTTCGTCTAGAAAATAAAAATTAATATTAAGTATTCAATTAATAATATTAATTTAAGCAGATACAAAATATTAATTTACACAACACACCTTAACTAGGTATGAAGTAGCCAGTGTACCTGCCTATGTACACTGGCGACTTTTCTAAACAACCAATCTAAATTATTTTTAATTCCATCTGACTTCATCATCCCATTCTGATACAGGTGGAAACAATAGGTGACGCGTACATGGTGGTTGGCGGTCTACCGGAGAGGTGCTCCCGCCATGCAGCCGAGGTGGCTTCCTTAGCCTTGCACGTGCTGGATGCTGTCCCCAAGATCAGGTCGAGGCACATGCCGGCCGCGAGACTGCATATTAGGATAGGTAAGTTGCGGTCCCATGCTTTACAGGGTTCCGTACCCGACGGGTAACCAAAGGAGTCCTATTACTAAGCTTCCGCTGTCCGTCCTTCTGTCAGTGGGCTGGATCACGTAAAATGCGCATCACAACACTGCCTCAAAACTCAAAAAAACTCAAAGCATTTATTTCAATTAAACCATTACAGGCAGGCACTTTTGAATAGTCAAGGTCGGTCTGTCCAAAGAGATGAAGCTAATTACACATTCCAAAGCGTAGATCTCTATGGAGAAGAACGTGCAAGAAATTCCACGGACACTCTTTTAAATCAATGTTTTTTACAATGATATGGTTACATCATTTGTGTGAAAATTATACAAACATACATATATGTGAGAACGATGTAGAAAGACTTGCACGATCAAGCGTCCGAAGTAGAAGAGTAAGAAGGGGCGCCAAATTCAAATGTTTAAAAAAAACTTATTCGTTGTGGGGTACTAAAATGTTATACTATTCTTACTTTGATCTTCAACATCTCCGTAACCAATGGTTTCCCATATATGGTCTGAAAACATTTATGCCAGTGATGGGTACAATGGCTCTTCGTTATCATTAAGGTCTTTTTACTCCCGCTACTTTATTAATCACAAACGTGGAAGAGAGGGGGGCGCCACCATCAAGTTTCTGCCCTGTTTCGGAAAAATCGTATTTCTGGGGCTGCCTAGCTGACGGCGCTCGCTCAGCAATATGGCGCCTGCGCTAGCACCATTCGGCTCAACTCTTGTTTTTTGGCCTGTCTCTTGATGTGTTCAAGTGTCTAGGTCCTAAAAGCAACTCAAGTCTTTTAATAATAACAAAGTAATGGATTTCATCACAGACTGACTGGTGATGAGCAACCAGACCACATTGTGAACCTAGCAATCATTATAACAATTTCCTCTAGGATATCCAGGTCCAAATAAATTTGTTTTCAAATCAAGTAGGGTACCAGGAAATCTATAATTGTTGATTAGCCCAACTCCCTACGGGATCTACCACTAAAATGACTATAGTAGGCGCCAGATAATCGTGGAATAACGGTCATTGACCCACCTACAATTATTGACATTTTTAATTTGAAAAACGGAATTAATGACACAAAGCTGTCCCGAATCATCATCTCTCGTGATCCTTAACATTGTCTAATAATGAAAAACGATTCATATTTAATTGTTCAGGTACCTATGAACAGTTATTAGGGAAAGGTCAATATACTTTATTCCACATTTATCTGGCGCCTACTATAATAACTAGCTAACTTTTGTCGCTTTCGAAATTATTTCTAGATTGTATTCATATTCATTTATTAATTTTGTGAACTCAGGGAACAATGATGTTTTATAAAAATATTTGATCCGCCGAAAGGCATACAAAAAATATAATGTCAGCAAAATTTTAAATTATCAACATTAAATTAATTATAACCAGTGATCGGATAATCGGGCGCTTATATACCTAAACTTATTCCCGTGACAGAATAATATGTAAGTACATTCCTTTCTTACCCCTACTGGAACTACTGAAGCATTCACAATCCTCACACACATCATCACCCACACACACACAACCACTTTCACACACACACATCATTATACTCACACACTTCACTTACTTCAACCTACCACTGCAATCATGGCCCATTTGTTTATGTTTATTAATTTAATTTTTTCGTTTATGTCATATCTCAAGTTGGTTTTTAATGCGCAAAAATAATATAAAGTCTATGTTAAGTTAACAATAAGGAAGAGCGGAGTGTCCTAACACAAGCTTATTTTTGCTTACAAGGATGCTTCAAACACTAGTTGTTAAGTAAGACTTTGTTGAAATGAATAAACCATTTATTATTATTATTATTATTTCTGAACAAATAAGTAATCCTGGGTTTCCGGGATTGAAAAAAAAGTTGTAAAAACAACTATTACAAGCTTAATCAAATTATAGCAGTTGTTATTTTGATTTAGAATCTTTATTTTATTCAAAACAAATGGAAAATCATAAAAACTTTAATTGTAAATTAAAGTTACATTACAATGAGAAGAGAAATAAAAAATTACAATGAGAGTTCACAACGAGTTCGAACCATATTTTGTATGCAATCTCAAGAATTTCGAACGATTCCGGGATCCGGGATTCTGAAAAGCATGTCCGTATTATACTTTCGTGGGAATAAAAGTGAAGTTTAAGGTATATAAGCGCCCAATTATCCGATCACTGATTATAACCGTACCAAACCTCTTAATAATACAATGTCACCAAAATTATAATTGTCAAAATTGAATTAAATTGTAGAAAATTATCTTATCAAAATTTGTCATTAAGATATTCATTGACTGAGTAACTAATATCAACAGAGTCATTCAATAATTTATAAAGCTGACATTTTAAATTATTTACGTTGTTAGCTAATATAATTTGATTTGGTAATTTATTCTATAGTTTTGGAGCCATTGCATATAATTATGCTTTTATTGAAAAATTAGGTTTTTGTATATAGCAAGTGCAACTTATTTGACTTATTTGTAGGTCATCAATCAAAACTTACTCTTCAGGTATGGAACCCTTACAAGCAGTTATGGTTAGGTTTTTTTAAACGGCTAATCGAGTTCTTTTGATTTATTATAACGTCTTACGAATATATATGACGGATGAGAAAAGATTGCAAGTATCGGAGATTAGAATGTTGAGATGGATGTGTGGAGTATCGAGAATGGATAAAGTGAGGAATGAGTTCATTAGAGGTAGCTTAAAAGTGGCGCCAGTAACGGAAAAGTTAAAAGGGAAACGTTTATCTTGGTATGGTCATGTGAAGAGGAGGGATGAAATGCACGTAACTAAAAGAGTTATGAATATAAATGTGGATGTATGGATAGGGCGAGGGAGGCCAAAGAAAAGGTGGATGGATTGTGTTAGGAGTGATATGAAAGAAAAGGGAGTTAGTGATAGCATGACGGTTGACTCTTTTGTCGAATCTTTTTTAAATTATAATTTCTCGATATATTATGAAAAAAATCGTTTTGTATACAATAAATCGCATTCAAACTCAATAGTTTCTCATATATTCGTATCTTATTAAGAAAAATATGTTTACAATTTCACGCGATATTTTACAATCTAACGGCGCGGCTTTTGCAATTTTCCGGTGACATATACATACATACTTGAATTCACGTTACAATCAATCGCAATCACCAGTCCGTCTCTCTCAGCTATCATGTAAGTTATTATATATATATATATATATTTATATATATATCCTGGGACAACTCACACACGGTCATCCGATCCCAAACTAGGCAGAGCCTGTACTATGGCAACCAGACAACTGATAAACATACTTATATATTTCTAAATACATACATATTATACACAAATTACACCCATATAAAATACAAAGCTGTTCAACAAAAAAACAACTACCAAGTTAAAACAACAAACAACTAGGTACCTATTGAAAAGCCCAACATACCAACTATTATTTCCATATCATCATTAGTAAGTTTAGGCTGAAAATTATAAGCTGTTTGTTATCAAGTACAAAGTTATATACTCATTGTTTGTATTTGGTTGGTATGTGCGTGACTAAGCGTAATAATAGTTGGTAATCAAATTATTACTAAATATTATGTACCTAACACTAGATCTTCGGGTTCATTTAAACTTTGAGACGAGTAGAAATAAAATAAATAATTTCTAAATCCTTATCTTTTAAGAGCTAGCGATCATCGCGATATAAACATCTGGGTACAGTCTGTTGTCTGTAAATTATTCACTTAAAAAAAACAAAAATAAGCACACTTTTTGGTATATCTATTCAGCAAAAGTTTTTTCATAACTATAATCATCTGCCTAGCCTTTTCCCAATTATATTGGGGTTGGCTTCCAGTCAAACCGGATTCAGTTGAACACCAGCATTTTACGTGGAGCGGCTGCCTACCAGACCTCCACAACCCATTAACTTGGTTACACGGTAGTTCTTGGCATGAATGGAGTCAGATTTTCTGGCTTCTGACAATCCGTAACGACTGCCAAAGAGCTACAAATGACAGCCGGGCCCAACGACTTAACGTGGTTTTCGAGACACAGAGGAAACCCGATATGTTAAGATGGTCACCCATCCACAGACCAACCTTGGCAAGCGTTACTTAACCTTGATCGACCCGTGCGGCTGATATTATTTAGCCACGCGCTTCTCATAACTTCATAACTATAATGGGGGTTAAATATAATTAGTCCGCCATTTCTGAGTCTGACATATGATTGACAGATGAGGTTGACATATTGTATTTAGAATGATGTCACTTAGCTTACCGTACATTGTCATCTAAACCAAACTTGCATACAAAATCCCAGTTCGATCGGTTGCGTATAACTGTTTCAAAATTCAGTTACGAGATTTGACCCATGCCCACATTGCCCACATATTAACAGCTGCAGTTCATTTTGCTATTCAAGTTCACTTGCCTACTCGACCAAAGTAAACGAGCCTGAAGTGATAAACTTGACTTTCAGCAAGTTGTGTAGCTAATTTTATATTGAACAACATATATTGTGACACATGTGTCTGACACTTATTTCGTAATGTTTCGCAATTTATTTCTTCGGTGTCAAAGAATTCAGTAACAAATGTGTGTCATTTGGACATTATTTCGTTTCTTTTTTTTTGAGAGTGTACCATTAAGTACCTAAGTCTTTTGTCGTTGCTATGTAGGTAACAAAGACATTAGGTACCTAATACCAGTCTATAGAACAAAGGCCTTGTTTCTACGTTGAATGGTTTTATAGGTAGAAAATTCTCAATTTTCTACGCCTTCTACGTTCATACTAACCTTACTTCACTGTCAACATTTCCATTGGTAAACACAGAAAGCAACATTTCTATAAAATATTGCTTAGTCAAACGTTCCCAAGCAGTTTCCTCCTCCTTGGACCAGAAAGTCCTGCCAGGGTAGCGGAATTTGTTCGAAAGAGGCCCTGAGACGCAAAGGGCATTTTGACTTTTTGAGGAACATGGATGGGTTTTAGTCAGTAAGAGTCTGACACTCCCTTCCGCTCCACCCAGAGTGGAAGGAGTCATTTGATGATTTCCCATTGTTAAAAAAGGACCAGAACTTCATGGTCGTTCATTGCTGGTCCTTAGATACCTACGGCATCCATTTTGGGATTTTGGAGTTCTTTGATTCTACTAGACAGGCACCCAACACTCAATCAATCTGCCTAGTCTTTTCCCTAATATGTTGGGTGGACTTCCAGTCTAACCGAATATAACTGAATACCAGTAGTTAAGATGGAGTAAATGTCTCCATCTGACCTCCACAACCAGCTAGGTGTATGTACCCTAGGTGGCCACCCCTACCGACTATCAACGATATATAAATGACAACCGGTCCCAACAGCCAGGAACCTCGGTAACCTATTAATATTATAAACGCGAAAGTTTGTAAGTATGGATGGATGTTTGTTACTCTTTCACGTCAGAACGGCTGAACGGATCTCTATGAAATTTGGCACAGATGTAGATTATAGTCTGGAATAACACATAGGATACTTTTCATCCCGGGAATATGTTCCCTTGGGATAATTTTCGTCATAATCGCGGCCGGAGCCGCGGGCGGTAACTTGTGTTAAATAATAATAATAATAAAAAAATATTTCAAAATGTAATGTACCTATACGAATAAAAGAACAAAATGATCACACATCCAAGGACCAACCTTGGCAAGCTTCGCTTAACCTTGAAGCCCCCTTATATTAAAATACTTCAAAATGCAGCCTCTTTCTCCAGGTATACACAGCGGCCAATGCGCAGCCGGAGTGGTAGGAGTGAAGATGCCAAGATATTGCCTATTCGGAGACACAGTGAACACTGCAGCCAGGATGGAGTCCAGTGGAGAACCCCAGAGGATTCACGTCAGCCATGACACGTACCTGCTGCTCAAACAACATGGCGGATACCATTTTAAGGAGAGGGGGATTGTGAATATTAAGGTAAGGGTCAGGCTCGGGAAGTTTGGTATGGATCGCTTTAAAGGCCTGTTGAAAATTGGAAAGATTATTCTTGATTCCAATTTAACTACTAGGCCCGCTTTTACCAGCCAGAGTTATCTTATTATCTCCGTGTTGCCAATATTAGCCCGTAAGGCACGGCTACCGGGCGATAAACATCTGATCGACCGCCGATTTACGCCATCGATCGACGATGGATCGATTGGTGTAGTAGAAAATATCGATCGACGTCAACTAATTCATTCTACCATCGATCGATGGCATCAACGACGAACGATCGATTGGTGTGGTAACACCCATATATATCTACTTATGAAATATTTATTATTTAAACTCGTGTTTGCAACTAAGTCTGACTTAAGTTTTTGGCGAAACTGGGCCTTAGGCGAACTGTGGAAGAATGTAATAATTTATTCTGTTGTCACCAAAATGGAGAGTTACAAGTGTAAGGGAATGAATAACTTCTTGTGCAATGATAACATAATTTTTTATTCGTTTAGATTCGTATAATCACGAGAGTTTTTGGTAAAATTTTCATGATCTCTCTTTGTTTAGGGCAAGGGAGAGATGAGAACGTGGTGGCTTGTGGGGGAAGACCATGAGAGAAGAAAAAACACCATGAGCAGATACCGTAAGCATTCGTATTATAGAAATGATATCTCTGTCGTCTCCAATTTAAGTATTCAGGAAACGAATACGTATTTTAATTAACAGTTTTCTATCCCACAGAACCAGGTCTACTTCGAAACATGAACGAAGAGAGCGAAGACTTATGGGGCCTGAACCGCTCCATCCTGAACATACGAGACAGGGCCCGCCTGTCGTGTGGGACCCTCGCGGGGCCCGGCTCAGCACTGTCCTCTCCAGGGCCACCAGCCTGCGACTGCTTCATCCCGAACCGCGACCACCACTCCGCTCCTGTAGTCCTGTTCTGCGACGAATGACGTTAACCAAGCTCCCTTCAATATTTCTGGTTGAAAAACGATTGTGATGATGAACCTACCGAGGTGAAGGTTGAAGACAATGTTGGAGACAGTTTTAATGATTGGATGGTGGTGTACCAGTGTAGGAAGGTGGTGGACGATGGTGTGGCCACCAGAGCCAGAAAGCTGGCTGCTTTGAGGAGACTGTACTGCGTCGATTTTGAGGGTGGGACTTGGTTGTAGGTGAATGGAACTGCTAGAGTTTTTAGTGTTGTGGATTGTGTAATTTTGAAGCGTATTCGTGAAACTTTAGCAGTAGTTGGAGGTGGTTTAATAGGTGGTTTCTATATCAGAATAATCAAGCATATTCCTTTTGCAGAATGTTTTTTTATTACCTTGGGCGTTACATTTAATTCAAGAAACAAACAGTCTTGTACCCTTTGTTCTTTTTCAGTGGTGTCGGTTTTTTCGTCCCAACTTAATAATTTTGTTTTTTGGTAAAACTTTTGCTAATATTTTTTACGTTCTTAATTCTCTTTCAATAAAAGCTTAGATTTTCTTCTTAAAAATCGAACTGTAATTAAAATACTCGCAATTACTATTAAAGCTACGAGACTGTGCTTCAAGACTTTTATAAAGTTAATCGGTAAGCCAATAAAAATGTAAAATTATAAGTAGAAACTAAGTAACCCTTACTTTTAAGGAAACGGTAATACTCAAATTGATTTAAACTTGAAAATATATAGATATAGCTGAAAAATATATTTAAGGATATGTCTAGCTTAAGCTGTGAGAACATTACTGTCTCGTATAATGTCTTGGTACGGACTACACCAATCAAACGAATCCGTTGAAGCCTACGTCATAACCCAACGAGTTTTGTAACCAATCAGCTGCGTCAGAAGTCGCCATAACACGACACAAAACATTAATGTGGACCCGGCTTTATATTATGTAGAAGCTATGTACATTATATAAGAAGTCATTTGTTAAAAGAACTTCAGTAGTTAGGTAAATAAATATGTAATAGGTCACATTGTATTTATACATATTTGAAATTGTGACCCTTAATTAAGTAAGATGTTGGCTTTCCCATCTTATAAAGTAAGAAATGAATTGAAACCCCATATTGTATGTCTATCTATTAATTAGTATTTAAGCATTATTGAATTATTATTATCAGCACTTAGGTTAAGCCCTGTACTTATCTACCTAGTACCTGACTCCCAAATGGCACCCCCATGTAGGAGTCAGACGAAGACATTTCAAATTTGTACGTTTTCTGAAAATCATCTAGACTGATGATGATGATATTGTAGGTTATCTTAATATATATATTTCTTGTGTACGTGCGTATGTCACTGAACTCCTCCTAAACGACTGGACCGATGTAGATGAAATTTTGTGTGTGTGTTTAAGGGGAGAATGATTTAGATTCACAATTGGACCCGGTAGGTGGCGCTGCAATCGATTTCTGTAATTTTTCGTCATACACAAAGCAAACGTTCGGACAGGACAACGTCTGTCGGGGCCGCTAGTTGTGATGTAAAATATCAAGCAGGCTTAGATGACTCTAAGTATAAGCAAACTAAAGAAAATAATCTTGTTACCAGCAGCCCTACTAAGACGTGCTAATGCCATCCAATTCAAACGCAAAATTCAATACGCGCGTTCGCGAAAACACTAAAATACATTAGTGTCTCCAGAATCACCCAGATTGCGTAGATTGTACGCAATAGAGCGGCTAGCTACCGCGATGATACACTACGCTACGATTTTTCGCGAAACATCTCGTATTTTCGTCAAAAGACGATTTACGGGATCGTACGCCGAAGTACTTACCTACGCCTTTATTCTGCACCCTTTCAAGGCGAGACTTATATAATTAATAATTCTATTAATATAGTTACAGCACCTGTAAGCACTTTATTCACAGTCTCACACGCTTAATTGAGTGTCATTTAACACAATAAGATTATTATATTTCATCGTACATTTTATTATGAGCCTCTTCAAATCTAAACTGCGCAATTGGAGTACGTGTCTTTGCATAATTAGAGTTACTATTAATAATATAGACTTATTCCTTCAGCTCCACGTATTGAAAGTTGGTATAATCCTATAAGAACTTAGCTGGTTCAGTAAATGGTTAAGAAAAATGTTTTTTTAAGGTTTTGAAAGGTTTTGAAATGAAAATGAAGGTGTTTTTGCAAGTAAGGAAACGTGATCGTTTTTTTTTGTAAATTGTCTAGGATAATAATGCCACTGATACTTAAATGTATAAAAGATTCTTACATAACATGATAATATGCTTTACCTTTGTGTACATATTTTCAATCAATTATTTTATTAGTTAATAAATGAGTCGGTTTGTTTACTCTGATGGATTTTAAATTAGCTCGTAAACCATCATTATGTATATCTATCTTATTGATTAATTTATTTTAATAAGTAAATACATATGTATATAAATAATATCGTCCATTAACGACGTTTCTATTTTGACGAAAAGTCTGTGTAATCGAATAAGTAAATGTTAGAAAATAAATCGATAAATGTGATAGAAGATACAGAAAGATATATATACGAAATTGAGAATGACTGAACGGCTAAAGAATAGTTTAATTGTATGTATATTAATTTAGTATCTAAATTAAGTATATATTGTTTTGATATGAAAAAAATATTGGAACAATTTTTGTAACGGACCTAATAAATGTACCTAAGACCATGTTGTGTAAGTTTGTAATACGTGGGTAGATGTTTGTTAATGGATGTTTATATTATATTGTATGTATGTTGTGTGATTTTGACCAAATCCCTGCCGATGTTGTACCAAATTTTTATCGTAATCGATACACAACAATTCAATAGATATTATTATCCTGCTCATTTTTGACGTGACAACGTCTAATAAATCGATGAACGCCGGCTGCACGCCTGAAAAAGGATGACTCATTGTAACGATACGCTCATTGTAACGTTACGATCATTTCATCAATGTTTTGTTCTGAAGTTTTCAATTTTTTCTGAACCACTTCGACCTCTGGGAACGTTGTTCTTTTCAATCTGCCGGGTCTCAAAAACTTCTACCGCAAAATTTTACCAAGTTCACATCAACTGGGTTATTTATCGGTGAGATTTCTTAAAAGAAGCACTATTACTTTATTCATCCCAAAAAAATTGGTTGTCTGTAAAGTCTGTTTACGGACGATAGTTTAACGTGAGAACGTCATAACAAAATATTGATGAAATGATCGTAACGTTACAATGAGCATAACGTTACAATTAGTGTAACGTTACAATGAGCGTAACGTTACAATGAGCATAACGTTAAAATGAGTCATCTTTTTTCGTGCGTGAAGCTCATCGATTTATTAGACGTTGTCACGACAAAAATGTAATCAATAAAGATTTTATTAGAAACATTGTGAGCTAAACGAAGTACCTACCTACATACCTAGGTACCCAACCTTAAACGGACCGGGAATCGGACCACTTACAGGGACATTAATGTTTTACCAACCATTTAAAATACATGACTGGGTGCTGGACCTATTTCCCTTTAGAGTGGTTATTTATACAAGTAGCCCGTAGGGTTAAAAGGGACAAATTGCTCAATCGACGAACATCGCTTAGGTAAATTGTTTATTTTTTGTCACGGTAGATAACATTTTGAAATTGAACGATGTTTCAGACTTGTTTAGCATTTGCAAGCTTACTTATGATTAAACCGATACTATCATTCAGGAATAGAAATATATAGTTAGGTACTTAGGTACTAAACAACTCATAAGTATGTGCAATACAGGTAAGCCTAGAGTCCCTAGAACCCCTCCTAACATATACAAGCCCGCGAATTGAAAACATACAGATCATACTACCTACAGCTTAGTATTTAATGTTATATAGCTAGACTTCGTTATCCTTAGTTGATTTAACCATGTAAATAATTTAAATACCTACTAAGTATTCTTTTGCAAATGCGTTGCGGGTTAGTAGGCAAGTTCTTAATAAAGTGGTTTTCACGTGTTTTTATTTGTACTTTCTGGAAGTTAAATTATTAAATCAAGCTGGGAACTATTCATTGAATTTAATCTAATACATGTTGGTAATAAGTACATTGAGTCATTTTTAATAATAGTTAGATATGATTGACACAGACATGCTGACTTTACTTCGCTATCTCGGCAACGCAACGTGACACTTTAGGGCACCATTTTCCTAACATTTTTTGTTTGTGTGAAGTGTGCTCTACTCATAAATGCATGTTTTTTTTTTTTAAAGATGGGAAATCATCAAATGACTTCTTCCGCTCTGGGTGGAGCGGAAGGGCGTGTCAGACTCTTACTGACTAAAACCCATCCGTGTTCCTTCTAAAGCCCTTTGCGTTCCAGGGCCGTGGTGACTCTTTCGAACAAATTCCGCAACCCTGGCAGATGCATGTTAGATAGTGCGATGCAACTTAAAAAAAAAAACAAAATGGTGGTGGCGTGCTATGCCACAAAGGTTCTATTCCCTTTAATAAATGACGTATACCTATGTAGGTGATGACCATTTATTTCTATATATGTAATTAGAATTGCCATTATGTATCGATTTCGATAAAAATATTCTTTAAGTGGATATCAAATTGTTGTCCAAGCTTATTCCCAAATTTAAAATAAATAAAATACGTGTGTCTATAAGATTGCAATTGAAATTTTACCAATCAGGTTGATGGATGCTTTATATTTAATGCAACCCACATGGACTTTATTATACCTTAATGTACTTAAAACTGAATATTGCTGTTGACTGTTAATATAATAAAGACTTTATTATAAAATCAAAGTTTTGTTTTCTTTCGTGTTCGCAATATGGAATATGCATGAAAAACATTTTTATTATCTAAACAGTTCATCTAGAAATTTACAAAAATATAATAAGTACTAACAGTGAAAATAGAATCGAAATTGGCCGAAAAACAATCGAGATAAAACTATATTAAACAAATATCTGTCCCTCTCGCGAAAACGCTGTTTTGTATGGCAGCTGTATAGGCGGCATAGTATTTGACGTCACAGTTGGTATCGGACTTCTCTTTCTAACTGTCAACTTTGAAGCTTAATAACTTCAACACTGATGAAGGTATTTTAAAAATTCTTTCATAATTGTTATTTTTTTTTATTTGCAAAATAAAATACTTATTATCTCTAGATTATAAGTATTTTATTTTGCAAATAAAAAAATTGCATGCATATACCCAATTAGGTATTTGACTCTGTCACGTACCTATACAAAAAATGAAGACGAAACAGGGCGTTAAAAACTCGTGTGACGTCACTTACCAGTACACTTTTAACTGGAATGTGACGTTACAAGCCCCCATTCCTTATCTTTGATGCGTTTTATCTTCGTATTTTTTTATTGATTTGATAAAATAAAAAATACGTAGGTATATTAAATATTTATCTATATTTCAAATACTTATAGTTCAATACCTAATCTAAAAGGACTAAATAGAATCAAATTATTAACATTCTTTAGGAACAAATTCGCCGTACCTACATATTATCACATATTTGTGACGTTTGGCGTACAGGGCACGCGCTTGTCACGTATTTGAGACAGTGGCGTTCAAAAGGTAAGCCGCCTTCAAAAAATGAGGAGGTTCTCAATTCGGTTGCATGCTTTTATTGCTGTTTGTTTGTTACCTACCTCATAACTCCGTCATTTATGAACCAATTTGCAAAATTATTTTTTATGATAAGCAAATTGATATATGCGTTATGCGTTTGACCACAATCTCACGTGATGGAAAGCGAGGATGTTGTTGACGATGGAGCACGCTTGCCTAGAAGTAACCTGTTCACTCTTGACTTAAAGACTCCAAGGTTGTAGCTATCAAGACAGACTCGGGCAGAGAATTCCACGTAATACGATATACCTATTACAAGCCCCTTTTTTATTTTTTTTAAGGATGGGAAGTCATCAAATGACTTCTTCCGCTCTGGCTGGAGCGGAAGGGCGTGTCAGGCTCTTACTGACTAAAACCCGCCCGTATTCCTTATAAAGCCCTTTGCGTTCCAGGGCCGCGGTGACTCTTTCGAACAAATTCCGCAACCCTGGCAGGCTCTGGGCCTAGCGGGCCCCGTCTTCTATGCTGACATCTCTTTGAGGCGCGCGTGAAACAACGCGCCATCGACCCGGGCCAGGTGGTGATCGGACAGCGAGCCACCCAACGCTCGCCGTCCGCAGGCCCACGCCTACGGTGGCCGGGGATCGCTGCGACTCCCGACGCCCGGGGCGTCTTCTCCTGTAGCGGTGGTTGTGGCGAAGGCCTTGCCTTTTCCTCGCGCGGTCCACCTCCTCCTTCGCTAGCATTACTGCTTCGCAGAAGGAGGTGACCGTTCCCAAGCCTCCTCGCTCCGGACCATGTATTCAACCATGGCCGGACGCGAGAGGTCACCGCCGCCGAAGATACAAGCCCCTAGGGAGGCTTTCTTGTACCCATACGTGCTGCATAAGTGTATATTTGATTAACAAATTAATAAGTGTTTGAAGATATTGTTATTCATTACTAAGATAGGTAGCAACACTAGTTTGAATCCTTTTGTGATATTTGATATGGTAATCTATTGAAAGCACCATTATAGCTAGTATTTTCTAAAACAAACAACTCAGACACACGCCGTATTTGAAAATACCTATTCATATTCGTTACTAAGAGAGCAACAATAAGTTTTGTAGGTATAGACAGGCGAAAGACATTTTACTTACGTCAACATTTAGATATTTGACCCGTGAAGGGCGACGGAGTGAGTTTATTACACGCAACGATTACTTAACTAATATCGAGTTCAATGTTAAAGACGTGGTTCATACTTGGTTATAATAATTGAGAACATGTTTTGTCTAGAGTAGGTAGAGTAGAGACGACCCTACATACTATCAATGGCATGTTCAGGATAGTACCGAAGGGAATGATATATAACGGAGAAAGAACCTCCGTAGTGTATTTTAAAAAGTGTGACGTCATCATAGCTGACGTCAATGTCATCATGATCACTCATTTTTGGTGTTTCAAAAGAAAACTTCACAACTTGTTTCAAACTTCATTTATTCAACGAACAGCGTAACGTCACAGAAGGGTCCGTACTGTCCGGCAGCTCAAGCGTGAATGCCCGAACGCCTTTTTTTTGTGAGTGGCGTCTCGCAGTTCAACCTATTAGGTTGTCGACTGCTTAACCGGGCTTGCCTGTGGTGGCCTTAATATAATATTAACGCCTACAGCCAGGGCTTATAAACAACTTACAAACTAAGCGACTACACGCTAAGGGCACCCCCTGTGGGGCACGGGCCTCGGCTTAGGCCTTCGCTGGGTGAAGGATTTATGAATCTTAATTATTTGAATACTTGTAATGACAAACTATTCTAATTGCGCCGATATATATATATATATACAACGTGAAATTTAAATGGTTGTTTTCCCGCAGCGAAATGGTTTTGTCTATGTAATACAATCGTTTCGTAGTTATATAAAATATTAGAAACAAAAACTGGCATATTTAACATTGTGAAAAACTAAACTCGAAAGCGATCACGAACCAATAGTATACCTCCCGATATCTACGGCAGAACGACAGCAGGCCGTTGACCCGGGTGCTAGGTCACCGTCGAAAGGATTAGGTTCGAAGGCGGCTCCGTTTGATCAAGTTACGCGCGGGCTAGATTATGCCGTATAAATTACACGCGAGAGCTTATTTTACTTTAAATTTTTAATAAATCGGTCTTTGCTTTGTCGGCTTGTGGCTCGCTCGTTTGTTTTGCATGTAAACTTTTATGCCGTATCACCACCTGCGAGAGCTTATTTTGGTTTGACCATTTATGCATCGCTTTCCTTTGAGGGCGGGCGGCGCGTGCGACGCCAGTATTACCTACAATACATGTTACGTCTAGTGTTACTATTAAAGGCCGCAAGGACATTAACCCACGTGCTTTTCAATCAGCTGTTATCCAACATGTTATTCAAATTTTCCCTTCATACTTTTACGGGCTTAGGACCGTCATAAATACTTTTTTATCTGCAATTTATTGAACACAAAATTAAATTAAAAAAGAAAACTAACAAAAATTCACCAAAAAAACTAATTTTCTGAATTAGATACTTAAAAAAAGTATTTGAGGCGTATTTACAAAATTTGAATCAACTTATTTACAATAATTTTAATCAGCTAAACTACTACTATTTACAAAAGTACGAGTAGGTACTTACACTTCCCGGTAACGGAGTAATTGTTCGAAGTGTAAGCCATTCCGTTGTACACACAATCGCGCACGTTTTAATTGGTTTTCTTTTAATTTAGACAAGGTGTCTCTGTCACGACGTACGATATCAAAAGCGTCCACTATCGCAGCTACTAACGCTTCGCGACTTTCGTGTTCCTCACGATACACTAAGCGTTTGAGCTCAGACCACAAGTAAAAGTCTAACGGAGTTAGGTCCGGGCTTCTTGGTGGCCAAGGCACTGGTCCGCCGCGTCCGATCCAGCGCTGGGGAAACACCAAGTTCAAGTGCTCTCGCACGGCGCGGTGATAATGAGCCGGGCACCCGTCTTGCTGAAAATAAAGGTTGTCCACGGGCACCGCTAGCGGAAGGTCGTCTAATAAGTCCGGGATAACATTTCGTAGCATTTCCAGGTAGGTTCCGCCTGTTAAGTGTCCTGCCACGAAATGCGGCCCTATGAGGTAGCCATTCATTATACCGGCCCACACATTGACACTAAAACGCACTTGATGCGCACACTCACGAATAACGTGTGGGTTATTTATTGCCCAAAAATGTTCGTTACGCTGGTTGAAAATACCAACTCGCGTAAAAGTTGATTCATCCGTCCACAAAATGTTCTTATCTTGGTTGGCGATCAACCACTGACAAAACGCAATTCTGTTCTGAGGGTCATTTTCGTGGAGAGCGTGAACACCGCGAAAATGATAAGGATGCTGTCCTTCGGAGTTGAGTAGCTTCCAGACGTGGTACTGGCTTACACCAAACCTAGCCTCGGCCTGGCGCGTACTTCGACGAGGATCCCGTTCGAAGTACTCGAGGATCTCTTCGTCGAGCGCTGGCAAAATAACGGCTGGTCGACCTCTGTCCTGTGCATGTGCCGGTGCATGGAACTGTCCATGATCTAGTAGCCGCTGTGTCGCCGCTACGATCGTCCGTGGTGATGGGACTTGGGGGTTCAGAACCCCGCGAAGACGGAGCGCCTCCAAGTGTTGCCGCTCTGCGTAAAGTCGCTGGGCAGCATGGGAGTCATAATCAGCCCTAGCATACAGCTGCACCATAGCGACGTACTCCACATTGCTGTAATTGTAATGTCGATCCATTGCAGTTTACAGTGATGGCACGTGCTGCGCGTACGACATTCGCGGGAAAACTAAGTAGGTCAGGGTCACAGCCGCGCGTGCCGCACGGGTAAAATAGGCGCCGGCGGCTTCGTTTGAAATTGTTGCGCGCAGGCTAGTTTATGCCGTATCACTACACGCGAGAGCTAATTTTACTTTGAACATTTCTAAATCGGTCTTTTCTTTGTCGGTATCGCAGTGATTTTTTGTATTGTTCCGTGCAAACATTTTATGCCTTATCACTACGTGCGAGAGTTTATTTTGGTTTGACATAATTTTGTGCATCGGTTTTCTTTGTAGGTGGTGACGCGAGTAGTACCTAGTACCTACAAGTTACGTCTAGAGTTACTATTGTTACTCACTTTTTCGAGTTGATGAATATTTTTTAAATTATTTTAAAACAGAAACATCGTTATTTATTTACTTTAACTCTATACTTCGAAAGTACTCCTTAAGGCAAGTCGTTCTGCCGCGGGAAAACAACCAATTAAATTTCAGGTTGTATATATATATTTATATTGGACTTTATTCACTCACATAACATTTAATAAAATTGTGCAAATTATTTTTCAACATATTTTCTCGAAAAGTGGTTCCATCCCTCTCTTGGAGGCTCGCAATGACATGTTGCGGAATTTAAATCCGACTCCACGCAGTCTTGTCTGCCCTACCCCTAGAGTAATTTAGAATCGCGTAGGCGTGGAGGGGCGAAGCGGCCCGCGAGTTGAGGAGCAGGTGGTTGCAACGCTCGCCGCCGCAGTTGAGGCTGAAGGCCGCCGCAGGAAGATAAGCTGCGGTGGTGAGCGTTAAGGTATGATTCCGAACCACGCTGCACGCAGCAGTGCTGCCACTAAGGTGCTGCCCAGCAGTGCTGCCTGCCGCGCTGATTCCGAGCAACGCGGCAGTGTCGCTCTGTTCGTGGTGATGCGTTGTTGTGTATTCGTTAGTTTACTTTGAGTTGACAAGATGTCGATTGATGACCAACTTTTATTTATACTGTTGGAAGAGGAAGAAGATGACGATGATTTGTTGTTGCTTTATGACAATAGTAAAAGAAAAGCAACAGACTCGTTTTATAAAAGCAGACAACGGGAAGGATGTTACAAGAAGCTGATTAAAAACCATTTAATAAGTGATGAAATTTACGTGTCAACATTCAAGTAGGTACTCTTGCTGCGGCGGCAGACGCGTCACTACTGGGCCCCAAGTCTGCTAATTTTTATAAATTCGTCATTCCAACACGATCCCATTGTCATTTTGCTAAAAGTTCGTAATCTGCTAAATTATAATGGTCGATCATTGGTCGGTCAATGGTCTCGTAATAGAATCGTGGTAGAATGACATTGTCGTATTGCCATTAATATAAAACCCGTTAGTAGAAACGATTTTTGAAAAACTACTACTAAATTCGATAATTAAATAATGCCAGATTTCTTTTAAAAATTAATTTTAAATATTATTTATTGTTGTTCTATGCAATCTGAAGTAGTGAGAAGTTCGAAAACAGCAAAAACATGATGAAACTCAATAATATTTTATCTGTTTTGCTGTCAAAGTCAAATGTGTCATTACTGCACAGAGTAGGTACTACTATACTGCTTACTGACGTTAAATCTGTTTTTTTTTGTAGCGGCCGATGTTTTGCAGTTAGGTTAAGTTAGTTATTTCATTTATTTTCAGTTATTTCACAAAATGGTGCTAATTGAGCAAATTTCGGCTCTCATTGACTTTCTGGAAAACCACAAAGACCTGGCGCATTTATTGATCTTGATACAGTAATTTTTGAAACATTATGGAGGGCACTATGTCCAATCAAATTTTGGTAGGACCCCGATGCATAAAATGCAAGTGCTATTAGAATCTGCAATAAAAAATAGGTATAACAAATTAATCAACCTATTTCATGTTATAAAGCTCTAGGATAATAAATCAATAGACGGGTTTGTATTCATTCTAGTCAAGCGACGGGCTCGACAACGTCTTTTGCATTCCGCCCATCTTTTATCTCTAGCATCCACTGCGTTGACTAGCTCGAGAATATTTGCTCGTAGTGAATATATTTCTCCATTCAATATTCCACAAACTCGATAAATTATCAAACACTTTTTGTCAACAGAGCTAATATAAGCAATGACTGCACAATGACGTTCTAATGGTAGGTCACTGATTAAAGGAACTGTCAACATTTTAGAAGATTACCGCATAAGTCAGTCATTCATTTGTCATTATGTACGAGATTACCATTCTATGCCATTTCTTTCAATGGAGTGTCAGTGGTTGACCATTGGAAAGTCATAATGACGCTATTACCTATATTAGTAGATTACGAAACTTGTCAAAATCCACAATTATGAAATCAATGATAGACCATTATGATACTATTGTAATAGCAGACTTGGGGCCCTGGTCTGTCCGGCATTAGGGCGACACTGACGCGCAGCAGTGCTGCCGCTACATTGCTGCCGCGACATTGCTGCCTAGCTCGGAATGTAATCTCATATAAGCCAATAGAAATTGTACGGGGACCAGTAGTGTCGCGGCAGCACTGCTGCGTGCAGCGTGGTTTGGAATCATACCTTTAAACCATCTGCGACGATAAGCTCGCGTAGGACCGCCGGAGCTGTGACAGAAACTATTCCTGCTGTAGGTATGTTGTTAATGGTGAAGGCTTGTTTGCATGCTTCTTACAGGGAAATAAAAACCACATGTTCACAATCAACTGTTTTATTGAGTGATAAAAGCCATACTGCTTTTGCATCTTTACTATTTATGTATTGTATCAGCTGGTAAAATAATAAACAATTGTGATACAAAATCAGATAAATTAAACTAAAAATTTTTTACAATAATTTTAGTGGTAAGTAATTATAACGTTATAATGCCGAGTTTTAATTTGCGGAGAAATTCTAAACTAATTTTACATTAGCTGCGCTGCGTTAATAAGAAAACAGGACTTATCTTCACAAAACGAAGTAAGTACCCGATTTCCGATAGTAAGAAAATAACTTAAGGTCGGAAATTGATTACATCGTTTGGTGTAGATACGTTATTTTTTGTTATGGCGGCAGTGCGATACTCGTTACTACGTCGCCTGAGAAAAGTTCATAGCAAAAGTTTTAAAAACATTATTAGGACAAATAAACGTTTAAATCATTTGAATTTAGGACTTATAACTTGTATTGAAAACGGTTCTAAGTCTTTTGTGTATTATTGACTGTAATATTGATGACAAACATATTTAGGGCTATTGTATTTAGGGATTTCAATTTTATGGCATGATTTATTTATTTATTTAGGCAAAACAACTAAATACACACAAGGACATTATAGTACAAGCATTTACAAATATAATAGCATTGCATGCATCTAAATTATAGGTAAGCTCAGCATTTCATGTAGATCTCAATATACAATAATAATTAACATAAAGATGGATAACAATGATAAATGATGATTAGGACAAAAATATATATGGCACTTTAGATGATGGATAAAAAAGTTAGGTAACACAATGGAGAACCGTTACATAGTGCTTAAAATCAACACTAAAATAAACGACAGCAGTAATTATGTATGAATTTTCACCAACCTTTATGGTTTTAGGTAGCGAATCTAGCCGATGAGTCACAATTTTCGTCCTGTGGCCCTACCTACTATGAAGTCTTAAAACGATCATGATTCCGCTCTAAGAGGAAGACGGAGATATACATGGCGAATAGCACTATCACGTTTACATCATCGGAATTGGATGGCATTAGCACGTCATAGTAGGGCTGCTGTTAAGATCGCTAATTACCGATGTATCAATCATTAAGTGCGGTCCAAAACTATTTGCGTATACAAATTCGTTTCCACAATCGAAGCCAGATCTTTGAATCGCCATATCATCATCAATGGCTTCCAGCATCATCAATGGCTTCCTGCATCAGATGGAAACCATTGCATAGAATCGTGTCAATATTCACATAATGTACATATGTTGTCATGGCTGTGATGAATTGTTTTTAGTCTGTAGTCTGTCACTGTACTTGTCAAAATAAAATAAAACAAAATAAATTAACGCTTATGAATGTTTAATTTCTTTAGTTTGAATATCCGCAGAAATAATCAATGCGGCAGGAATAGCTAGGTTCATTTTCAAACACATATTGCGCTAGGTAAATGAGAAACGTTAGACTCAGCATCTAAATGCTTTAAACTTCTTGTGTATGTAATTACAGAGTAGTGAAAAATTGGAATGCCTGTTAATATTTTGGCCCGTTGGCCAATCTCACAATCTGATGCAGTTAGTCCTTCGATATACCTAAGTTTTATTGACCAAAGACCGCAAAGGATAAATAGAAAAATGGAGTCAAATGCACAAGTTGACGTCACATCGCACAGACCCCGAGATGTTACCGTTCAGCAGAATTGATGTGTGAGTGGTTTTAAAATCTTTATTTATTTCCCACTCGGGACAAGCATTAACCATGTCGGATTTTATTGCGCTTCTTTTTTGGCGGTTCTTGGTCTTCTTGATTGGTGCTTTTGTTGAACCCTCCCCTTTCTACTTTAACATTCAAGTCATTGGCTTCTGGCACATTTTCACCAAACGAAAGTTCTTTATGCTCAATTTCCTGCGTACTCAGACTCAGATCTTCAGCTTCAGCAATAGCTTTCGGCGAATCGATAAAGTTGAGGTGCTCTGCGATTGTTGCTTTCTTTCTGGCTTGTGGTAGACCATCACTCGTTACTACGCTCCTTTATTTTTCATCGATTCGTTCTAGATGCTGTATTTCCTCGACTGCAGCGCAGATAGCAGACACTGAACCTCGACCAAAAACTGGCACCATAACTGCGGTCCACAAAGGAATGTAACGAAGGAGATACCTTTTTAACCTCTTTGCGAAATTAACGCTGTAACACGTGTTGATTGTATCGCCATTATTCGCCATTTGAAGAGTGGTCAGCTATTTTAACCGCTGCGTCATATAAGGTGCCACGATTTCCAGCCGACTTCAAAGTCAGATTCGTTGTCGAACTTTTGAATGTCTTCTTTGTAGCGTGCAGCAGATGATGTGCATGCAGCTTCATCATCGTCATTTTCGTCAATGTATGCAGCTTCATCATCGTCATTTTCGTCAATGTATGCAGCTTCATCATCGTCATTTTTGTCAATGTATGCAGCTTCATTATCGTCATTTTCGTAATCGTTGTTGATGTTAGGTAGGTATTCCTTTTACTGTACTATTTAAAAAGTTTTAATTCTCCACGACGTTTTGGACGTATTTACAACTGCAATTTAACTAAAAACTTGCACACTTGCCAAATATTTGCGCTATTGCTATTAACAAAGACCACCCAAAATCAGTAACCACGATCGGTGGAATCGAAGAATTTGCTGCTAGAATATGGTATAAAAAACTAGTGACCATAATGGCTCGCTGATCTGCTGATACCAATTGAAATGTTGGTACGCTACCTTCTTGGGTCACTAGCACGCACTGGTATAAAAATGTGCGGATGTTGCGATTTGTCTCGCTTTGCGATACCGCCAGCAGCATCGATTGCAAGCGTTGCGTTGGGATCCTTTCGGCAACGGGAAATATAAATTTGTAGTTGTTCGGGCAGCCAGTACATGCAGTTGAATTTATACAACCCTATAGATTGTATACATCCAACAAATTTGCCATGTTCAGCACTATTAAGCAAATTGAGTGCAGGCTTTCCAAACTGTCACCCATATTTACTTAATAGTCGCTGTTCTTTGGCTTGTGAACCACTTCGTTGGTACGTAAAGTCGGGGGATTTTTACCGCCGAATTTCTTGATATACGGCCGGTTTCCTGTCTTCGCCATATCCCCGCATCTTTACATCCGTCAATAAGGTAATCCGCAACTTCCAGGCGACGGGCTTCTCTCAACTGCCTTCTTTTATTTCCTGAATGTAATGTTACATTTATGCCTTCAAAACTGTTCTAAATAACGACGTCTACACCTTTTGAAAGCTTCTTAATAAGTGGGCAAAAAATCTTTGCGTGTCATTCACGCCAGTATCCCTCCACTGTTATTGCACTCATATAAGTGTTATGGTTTTTGAAGACAATAACACAATCCAGGCTGTGTTGGGCCCACAAAGCTTCAGCTATAACATCTGCCCATCCTTGACGTAATTTCCAATATATGCGCTTACCGTATATTTTTTCTTGTGGCTTAATATTTTGCCAATTTTCTTAAGATATTACAAATTTTATATTAATTGTAGTTAAGCTGGTTAGTTGAAAGTCTGTGGTCTGGTCTGCACACCCTTCGGAACTGTAATTAATTACCGTCGCTAACAGAGTTACTCAATTCCTGCTCTAGAATTTCAAAAACTTCAACGTTGAGATCTCTTAGCCCACCACGATTACTGTTAATGATGGTATGTACCTACATGCTTAGGCGTGACTATGGACCCCTTATCTGCCATTCTTTTCGACACCGTTTGATGGACACCATGAGAAGGTCAAATGCCCCGTGCCATCGTGGTACGACAGTTAACATCCGATAGAATTTGCCGTAAAGCAATTTTATCGTACCTTCGGCGTTTTTTCCGACTTTTTTAAAATAATAGTTAAAACACAACAACAAACAATGAGTAACAAAGCCAACCAATAAGTAATTAACAACAAGTAACAATTAACAACAAGTAACAATTAATAACAAACAACAATTTTAACAAAACAACATTAGGTATCAACAAAATGACAATTTAAAACAATTGAACTTGAAAATGACTATTTTCAAATGTAATGAGAAGAAACGCTAATGAGTTTACGGGTCGCCTAGTATTGTTAAATATCTACTAGATTATTTATCAATAGATCAGTGGTTTTTTTTTTTGGAGGGGCACATTCCTAGTTCAGCACACTAAGGCTGGTAACTAGAACCACTTAACCGGACTATCTATCTTATGGTGGTTTCTAGCTTCAAATTAATTAATGGCCCCCAGCCAGGGAGTAAGGTCCCCAGACAGGGACTTCAGTAATATTCCTCTGAAAGATATATCTTTCGCGCGTAAGGAAACCATAGCGACTTCTAATTCGACGCCAACGCCATCTAGGGAGCCATGGTCAAACTTCTCCGCGCGAGTTTCTGTCTAAGCTGTTTACCAGCTCAGATTTTTGAACGATACAAAATGTTCTACTGTAGTTTTCACTATTATTTAGAACATTGATTCTTGAAACTTAAAATCTGGAATATAATATAGTAATTCAATTTAGATATCGTGGTGAAAAATTTCTATTTTTGAAACAAGTCGAAAACTACGATATTTATGCTCTCATACGGTCGATGCTGGCTTAAACTCATAAGATAGGTATCTACGTATGAATTGTTAGTGTTTAAAACCTCTCGAATATCTCTGGAATAGCATAGGTCTATCACCAAAGGTTAACTCACAGCTAAAATGTTATCATTTACGTAAGTCAAAGTCAAAAGTCAAAACGTTTATTTCAATTAGGCCATTAAACGGCACTTTTGAACGTCAGCATTTAGGTACAGTTCAGTAAAATAATAATATTACATTAATAAAGTGACTCTACTGTCCATTCGGAAAGGTAGATTCTTATGGAGAAGAACGGACAAGAAACTCCATAGTTACTCTTTTCTCTCTCTTTACGTAAAAGAAATGGTTTATTTACGCGACTATTTTGATTTTTACCAACGCTTTTCAATGAAATAATTCACGACGCACACAGGTAAAACGTAGGTACCTACCCAAAAGTTGGTCAAAGTGAAACGTGGAATATTTTTTTTGGATTTTTTCTTATTATTTTTATGTTACCCTGTTGTCTTCTTATTGTTGTTGTGTTTATGTTGTTTTTGTGTACCTAAAGGTAGGTTTCAACCATGTTCTGCTAATACCTGAGTCTAATTTCGGGGTTTACTTTGCAATACAACGTACCTATGGAGCTACTATAGAGCTATTTTAAATCGAAAAGTTCTCGGTCCTGGGTATTTTCTAGATATTTTTTTGGAATTTTTTACTCAGGCACTGAACATTTTGACAGTTTCGGCTGATCAAAGTCTTCAACCATGCTGGTGCTTGAGAATTATTTGTTATTTTTTTCTGTATATTTAATTTCCTAGCTACTGATATCGGTGAGAATAATGAATATTTGGTTCTGTATTTATCGCTTTTTAGTTTATTTTTGGTGGCGGTTTAATATGGTTTTTATTTTTTTAGAGCTAGTATAGACAGAACTCTTCCTGACATGCATCAGGAACTATAGAATTCACCTTTACGAACCTAAAACGATTTTTTTATAATTTATTTATTAATCAACATGTAAATTTCATATTTTAAAAACGAATCTAACTACACATATACGCTTAAAAAAAAAAAAAACTCCGAACTAAAATTTGGCGTCAAAAAACGTCCATTTTAAAATTTTGGTTTTGGAAAAAATTATCTGCCAGCGGAAGTAAGCAGATCATATTTTCATTTGATTTTTTTCCGGAAAAACGCTAGTACTATTTCCGAAAAGTATCAGGAACTCTAGAACTATGCTTTATGCGAATAGAACTCACATTTACATTCTGCTGGAATATGATCCTGCTAAGTTCACCGGCATGATTCTTTGTAACAAACTCATCTTATTTAGACAGTCTAGAACTAATAAGCGTAACAAGCATAATTCATAAATACTATGTTCACAAAATATTTAAAATGGTGGACTGATTTTCTTAAGAACTACAAATGTAAATAACAATAACAAAATATGGACAGCCTCATTTATTCGTATTAGAAAATCTAACCATAGGTATAAATTAATATTAAAAAATTAATAGAAGAAACCCAAACTTTGATTAGCAGAGATTGCCAAGAGGCCTACGATACAAATCAATTATTTTCAACACCTTTGCTCAAAAAATGCATTTAACGACGCCTGTACATTGTTCGAAACTTGAAAATTACGCACCATACATTGGAATGTGCGGTAAAAAGGTAGGTACTCTCACCTAAGTACCGCACTCCTCGGTGTATAGCGCCGCGCCGTGAGCATTCTTGACGGTTTTTTTTTTTAAGTAGCGTAAAAAAATATAAGAAATCCACCAAGGAGTTTCACATTACTAAAAAAAATAATGAATGATCGAACCTCCTTGGAAGCTTTTTTTTCTGTTTTTCTATCTTCTCCTTAATGCATATTAGCTACCTAACAGCATCCTTAAATATGACCATGCATTTTTGGAACAACCTGTATACAGATTTTGAATTAAGTATGTGCAAATCAATATTCAATCTAATCAAATATGGTTTGATTTTTTTTTTTATGAATAAGGCTGAGACTGTATTATCACAAGTTACAGCTACTTCTGTTTAATACGTTTTTTAGCAGTCTTGCTTGTGCAGACAAATATTATTTTACCCTTTCATACTGAATGGAATGAATGAATGATTAATTAATGGAATTAATCAGAATAGATGGAAATAAATAATAATATATTAAGAAAATACTGATTATTTTGTGAATGATGGGTGACAGTGACAGTGTACCTACATAAAAAATTGGTAGTTTGTACATGTCACGGGAAAACTGCAAAAACCGTAAGATTGTAAACAATCGTGTGAAATTGTAATTTTTTTTTCTTAATAAGACACGGATATATTGGAAACTATTGAATTTGGATGGAATTTATTGTATACAAAACGATTTTTTCATAAAATATCGAGAAAATGTAATCTAATTATATTTTAGGGTTAATTAAGTCAAGTTTTTATTTTAATTTCTAGTGTATATAGTTAGTTAAGTATTTATAAAAACAAGTGTAAATGTCTATATTATAATTACAATCTTACGGAGTTTGTCCCATAGTAAAACTTGTTCAAATTGATGAGTGATGACCCCTTAAGAGGTATTGCATTTATTCTGTTACACATTGTAAATAACAAATTATCTAATAATTCAAACTAATCAAGCTTAAAATCTAAGAAATTTCTATCTAGATTAAACCTACATGATCATTTTTTTAACCCTCGTATCCTCAGTTCCATTTCAAGGTATGCTTTCATATTAGGGTCTTCAACCATTTTCAGTATTTTCTCGCTGACTTCTGGACCGGCGTTTTGCATTTTAGCTGATATGGCCTCTGCCCATACTATGAACACACAGTTGGAGCACCCGGATTGGCAGCAGCCTGTTGGCGGTTCATCTATGGAGGCCTGGAAATTAAAAGAGGTTGTGTTTTAGTAAGGCTTTTGGAGAAATTAGTTTTAGTCTTGTGTTTTCTTTTTGGAATACAAACACTTTGAAATAGCAGTGATTCAATTAAATTAAATTCCATTCAATTTGGACAGCAGTAATCCATATTTTTTTTTGTATTACAAACAGCTTATATTCTAGTGTTAGTAACATAAAAATAGTGCATAACTAAGGACGACCAGGCAGGAAAATATATTTCCTACCTAATCAACCTCCGCACAAAAATCTTAATATGTGGAGTATCGCTCTCCGCCACAGCTCTCGGGACATAGTTGCGACAACTCCGCACTCTGCACAGCAGTAAAACAGCTTTCTTGCGTATTATGGCTTTAAAAACCGTCTGTGTGGGCCTCGGCAAACATTTCTGAGGCAATACAAAAACGGGGCAGTCGCAACAACATCTTGAAAGTATTATTGTATTGTACGCACAGGATATCCAGCGATCTCTTAGTGTAGTTGACCCATAGATTGCCTGTGTAAAAACTCTGACAGTAGGCCTTGAAAAGAGTAATTTTTACTAGATCAGAGCACCAAGCAAATCTACAGGCCAACATGTTACCTCTGACCGCCAGTGCCCTACGCTCCCTCTTGATGTCTGTATCATCGTAATGGTTGTTGGTGATGAAGTAATGATAGATGTCAATTTGTAAACTTGTCTTATGGCGTAATCTGGTGCCTTGACAAGCTTTTAAATTTCTAGAAATAAATGTCTTTATCATCGACATTAATGCATCCTACATTGATTCCAATGACATAGAAATTTATTTCTTGCAATTATGATAAGCTGGAGAAACTATTTTTTTTTTATCCAATTCATTTTGTTAAAACAGTACAATGTAGTACCTTCTAAGCGCCTGTTTGAATTGCTTTTAGGAAGGGTTTCTTAAGGAAGGTCTTGCATTTGCGCAGACGATATATATCTCAATTTCGGGATAAAATATTTAATGAAAAAGGAAAAGAGCAAAACTTACATCTTTAGCTATTCTCTCGAGTTCCTTCTGTTTTTCATCATCTGTAGCTTGCAACGTAGTTGCACAAGGTCTAATAAGATTGTTCTGACATCTCATTACAGCAGAGAGACGAGAAATGTTTAATTTCTGCAATCAAGGTAACAATGTATTTGTTATTGGAAGAGGTCAACTAAAGGACTTTACGTAGAACTAAGATACTTACAAACATTATTAGGATTGATTGTCTTATGTAATACTAAATTGTATAGATTTCAGTTCATTTTTAACTATTTAGAAGTGATTTTTGTTACGAAATAACATTAGGCTTTGGTTATATTGTTTATACAGCTATAGCTTTATTATGTTAGTACTCTTCACACTTGCATAGTTATTGTTATAGAATATGAAATAGATAATTGATCTTATAAGCCTCATGTTTAATATTTCAAGTAATTCAGTACAAATGCGACAATAACATTGGAAAATGGTAATTTAGGTAGGTAAGCGACTTTAACTGACTTTGACAGTTTGACGCAAGCTGTCACTTGCACAAACCATTGACAATATATTTTTTTTATCGAGAATCGAAACAAGTTGTTTGTTACACAGTTGTTAGGGGATCTCAGACCGCAAATTATCAATTTCACAGTACTTAGTGTTATCATGAATAGTCTACATTGATTTTATTGCATGGATGTGTGCCAAACATACTAAATAAATATTAGCACACAAAAACATTTGAAAAGGTGAGGTAATATCACTATCGTAGTTGTCCAACCTTTGAAATGTTCGAGCTGCAAATGCACTATACGTATGAATACACTATATGCATGAATATTGATACAAAAATATAATTATAAAAAACTGCTTCCGGCTATAGACAAATCATCGTTTAGCCAAAGGGCACGGTTGGAAGCCTTATTGTACTATTTACAATAAGACTTGCAACCGCGCCCCAATTTAAGTCAGCATCAAAGAATCTTGTAGCAGTGTTAGCATAGCTCCGTACTTTTGATTCGTCTCAAATAGTCTGAATCTGTGTGGTGAATACCGCATAGGAACAATAATTTCTATATATATTTTCGTCTTACTATTTTAGTCGATAGAACATCATCAATTTTAGGAAGAGTAACACACCACTAGAGTCCATAGTCTTCACCGGAAGTCTGACAGACATAAATATTTATTTTGGCAACACCATGCAAAATTCTTGTTGACGATGTATTGGGCTCTCTTTTTGTCGTACTGGAAACGACAGAGAGATCATTGAAAGTAAAGTGAGATAGAAATACTTGAGATGCCAGAGTTGCAAATGTCGCACAGCCATTTCGACGAATAAATTAATTTTGAGAGTTCGATGACCGCCCGGAATCGTTTTGTCCGTCATTTTTGATCTATAGTAGATTTTACAAATCGCAAATTTTCGTAAGTTGTCTAACTTTATTTGGTGCTAATTAGTGCTTGTTACGATTGTGCAATTACAAGTTATTGATTTTGTTTTGTTTCACCAGCATTTTCTATTGAAACGTAAGTTAAATCCCAGTTTTACTACGTATGTCGTGATAAGGTAGCGTACGAAGCTTTATTGGGTTGTAATGACGAAGCCGCTAAATTCTGTTATTGTAGGATGTAGGGAGCCGCTACGTGTGGCAACGCTACTTTATTTTTAAACAACTCCAATTTAATTCACGGACTTTTTCTCCAATAAGTTTACGAATTTTAGTTTTTTTTGGGCGGTTCCACTAGCGGGCTTACGTATTTCGTTTTACATCTAAATTCACGGGAAGCGGGTTTCAATTATTCTTTATCTATGCGTCTAGTGTGAATCCGGTTTGTGTGATAAATTTCTAGGAATATATTCTTATCGAAAATGTAAGGATAATTTTGTGTAGAGGTTATGGGCATTATGATTCATACGATACTATGCGAAGATCGCATCTCGCATGTGACACCGACTGCAAATCGCTTCCTTTTGCTTTTATTTCGTAATTAGATTCTCGATCGATTGCAGTGGTTTTTATATTTTTGCCTCAATGCATGTAGATTGTGTGATAAGGCCTCTATGGTGTTCTTTCTACTATCGCTTCATACGTTCAAATTAAAATTGATTTGTAGCTACTTGCCAAGTCTAACCTGGAGGTATCTAAAGCTTATATACCACTCATATAAACTTTATAGCCAAAGGAGGCCAAGAGACTAAGTACATCCAGAAGATACTTTTGATTAAACCCATGTTATGGGAATGAGCTTGCTCAGAATACCCAAAAGTAAATCATATATTCTATCTCTCAATCATCTCTGCCTAGTATAGTCAACTACTGGAGAACAATTCAATTTAATAGAACTATTTGACCTTGAGCAATCAATTTTGATCAGTGATTAATCAGTTTGTTAGTCATACCCCACATTTAGATCATATTATTGATTGGAACCAGCATATTTATTAAACTTCTTGACCTACCATATGTGATGATGACAATATTATGTTCTAAGAAATTAGGCTTTGGTTGCTGGTTATTAAAATCGTTCTATTCACCAACAGTTTAAAAAAGAACTATCGCTCCAAAAATATATATATTTTTTTTTTGATGGTTTATATCACTGATGGAGTGTCCACATGATACACATTTCCATAAACTTCTATAGAATTTTGTCTGTACTACAAAGCTATGCAGACAAATGTTTGTGTGATGTTTTTTTTTTAAGTCAGAGTTCTAAGTCTATACAGAAAAAGTCTGCATCCTGTAGACCCAATATAATATTTCAAAACTCGTCTTCATTAGTCTTCATAACTCTACAACTCATGAACAAGACTAATAGGGTGACTATAACATAAAAATGAGTTATCACAATAATAATAGGTGATACATACACTCAATTGTGATCTTTAAATGTCACTCATTACTGATAAATATGGCATGGAGTGGTTTGCATCATGCATTTATTATCACTTGTCATTCTGATCAGTAGTGATCACCATAAAATATAAAATATTAGGTACTTATCAATGACAAATATAATACAATAACTTTATCCTGTTGCTCTCCTATGTCCTTTTTCAGGGAAAATATAAAATTTTCCAGAGTTGTCACATTGTTACCTATCTGTGAAGTCACACCTTCACGGAATGTGATATGTGTATAGTAGGCGCCAGATAAATGTGGAATAAAGTATATTGACCTTTCCCTAATAACTGTTCATAGGTACCTGAACAATTAAATATGAATCGTTTTTCATTATTAGACAATGTTAAGGATCACGAGAGATGATGATTCGGGACAGCTTTGTGTCATTAATTCTGTTTTTCAAATTAAAAATGTCAATAATTGTAGGTGGGTCAATGACCGTTATTCCACGATTATCTGGCGCCTACTATAGTAAAAAATGTAAATGTGAGCCATAACTTTGTAAAACAATCTCACAAGTAAATTGTGACTGTAATCTTAGCTTATTAATAATCTGTCTTATCAAATTTCCATTTTAGCATACCAACCATGTCTGGAGAACCTGAAGTGACCCGCACTCCTGAAGAGGAGGAAGAAGAAGAGATCAAGTCCTCGTACAGGCCCCCTCCAGAGAAGACGATCGATGAGATCCTCGCTGCGGACCAGGAGGATGAGTCCTTGAGGAAGTACAAGGAGGCCCTGCTAGGAGAGGCTCAGGCTGGTGCTGTTGTCGTTGGTAAGGACATTTTGCAATTTAAAGTAGTGTAAACGACAGTTGGATGCACTGCATGATACTACTTATCTGAATTGAGGCTAAGACTGGTTTTGTCATCACTAACCCTCAGTTTCGGAAAATATATATAGAATGAGCTGAAAAAATCTATTTGTCAAAATCTTACTGGTACACCTAAACTAGCTTAAGTATTTCTTGCTTGAATCTATGTACTTCTTTTCAATTTTATAGTAACCCTTAAACCGGGGATTCCCAAAGTCATCATTTGCCTAGCCTTTTCCCAATTATATTGGGGTTGGCTTCCAGTCAGTGAATACCAATATTTTTCGTGCTTACCAGACCTCCACAACCCATTAACTGGGTAACATGGTACTCCTTGGTAAGACTGATGTCAGATTTTCTGGCTTCTGACGATCCGTAACGACTGCCAAAGATCTACAAATAATAGCCGGGACCGACGGCTTAACGTGCTTTCCGATGCAAGGAAGAGTCTCGATATTATAAGATGATCACACATCCACAAACCAATCCCGGCAAGCGTTGCTTAACCTTGAAGATCGAACCGTGCGGCTGTTATTATTTAGCCACGAGCTCCTACCAGGGGTACCAGGGGTTCTCAAAGTGTGCGCCGTAAAAAGTAAAGAAGGGCGCCGCAAGATGCTCGCTCCTCTTTTCCTTTTGTCGGGAACTAGACTTACGTATTCGCGGGTACAATATTTAATGAACAGTAAAATCCCGCTCGCTGCTCAGCATTTTGTTTCCTTTTCGTGTATGAATATGTTAAAAAATTCAACATCGTCATATTGTGGTTGTTTTAATTTTTGTGCCTAGTATAATTAACCTATTTTGGTAAGCTAGGGCGCCGGGACATAATCTTACGGCGTTTGCTATTTTCCGGTGACATATACATATATACAAGAATTGCTCATTTAAAAGTATTAAATATTGACATTAATTTGGCAATTTATACCGGGCGACACTTTTTATTTAACTGAGCATGAAAGTATTTAGTGGCGATAGATCTATTAATTAGATGATACAAGAACTTTGGTGACAAAATATATAATTCCCTTTATAATGCACACAGCGAAGGAGTGGAACTCTCTGCCTGCGTCTGTGTTTCCGAACGCATACAACCCTAATCTCTTCAAAATTAGAGTGAACAGGCTTCTTCTGGGTAAGCTCGCTCCATCGTCGACGTTGTCTCTGTCATCTATGACCTAGACTAGAGTCAAGAGCAAACCCATATAAAATAAATAAAAAAACCCCTTTTTGTAACCAATTCAAAATGGGGTCTGCCTACTCTTTTAGATACTAATCGATCACAGAAACTCGTTAGCCAAATCAAGATGTTTTCAAACAATATAGGTATCTGTCCACATGTGTGAACTCCACACAAAGAGTCCTACTGTGAATAGTTATTAAGTGCGAAGCAGTCGCCTTATAAAGACCAACGATTCATTATCGAGTATGAAATGGACCGTGACAATCATGCTGTAGATATTTGATAATATTAGTCATGTCGTTTTAGTATGCAGGAATCTAAGTCTTCATAAATATTTAAATTTCAAGCTATTCTTGTATGGATCTTCATAACACTTCATACTCATAACACAATTTACAAAATTGCGGTCTAGTTTAGGAAAATGTACTGTAATGTCTCTAGAAATATGTACTGTAATGTCTCTAGAAATATGTACTGTAATGTCTCTAGAAATATGTAGACTCGTCACATATTAAAATGCCAATCAAAGAGACTGACTGAACAATTTGTCACTTGTATTTTCGAATATCATCGTTCCAGATACTGGGTCTCAGGACCAGCCAGATCAGTTTCGGGGAGTTGACTTAAATGTCGCTAAAATGCTGTTTATTTTTAAATAGCTTTTGCCCGCGACTTCGTACGCACATATCGTTTTTTTCCCGTTCCCGTAGGAATTTAGAGAAATGCTCTCTTAGTGCTTCCCAACACTCCCCAAGAAACCTACATGCCAAATTTCAGCTTTCTACGACCAGTAGATTCTGCTGTGCGTTGTCTGTCAGTCACTCAGTCAGTCAGTAACGGAAGAATGTTATGTTATAGAAGCTTTTGCCCGCTACTTCTTACGCGCATATCCCATGTTTCCCCTTCCCGTAGTAATTTCAGGACAAATTATACACCTAAACCTTCCTCGTGAATAACCCCATCCATTGGTGAAAATCTCATGAAAATCGGTGCAGTCGTTTTTGAGTTTATCGCGAATAGACAGACAGACGCGGCGGAGGACTTTTGACGTTTTATAATATGCAGTGATTGTTTGATGTTCATCATCCATACATAGCCTTCTTCGTTCATCAGTTAATGTCTCTTACCAGGCATAGTAAACATCACTTCTCTTAAGCCTCTCATTGACTGGCCTGTTGGTCGAGTGGTTAGTGACCCTGACTGCTAAACCGGAGGTCGTGGGTTCGATTCCCACCCAGGACAAATTTTTGTGTGATGAGCATGATCATTTGTTCTGTGTCTGGGTGTAATTTGTCTATAATATGTATGTATTTAGAAATATATAAGTATGTTTATCAGTTGTCTGGTTGCCATAGCACAGGCTCTGCCTAGTTTGGGATCGGATGACCGTGTGAGTTGTCCCAAGATGTTATTTTAATATATACATAATTATTCCTGTATAAAAAAAAAAACCCATGCCTTTTTTCCCATGTATGTAAACAGTAAAACCAGCACACCTGCTATGACCAATATGATCATAACGTACTCCTTTTGCTTCGATAACGTTCATTCCATCAGTTCATTCTAAAGATTAAACTAATTCCCTACACCTAAGAATATTATCAAGCTTTCTCGAATGTGTTATCAAAGCCGTATCAATAGCTGTTGATACTACACTTATCTAATCGTGTTACGTTGACATATAATTTTATGACATATCCAATACCTGTTTTCCTGAATTGCGTAACCAGCTAAACGTTGTTTTTTTTCCTATTTCCTCTAATCATAGGTAGGCATGAGACATGGGTAGAAATTACGTAATAGTCGTTCCTATGATCGAAATAGCGATAGCAGAAAAACCAATGCTTTATTTTTAGTCCAATTAAAACAAGTTAATTATCTAACTAACAAGTCGAAATGAGAACTCATTCATTCAAATCAGGCTTCAGCACTTTTTTAACGTCTTAAATTTAAAAAAAAACAGTCCAGCTAAACGTCCGCCCTTCACCAGATAGTGTCTTAGCTAAAATGAAGAAGTGGCGCAAACTCCACAGCTTCACATCCATCTGTTAAACTAGACAAATTCGTCATTAGAAAACGTATTCTACGTTTTACGACCTGATTAAACGCGTTAAGCAGGCTAACAGGTCAGTTTCACGTATTGTCCTGTAGCTTCTGCCAACCTGTTTCAAGAAGCGACTCCTGTATCTAGGAGTCAATTGTTGTAAGTAGTCTTGTAGACCAACATTACCGAAATCGTTGCCGCGATTTTATGGGTCGACGCAGTCGGGTAAAACGATTCTGGAACCTTCTCTAAAAAGCTTCACAGTTCAGAAAGGTGATCACCTTCGCTAAAGCTGATTCTTTCAGTTCCCCTACGTTACATGACGATGACATACACATGTCACAAATGTCAAGGTCTGATGCTTCCACGCGTGTCATGACCTTGTCGCGTTGGTCGGCCAAACAACCTGCACTGCACGACAGTGTACGTTGAGTAATCGATACCTAGTTGATATCGATATGGGTCGGTAGGAGACTGAAATCGAGTTACGTTAATTCGATTTTGAATTCTGTGTTTGCGTTCGATGAGGAGCTCGAGGCCATAATAAAGCACAGCTAGTGATCTAGCAAGCGAGCCGAGCGAGCATCGTTTCACCTCTTTTCATACTTCGGTTCACACCCCGAACTACCGGTATACTGGTATTATATACGGTAAAATACTGCTATTTAGCTGCATCCGGCTAGACTGAAAGCCGACTCCAACATGGTTGGGGTAAAGGCGAGGCAGATTTGTTTGTGTTTAATGAGAGGCGAAAACTTTTTGTTGTTGGGTTAACTGTGAGTCAAGAGTTAATTAAGAGATCAAGAAGTTTTTTCTTTGTACGGAATGTGATTAACAAACTGACTGGTTTATTTGTCACGGCCTTTTTTTGTAGATTTGGCTTTGTAGAAAAACTTAAAAAAAACAATGCTGAATAGGATAATCATTAGGACAAACAAATACCATTAAAACTTCTTGATTTTAGCTGCCAGTTATTTTGTTTTTTTAATGGACACCAGTATCATCTTGTTACAATAGCTTGGGCAATTCAAAATTCAAAGTACTGCTGACAAATGTTTTCTGATCTTTTAAGTCACACGTATAGCAGAACATTATACGAGCTTCCAGTCGGCATGATTTTTCCGTCATCTTCAACAAACATCGTCATATCAGCAATTTTACACAAAACCTTCAAGGAATCATACATAAAAACCTTCGGCATGAATCACTCCGTCTATTGATGAAAACCATAAGAAAATCCGTTCGTTAGTTTTTGAGTTTATTGCGTACATACATACGACAGACAGTCCTCTGTGCAGAGCATGCATGGAGGAGGAGGAAACTGTGTCGCACGTGCTCCTTGAGTGCACAGGCGTCGCCGATATACATAGACAAAGAATAGGGACACCGAATTCACTCACCCTGAACTCTTTAGGAGGACTGATCTGCTTCTGGAAGGAGGTTGGCTGGTTGGAATGACGGCCGCCATGGCCCACGCACAATGGTCTAACATCAGAACTAAGTGCGGAAACTATACCCCAATAGATAGATAGATAGATACATACGACAGTCGCGGCGGGTGTACTTTGTTTTATAATAATAATAATATAATATCTTGGGACAACTCACACACGGTCATCCGATCCCAAACTAGGCAGAGCCTGTGCTATGGCAACCAGACAACTGATAAACATACTTATATGTATATTTCTAAATACATACATATTATAGACAAATTATACCCAGACACAGAACAAATGGTCATGCTCTTCACACAAAGATTTGTCCTGGGCGGGAATCGAACCCACGACCTCCGGTTTAGCAGTCAGGGTCACTAACCACTCGACCAACAGGCCAGTCAGATAATAATATGCAGTGATAGTGATATTTGTATTTATCTCTTACATGTCTACCCTTCATAACTTCCTACTCTACGCGTATATTGTCTGAAGCCCTATAACCGTCGTTTGCGGCCACATCAATTTCCTTCATAGCTCAGCTATCAGCTGTGGCTACACAATAACGAGAATGACCTATTTACTATGACCTACTTGATCCAAGTGCATTCTGTGACGGTTCACATCCTGTGTCAGACAACTTGATTTGCGATAACCGTCTTGCGTCCTGTGAGGGTAAGAGGTCAAAGATTATTGCCAATCATCTGTCTAGTCTTTTCCCAGCTATAATTGGGTCGGCTTCCAGTCTAACCAGATTCAGCTGAAAACTAGTATTTTACGTGGAGCGGCTGCCTACCAGACCTCCACAACCCATTAACTGGGTAACACGGTACTCCTTGGCAAGACTGGTGTCAGATTTTCTGGCTTTTGACAATCCGTATCGACTGCCAAAGATCTATAAATGACACCGTGCTTTCCGAGGTACGGAGGAGTCTCGGTATGTTAAGATGGTCACCCATCCATAGACCAAACTCTGCAAGCTTTGCTTAACCTTGAAGAAAAGATTGTCAATACAAGTTAAAAAACCCAGTCGAGATGTGAGACTAAGTTTGTCGTCAAGTTTGTACCATGCCTTCCTTGTTGCTTTTACACCAATTCGCACTTAGCGTTTCCAAACGTCTTTTATAATGTGCACAAGAAAGGAGTGGAACTCTCTGCCTGCGTATGTGTTTCCGAACGCATTCAAACAATCTCTTCAAAGTTAGAGTGAACAGGCTTCTTCTGGATAAGCTCGCTCCATCGTTGACTTTGTCTCTGTCAACTCGGACCTGGACTAGAGTTAAGAGCAAACTCATCTCAATAAAAAAAACTGGCCAAGTGCAAGTTGGACTTGCACACGAAGGGTTCCGGACCATAAGCCGAAAAAAACAAGTTTCTTGTATTTCATTTTATTATATGTTGTTATAGCGGGAACAGAAATACATCATCTGTGAAAATTTCAACTGTCTAGCTATCACAGTTCATGAGATACAGCCTGGTGACAGACGGACGGACAGCGGAGTCTTAGTAGTAGGGTGCCGTTTTACCCTTAAGGTACGGAACCTAAAATAAAAAAGTCTTTATAAATTTCACAAGACATTGGTCTGTGACGCAGCCGCGTATGAAAGCTAGCGCAAACTACAGTCTAAACTAGATCTATTATTATATCATCGTACGAATAAATTTAGAAACGTGAGCAATGATCTTATATTTGTGGTTTTCCTTCAATATCATAAACAATTTAAGCGGCACTCTCCAACGCTTGCCAGGTGAAAATTATCGCCTAGGAATTAGATATTTTTTTTGGCTTAGAAAAAACTTTTCCTTAGTATTTTATCATGGGCTTTTAAATGTATTCAAATTGGACATATGCCTGTTAATATCTTACGCCATTGCAAAAGCCTTTTCTGATTTGTATCAGAAACGAACGAAGATGACTTATTTGTATAAGTCATCATCATCTCGCTCTTTCTATTGGTGTTAGAGATTACAATCATAGCAGCACGGGTAGATCTTCAACCATCAGCTACACTCGCCGAGGTCAGTCTGTGGATGGGTGGCCATTCATAAAATACAGTTACTCTTCCGTGCTCCGGAAATCATGCTAAGCCATTGGCCCCGCCTGTCATTTGAAGTTTTTTGACAGTCCTTTTGAACGCCAGATCATAAACGCATCGGCGTACCCCCGACGCCAAGCCACAAATTCATCGTACTTTCTAATTAATATGTGACTTCTTTCGTTGTTGTTTGTGTGTTCTGCTTTCGTTTGTGTACAATGGCATAGTCAGAAGCAATAAAAGTCTCGAGACCAGCTTTGCCAAGGGGTTTCGTGTTACCCAATTACTCTGGGCTGTGGAAGTCGGAAGTCAGTAGACGTTCCATAAAATACTGGTATTCAGCTTGATAACAATCATTAAGGACATTTTAAGTTCAGACTTCTTCAGTGTTTTCCTTTACCAGACAAAGGGGTAGAAGAGTTGTAAATACAAAAAACTGTCGACTGGTTTTCTGTTTATTTTGTATTTTAATTAATTAACAGGCCTTTGTCATTGTAAACTATTTTCTAATTGCTATCCTCTCTATAATCTGAGAGCTTAGTTATTCAAAGGCAAGATTCCGGAGCCTTCCCCTCTAATTAGCTAATAACCCTAGCCGGGAATTTGTCGACCTTGTGTAAACTAATTAGGGCGCCCTGTAAACTTTGCCGACTCCGCTTACCCTTCGCATTTACTTGGCTTGCTCTGGCTTGGCTTGTAAGTGAATTCATTCATCTGCCTAGCCTTTTCCCAACTGTATTGGGGTCGGCTTCCGGTCAAACCGGATTCTAACACCAATGTATAGAGCGGTTCATGAAGATAGTTCAGGCAGTTTAGGTGCATTCATGAAGGTTTTGTGTAATGCTGGCTGGAATGACGACGATGATTGTTGCTGATGTCGGAAAAAATCATGCTGACTGGGAGCTTGGTTTTATAATAATATGCTCTGCTACTCGTGAGAAGTCGGGGCGGGTTGCTAGTTCACTATAACATGCTTTTACTAACCTAAGCGATGAAAAGAGTTGCGGAATTTGTTCGGAAGAGTCACCGCGGCCCTTGGGGGCTACTTTCTAAACCCGAAGTTCGTAGTTTTAGGCTTAGTTGCGGGCGTATTCTACTCCGTATCACCTACGGACTAACGATTAGTTCCGAACCCGAACAAAGAATAAATGACAACACGATTTGATAGTAACTGTCAAATCGTGTTGTCATTCATTCAAAGTGGTTAGGTGATACGGAGTAGAATACGCCCGCAAATAAGCCCGAAACTACGGACTTCGGGCTTAGAGAGAAACCCCCTGGAACGCAAAGGGCTTTAGAAGGAACACGGATGGGTTTTAGTCAGTAAGAGTCTGACACGCACTTCTGCTCAACCCAGAGCGAAAGAAGTCATTTGATGATTTCCCATCCTTAAAAAAAAGGAATGAAGGAAAACTGCTACTCAAACTCAGCAGGACTGATCATGTCAAATATGCAGGCTTCTGGAAGATTTGTCAGTGCGAAACTAATCTCAAATATCCTCAACTCAACTGAAAAATCTAATTAACATTTTTATTTGTCCCAACAGATCCCAACGACCCTCGCAGAGTGATCGTCAAGAAGCTGGCGTTGTGCGTCACTGGCCGCGATGACGTCGAGCTGGACCTCTCCGGGGACCTTACTGATCTTAAAAAGCAGGTATGCCTTCTTCTCAACAACGTGGCTCCATCTAGCCTGAGTGTGTCCTACCTTTCGTTTGCCGCGGTCTCCTCAAGAACTCGTTTACCCCAACGGGATGACCGTTGGTACGACGGCTAATATGGCCGGCCGCTGATATTATATTTTGACTTAAATATGAATTATTGTGAAGTAGGTACGAGAATTTTTACCACCCGGCTCCTGCCGGTCAATTCTGTAAACAAGTCGAAGTGAAGGCTTGGGGGAAGTGATCACGAGGTGTGCTGTCAATCCATATAATCAAATGGAATGACAGCTCACTTCGTGATCACGTGACATCTTGATTACATGGATTGACAGCAGATTTGACTGGCCTGTTGGTCGAGTGGTTAGTGACCCTGACTGCTAAACCGGAGGACGTGGGTTCGATTCCCACCCAGGACAAATCTTTGTGTGATGAGCATGATCATTTGTTCTGGGTCTGGGTGTAATTTGTCTATAATATGTATGTACTATTTAGAAATATATATAAGTAGTTTTATCAGTTGTCTGGTTGCCATAGCACAGGCTCTGCCTAGTTTGGGATCAGATGACCGTGTGTGAGTTGTCCCAAGATAAGAATCGACCGGCTGATCTGCCAGCCCTGAGGCTGGCATCTAAGGAAATCCATATTCTCTCAACTTAAAAAAATAACCATAAAGGAAGTAGTCCTCAAATGTTTTCCAGTAAAGCTGGCTTCATTGTCTCCCGGGTCTTGGTGGTTAATTGGAGTAATTTATTGTATCATTAATTAGCTTTCATTCTGGCCCAGTTAAACAACAAAGTAAGTTAATTAGGTCCCTCTCTCCCTGCGTAGCGAGAGATGCAGTCGTGATATCAAAATCGATAACGTTATGATTTGATTTTTGTAACTAGAGCGTTTAGATGCTCCTGGGGAAGGGTGCAACGATGCTTAGTTTTTTACATACTCGTTGAAACGAGAGATGTGTAAGGTACACAGACAACTAACACGATAAAAATATATTGAAATTATTTCCTGCATAAGTATATAAGAGTATTATTAATTTTTCAGTACACTTGGGTACAGTAGTCTCTTCTTATTAGTAATCTATAGTATATATACTATAATATAATAAATAACTTATCTCTGGAACTGTCAGTCGGATTTGGAAATTAATTTTTATGAGGAAGGCTATGGGATATACGGGAACGGGAAAAAATGGGATATGCACGTACGAAGTCGCGTGCAAAAGCCAGTGATTATATTATTTATCTCAAAGACGTCATTTCATTGTGAACTAAACTTGTTATTTCTAAATGCACACTACCTATCCGCGATGTAAGTTGTGCTTCATGTTTTTATTTCATAGTTTTTCCTGTCACTTCAGGAAATAATTGGATTAAAATGGTAGGTACTTGCTGTTTTCCTGTTAACTTGAAACTGGGCTATTATAATGAATAACAGCGAGATAAAAAGTTTGACATTGAGTAGAATTATATTGTTTCACCGTATGTGTTTTCATTTATCCTTTCTGTAACTTATAAAAGTTATAAATAACTAGCTACCGCCCGTGTTACTGTCAAAAAATTATCCCAAGGAACATACTCCCATGATGAAAAGTATTGTATGTGTTATTCCAGACTATAATCTACCTCTGTGCCAAATTTCATCAAGATCAGTTCAGCCGTTCTGACGTGAAAGAGTAACAAACTTCCATACAACAAACTCGCGTTTATAATATTAGTTCGGGCTAGCTTTTGCCCGCGACTACGTCCGCGTGGAATAGTTACTTGGGGCAGACATTTTTATTTTAAGATTATGAAGTATAGTAAAGTTTCAGTCAATGCTACTAAACAGAGAAGGAATAGATAGATATAGATAGTTTAACAAATGTTCGATGAATTAGCATAACGAAGATTCTTTAAATTAGCATAACTTTTTTATTAATAAACCGATTAGTAGTATTAGTGAAAACCACATCTAAATCGAATAAGCCGTTTCTGAGATTAGCGTGCACAAACGCACAGATAAACAGACAAACAAACAATGATTGTTTGTAACAATATTTTTTCTCATATATCTTCCATGTACAGACAGCGATCCGTTACATTTTTTATTATATGTATAGTTAGTAAGGATGTACATAATAAAGAGTATTCTATTCAACCTTCATACGGTCGGTCTTAATAATGTATCTACCTTTGACCACCTGTCAAATTAGCTACCAACAGGAGCTTAAACGTCATGTTTGCCTTTCAAACTTGTACGCCACATATTTGCAAAACATAGCGCATATATATTAGACAATGTACCATCTGTAACCATACCTATGTTCATCAAAATAAATGATTGATTGATTGAAACATGAAGTTCCAGCTACAGTTGGTAGCTAATTTGACAGTTGGTTAAAGGTAGATACGTTATTGAAACCGGCCGTTAGTCGATTTGATCATGATCGCAATTCTTCATTCCCTAAAATTCTTTAGGTATTAATTCTCTTATATCACTGTGAGTGAAGTTGAAGCCATTTCAAGCTTGATAAATAACCATGGTAACAGTGCAGTTGCCAGGGTTGCGGAATTTGTTCGAAAGAGTCACCGCGGCCCTGGAACGCAAAGGGCTTTAGAAGGAACACGGATGGGTTTTAGTCAGTAAGAGTCTGACACGCCCTTCCGCCACCCAGAGCGGAAGAAGTCATTTGATGATTTCCCATCCTTCAGTGCAGTACAAAATCGTTTTCGTACCTACATTACAACGCAGAGAACCATACAAATCGTCAATACCCTTAGTTACCATACAAGCAACCTACTTGACTTGATAAATAAGGACTATGCCTAAAAACTCTTCCTTCAATTTTGCTTTAACAACATTGTAAAATAAACCTTAACTACCAGGGTTTTATGGTCAATATCCGGGATCTACATTTAATGGAGTAATTTGTGGTTTTACTCCCGTCTAATATTATCACAGTTTTTAATGGTCGTTGATGTTTATGGTTACTACTTTTTAACCGACTTCCAAAAGGAGGTTCTCAATTCGTCTGTATGTATTTTTTTTGTACGTTTGTAATGTGATCATTCCGCCAATTATGAATTGATTTTGATGATTCTTTTTTTATTCGAAAGCCTATACTCTTGAGGTGGTCCAATTGGCACCAAGTCAGAATCTGATGATGGGATCCTAGGGAAATCGAGGGCAACCCTCAAATTTTAAAGGCACATACAATGTTTTTCATATACTTCCTAAAGCAAATCAGATAATTGTGGCTGGTAATCAACATATCATCTTGCTGAGCTGACGATGGAAGGTATAAGTCAGGATCTGATGCTGGAATAATGAAGCTAGAGTAATTTGTGGTTTTACTCCAGTCTAATATTATCACAATTTTTAATGGTCGTTGATTTTGTACTCTGGTTTTTTAGTATTTGGGAAATGTACCGAGGTTTATGTTTCTACACGTTAGTTGGTAGTAGTAGTACTGAGTTAAACATATTTTACTACTTTTTTGTCGGTTAAGTTCCATCGTCTGCGCAACAATCTGTTGCCGTTTTCTAGACGTTATAATTATTATATTTTCACCCATACTTATTACATTTATTTTTGAAGTGATAACTTCTTATGGGAGGGTAAACCGCTTCGTAACGTAACGCGTTACGGCGCCAGACTGGTTTCCCTTCCTCTCACGCGTACGGCAGCGGTAGGCAGGCTCTTCCTCTCTCACTCTAACCCACAGCGCTAGTCGTATTTCGGACAGACGGTTCTCATATTAAATAGTTCAAGTTAGATTAGTTTAAGTTATCACTTTTTTTTGCACACGTTTTTTTTGTTTATTTATTTCGTTTTATGCTGCCCCGATCGACGTCATTCTGTCAACGCCGGTTGTCACTGAAAACCAGCGCTGTGGCTCTGTCTCGCACACGAGTCCCAGCATTATGCTGAGCGATGGCCGTTTTGCGCGAATGTGACCCAACATGCATAACTTTTGAAATTTAGTTTATTACTAATATTAATTTACTTCTTCTATTAATTTACTTCTTACATGGTATCTAATATGATTGACTTGTAAGTGTTTACCATAAATATAATTATCGTGGACGAATCGCTAATCACGCTACCATATAAACTGAACACAGCTGTGTAATTATTCGCTTTGGAAAAAGCAAGTATAAAGCCACGGTGGCGCTAAACGTTGATATTCGTAGAAGTAAATTAATAGGTAGGTATGTCATGAAAACAGATAGAGAAGCATGGCATACAAGGAGCCCTATACTTTAGTAGTTGGTGAAACAAGGCTACCAATCATGACGAAGTTGACAAACTCACCAGTATCTTGGTATGAAGTCCTCCTGACGGCCACTTTCAACCGAGATTTGCCATCGGCGCGGGACATATTATAGTGCACTAAGTGTGTGCGCAAGCACAGGTGTAGGTACTCCAATAATAGTCTGACACTCCCTCCCTTTCCACCCAAAGTGAGAGTAATTTTTAGAGTTCCGTACCCAAAGGGTAAAACGGGACCCTATTACTAAGAATCCGCTGTCCGTCCGCCTGTCCGTCTGTCACCAGGCTGTATCGCATGAACCGTGATAGTTAGACAGTTGAAATTTTCATAGATGATGTAATGTTGCCGCTATAACAACAAATAAAAAAATATTAAAAATAAACGGGGTCCATACAAGAAACATGTTTTTTTCGGCTTATGGTACGGAACCCTTCGTGTGCAAGTCCAACTTGCACTTCTGCCAGTTTTTTGATTACCCATCCATTAAAATTAAAAAAATCTAAGTACCCTGTTTTTCCGCTGTACCCATTAAGTCACGTTTTGTAATGCAAGTAAAGACTTCTGTCTTGGGTGCATGTGTGCCACACGATCATGATTCCGCTCTAAGACGGAGACGTAGCTATCTATACCATATGTTAGACATATTGTAGAAGTTGTAAAGTTACTGAAATTAAAATTATTATTATTTTCTTTAATTATTTTCCTAATTTACAGTTTTAAATACATATTTGTTTAAAAAATATATATAAAAAGTAGTAGTCCGCCGGTGTCGGGAGCAGAGTCCAAGCTACCGGTGGTTAGGGTTCCAGAGAAAGGAACCTCCTCACAATACGAGCCGTATCGAGGAGTACTCCTTTCTGTATCAAGCCCTTTACCCAACTGCGTAACGCCAGCTTCGACAGATGGTCGTCGAAGCTTTTGGCCATGAGGCCATTGGCCGTAACGACAATCGGCACAATGACAGCCGAGTCCACATTCCACATGTCGACAACCTCGTGTGC
>NDFZ01005475.1:415183-678458 GCA_002192655.3 Mamestra configurata | reverse complement strand
GGGGGGAGGGAGGGTCAAGAATCCTACAAAATTGCGTTACGTAATACTTGAACGCTCCCTTTGCATGTGTTTTAATTCTTATGGGCGGTAGACTTTATCTAATCTTTTAACGATTGCTTCTTCTTTATTCATTGGAGAGGCAACTGAAGTTGTTGCTAATTTTTAAGCAGGTTCAGCCAGAAAGTCAAATGTTTTCGGTTGTACCTGCCAATGAAGGGCCAACAGACAGGCGTGACGCGCTAATACCGTTTAAGTGTATATATGTATGTCACCGGAGACTCCGTAAGATTGTAATAAATCTTAATTATATTATAATTTCTCGATATTTTATGAAAATATCGTTTTCTATACAATAAATCTCATCCAAATTCAATAGTTTCCAATATATCCGTGTCTTATTAAGAAAAAATAGTTAAAAATTTCACGCGATATTTTACAATCTTGCGGCGTTTGCAATTTTCCGGTGACATATATGTACAAGACGTAGCATAATTACTACGAAAAAGGGTGTACGGGAAAGAGGCAAATAAGATTTAATTTAATCTTGCATCAAGCATTGACATCATGTTTAGATGACACTTCAGAATATGTCTCAAAACATTCACGTTAGAGTTTCATATTATGTAAACCTCATCATAATTAACATTACTCGGCGCCACATAGAATCTCCGCCATTAGTCCGCGCATTATATCAAATATTATTATGCCAACGTAAGGACAGAAACAGACACGCCACTTCACATAATTCATATCTCGCCGAATTATTAACAAAACGCTAAACATATTCGCATAGACGCCTGCGCTCAACTAATAACTCTCTAAATGATTTACGATGCAACGAATCGTTTATCATGTCTGTACTATGCTTAGGATTATACGGGGCATGTGACGTCATATGCCGTGTTGATAATGCCGATGGATTTACGGTTGTAAACGGCGTATAATTTTTGTTAACTAGTTGTTGATTTGAGTCGTTAGAACTAGTCTAGTTGCAACCTATTTTAGCCTTTGGTTGTTGGTGTTAGACAAACAATATTGAGGTGTAGTTTGATGTTGATGAAAATGGATTGTGTGGGGAAGTAATAATATGAAAGAAATGTGATGATAGAGAAAGAAAAAAAGGAAGAAAAACCGGTCAAGTGCGAGTCGAACTCGTGCGCCGAGAGTTCCGTACCTACCTATTATACTGCCATAATAAAATTAGTATCGTTTTTATTGGTGGCAGGCGTCAACTATGTATGTATGGGGACACCCTTAAATTTTCAACTTTTTTATTTTTCGGTATTTTCCCTTTATTTGTGCTGATTCTAGGTCAACGGGAACTACCATATAGGTTTTCGACCCAAAACCTTTAGGGTACTTCCGGTTGACCTAGAATTGTCAATTTTAGTAAAAAAGCAAGGTTTTACAGCACAAGTAAAGGGAAAATTCCGAAAAATAAAAAGAGTTTAAAACTTGTAAATACCAATTTACAAGTTTTTGCGAAAGTCTAAATTTGCCCATATCTTTTTATCGTGTTGACTCAGGACCTTGATTTTATACATGTCACCGGAAAATTGCAGACTCCGTAAGATTGTAATAAATCTTTATTAGATTTCAATTTCTCGATTAAATATAAAAAAAAAAAACGCGTTTTGTATACAATAAATCCCATCCAAATTCAATAGTTTACAATATATCCGTGTCTTATTAAGAAAAAATTGTTTACAATTTCACGCGATATTTTACAATCTTTAGGCGTTTGCTATTTTCCGGTGACATATACACATAATAGGGACTATAGACCGCGGGCGGTAGCTAGTACTTAATATGTTCTAAAATTCCAAGTTTCCAGAATACCTGGGCAGTACCATCTCAGTCTATTGATGAAAGTCTTACTCAATAATCACACGAGTTACCGTTGGACTGTGAAGCGTACTAAAAATATCTTAAATTATACCTACATAGTAAACTGTGTGTAGAGGCTCATACATCACTGCCACTGCTTTGTATTGGGGCGGAGTCGACGTAGTCCTAGCAAATGACGTCATCAGTCACGTGGGTTTGTTGCGAGTGCTGAAAGATTACGTTAGTTACGCGTCTGTGTTTATCTTTTGTCTGGATGGTTTGTTATTCCCTAAAGTTCGTTTAGTTGGGTATTCCTCGTCTGGGTTCAAGCCTGCTGAATATTGGAAGTATGGTATGGGCCCGCTGGGGCCAGAGCCTGCCAGGGTTGCGGAATTTGTTCGAAAGAGTCACCGCGGCCCAGGAAACGCAAAGGGCTTTAGAAGGAACACGGATGGGTTTTAATCAGTAAGAGTCTGACACACCCTTCCGCTCCACCCAGAGCGGAAGAAGTCATTTGATGATTTCCCATCCTTAAAAAAAATGGTATTAGATAGATAAGATAGATAAAACATTTATTTGGTACAAGAACAGAAAACACAACACAAAAGCACACTTACATAAATCATAATACTAGAAAATACAAATATGTAAAAAAACATTAAAAAGGAAGAGGCAGAATTTATGGCAATCTGTGAGCGCCAAATACCTCTACATAACTGAAAGATAAAGATTAATATGTTCCATGCGACGATAATGTTACCGGCTAAAACCGCCATACCTTTTAAACAGAAATACGGCACTGACACTTAGCGGCAGAATTAGATAGTACTAGCTGTCGCCCGCGGCTCCACCCGCGTTAATGTCGAAAATTATCCCAAGGGAACATATTCCCGAGTCATCAAGATCCGTTCAGTAGTTTTTGCGTGAAAGAGTAACAAACATCCATCCATACATACTTACAAACTTTCGTGTTTATAATATTAGTAGGATACTTAGTAGGATTTTTCTGGGCGATCCCTGCCAAAGAACAGAGAAATAAAGTGAATATTAACTAAATATTCTGTGAATATTTCAAGCGTCTATCTGTTGCCGTTATCAATATCAAGCAAAAACGAGCAAAAACTCACGTTTGTTGTATGGGAGCCCCCTTCAATATTTATTTTATTCTGTTTTTTAGTCTTTGTTGTAATAGCGGCAACAGAAATACATCATTTGTGAAAAAATTTCATCTGTCTATCACGGTTCATGAGATACAGCCTTGTGACAGACGGACAGACAGACAGACGGCCGGACAGCGGAGTCTTAGTAATAGGGTCCCGTTTTACCCTTTGGGTACGGAACCCTAAAAAAGGAAGGAAGGGGAGGTTGTCCTGCAGGGGGACACAACAGGCTCATAATTTAATTAAAATTTAACCTGTCACAAACTCCTACTGCTGAAATAGAAATCGCATTTTTTTCAGAGTTTGTTAGATACTGCCGGTCGATTCTGACAACATGTCGAAGTGAAGGCTTGGTTGAAGTGATCACGAGGTGAGCTGTCAATACATATACCTAATCAAGATGGAATGACAGGTCAATTCGTGATCACGTGACATCTTGATTTTATGGATGGACAGCTCAGCTCGTGATCACTTCACCCAAGCCTTCACTTCGACATGTTTACAGAATCGACCGGCTAGATTCATGCGCTCAGATTTTGAAAATCAAATTATTCCAATGAACCCATTACTTTAATCTTACAGACACTTCCGAATTTGTAAAAACGGTCACTCGCAAATAAGAAGCTAATTCTTCTCTTAGTGTATCAACACCCAAGGTCCTCACAGCAGCTATTTCATGATATCATCAACCGATTCTCCCTGGTCGAACTGGGAACATATCACGCGAATCCCTTTCACCAATCATTCGTGTGACAGGTGCACGACGATCGGTGCCCAATACTTCGCTCAGTCACAATTACAGCGGTACGCCCGACCTGGCCATCTGCCAACTCCCAAACGTACAGGATGTTAGGATGAAGTACACAGTTTTCTAGGTTAATCGGAGTTTTTTTCTTTTGAGCCGTGTATAGTTTGTTTGGAGGAACCAGATGCATGGTTCAAAGGGACGGACGGTCTGGTTTTTCTTAAATTGGATCTGATAGCTATAAACTCCGGGAGGCGCTCGTGGCTAAATAATAACAGTCGTACGGGTCGATCTTCAAGGTTAAGCAACACTTGCCAAGGTTGGTATGTGGATGGGTGATCATCTTCACATATCCAGACTCCTCCGTGCCTCGGAAAGCACGTAAAGCCGTTGGTCCCGGCTGTCATTTGTAGATCTTTGGCAGTCGTTACGGATTGTCAGAATTCAGAAAATCTTACCGAGTTAATGGGTTGTGGAGATCTGGTAGGCAGCCGCTCCACGTAAAATATTGGTATTCAGCTGAATCAGTTTTGACTTGAAGCCGGCCCCAAAATATTTGGGAAAAGGCTAGGCATCTGCCTAGCCTTTTCCTGATGATGATGATGAGTTTATAAACTGACGGGCAATTCTCGTATTTTTAAGGAGTGTTCGCGTTGACATTGAAGTCGCAAACTATCAAAACATCTCTTAATACAATATCTTGATTAGGTGATAAATGATTTTTGACTTTTTTGGCTTTGACTGTCACTGAGATTACATTGCGATTTGAACTTGCACTCTTTTTTAAGCACGAGAATTGAACTTCTGGTCCTAGTATTGAAATGGCTTCTGTATCTTTTATTTTATGCTACGCTTAGTTTTTGGAATATTTAGCTTCATATTTGTCGTTACTTTTGACCGTTGACCGTGATTACTGTTTTCGTAACTAAATCTTTTGTCGCTTTCTTTGCCTAACCTGATCCCATTATATATATAAAAAAAAAAAAAAAATTAAGGTGGCCTCATCATTCTTCACCAGACATGTCTGTGCTCCGTCGTCGAGACATCTTAGTTTTCTGCAAACGATTCAAAAATGTTCGCAATCGATTTCTCACCATAACAATAATTACACGGCACTACAATTTCCCCTTCCCGGCAGGTTGTAAAGCCAGTCGACTTCCCGTCGTTGCGCTCAGGACTTCCTTATTTAGCTTTACGTCTTTCCTCAAGTTCTACGTAAACGGATGTTTTTAAAGTACCTATCTACTACACTGATAAGTAATTGTGTTACACTTGCAAAGATTTTTTAAATAACTCGCACAGGTCGCAAATTTTGAATAAGCCAACAAGAGACTCCTTGGACCCCCATTAATCTTTTGAACGCCAGGGCATCAACGCATCGCCGTGCCCCCGACGCCAAGCCACAAATTCGACGTACTTTTTGTCACATATTTGTGATGTTTAGCGTACACGGCACGCGCTTGCTTGTCATGTATACGTGACATTGGCGTTTAAAAGGTTAACGCTATTTAAACGTGTAGGTTATATTGTGCACCCTACACAACACAATCAAACTAACGTTCCTATTGCTGGGAAACATAGACCTCTCTTTGCGAGGAAACGGGCCATAGTGGATTATGGACAGTGCGTTCAAACCGTTCAATCAGTCATTTTATTTGTTGAAATCTGTTTTCGAAACTTAGTTGTTACTGGAATTTTATTATTAAAGATTTAAATGCAGTTTTACTGGTCAGAGATCCATTACAATCATGAATGTTATTAATTAGCCAACACCGCTTATTCAACCGGTTTATAAACTTTGCCAAACCTACTGTATCAACCGTGCACTATGATTTATGTCAGTGACGACTATAGCCGGCCAGTCTAGAGTAGTTCACTATACTTCGGTGCACGACCTAAAAACTTCGCGCCGGTGTCGTGGCGGACTCGTATCGTTACGGTCGCTTTAATAGCCGCTTCACGGTTTACTCTGGACGTAATAGATGGGTTGTCGTCATAGGAAATTGAGCAAGTAATTGGTATGTCGTTGTAGCACGAAGGAAATATCACGAAATGGTTTGTTTGTTTTCCGCTAGACGCTGTTGATTACGGTTAAGAGATTATACTTTTAGAGCAGTGTCTGAATTGACAGCAATGTCTTTATTCATCTCTGGGCTTAATGTTAAAATGTATAATTTTGTTAAGATGACCGAAATTGAGCTCCAGCTGTATGCGTTGCATTGTAAAGTGTCAAGGTGATCAATCAATATTGATTCAATAACCCTAACTTGCAATGAGGGTTTTCTGAAATGATGGATACCAGGACAATTAGGCATCACGTCCAGGCATCTGTCAATACGCTATGTTTTCCGACATTAGATAAATTGACGTCAACTTTATGAAGTTATGTTTTCAAAGTAGAGGACCTCTTAAGTGGCGCCAACTGGTGGTGGCTTGATTTTTTATAAAAACCCTTAATGAAAAGTAAGAAAACTAGTTGGTAGAGATATTTTCTTCCTTTCAAAACAAACCTAGAACGACCACCAAACCACCAAAGTAGAATTTAGCTTATTGCAGGCCATTACTGGACACGGCATGTCCTGAGATTTTCCACATTTAGAACATGGAATCCTTAAAAAAATCTATGTATTTTAACGAGTAGTCGTGGAGTTTCTTGACAGTTCTTCTCCATAGGTAACGACTAATTTGAACCGTGCTCTTGCGTCTGACGTTTTATAAATATAAATGAAGGCCTAATAAAACATTTGGAATTTTGCCAAAACCTTACCGTGACTCCTTGAACGTTCCAGGTGTTCGTGATAAAAGAAGGTGTGCAATACAGGATAAGAATCGATTTCATCGTGCAGAGGGAGATCGTGCACGGACTCAAATACGTGCAGAAGACCTATCGGCTCGGAGTACCAGGTAAAGAAAAATTAATATTACTCTCTCTTTGTAAGAAATAGGGCAGCTCTTTTGCCGGGAAATGATGGCGGTGATTTGATCTTAATACTCAATATTATACATGGTAGAACAAAGTAAAATATCAATATGGACCCTGTCGGGCACAGCAAAATAATTGTAGACCAGAGTGCTGATTGGTCGCCAGTTTATGTTAGTCCACAATTTCTCGAACCGACATGGAGATATTATAGACTATCAAATTTTGATGCGTTAAAAAGTATTCCAAATTCAGTTGACAATTTATCGAGAGTTTACAATCTCTCAAGTTATTTTATAATCTTACGGAGTTTGCCATTTTCCGGTGACAGATATATTAAATCACAGTTTTCACTATTCCCTGTGACAGCTGTATTACTTTGCTACCCTCTCTCTAAGGTGTTTTAATATGTAAGGTGAGACGAGTGTCTTGATCAATGGCAAATTCTACCATTTACCAGTAAATCCTATGTTATAAGTTATGTAACTGTTAATTGAAAACCGAAAACGAAATTCGATTGATCTGTAAATTATTATTCTAGTATGTAAATGGATAATCCATACAAATACACAAAAGTATGAAAATAAAGTAAGTTATCAAATTATATAAAATTCTTCTGTTACTTACTGACTGACTGACAGACAACGCACAGCCGAAACTACTGGTCGTAGAAACCTGAAATGTAGGTTCCTTGTAGGGCAGCACTAAGAGCGATTTCCCGAAATTTTTACGGAAACGGTAAATGTATAGAGATATGCGGTACAGAGAGTCCCGCATACCTCCACTGAAAATGGGAGAATCCTCCGACCAGCCGGGTGTTGTGTATGGTGGGCAACTGCCCGATAATTGATATTCGGACTGCAGCCCTACTATGACGTGCTAATGCCATCCAATTTCTATGATGTAAACGGGATAGTGCTTTATTCACTATGTATAGCTCCGTCTCCCTCTTAGAGCGGAATCATGATTGTTTTAAGACCTCATAGTAGGGCCTCAGTTGTTTGTATATGTTCAAATCGCACGGAGAAACTCGCTTGCGCGATGCAGGATTTCGTTGTTAGTTCGTCGTAGATGGCGCTGCGGTTCCTTTTGTTGCCGTGCTAATTTCGCTTCTTAGTTTTTCTACATGTGCGTTCGAAGTTGCTAGTTCCTTAAAGATATCAATAGAAATACGCTGTAAGTCAAAATAATTCGCCATTTGATTGTTCAATCTTCTGAATCATGTCCAAGGCGTTATTTACAATATCCATAAACTGTTTTATTACTCCAGAATGTTTTGAAACTCATTGAGCTTGTTATTTCTAAAACATCTGGAGATTTACTACTTTATAAAAGATGTTTTACCTTGGATAACGGATAAGCATTGCCATACAACGTGGCAATGCTGCCAGCCTTTTGGGTACGTTACCAGTGGCCAGCGATGCGGAGGAATTTTTCGACGCCATATTTTAGACTATTTTTAGTTAGTTAAGAGTTTTTATTTAAGTGTATATATATAGTAATAGTTAGTTGAACATAAATATATAATAATTTATAATGAATAAATACTTTTCAATAAGATCTACTAAAACATTCCGTTGAATTAGAATTTACTGTAATATTTTAAGATTTGCCATGGATCAGAGTGATTGAAGTTCGAATTAATTATATAAAGGCCTGTATTCTAGAGCAATGCTCAGTTATAAATCTCGATTTAAAAGTACATACATATTGTGTTTAGGATAAAATCCCAACAGTTTAATGAAGACTAACAATGGAACACCGTTCTAGAATTCGGACTTTAAATGAGTTTTAATTATTATACTGGGCTATAGATACGAGGCCAGTTTGCATTTGACAGTGCAGTCGCTGGCTTCAATGAATCCTCATTTGTAAGAAAGAAAGAAATAATAAAATTTATTTAGCACAGGTACATTAAACACGCACGGTAAAAATAACAAGAAAAAGGTAGTTATGCCAAAAACTAAGTGTGCGTCTCACGGCTGCACTAAAAAGGTCCATTTCAGCGATATGTCAGACAGACTGATGCTCTGACGCTGGTTTTGAGTCCAGTTCTTCGCGACTAACCTGATTTCTGAATTGAGTATTTTGTCTAACACGATTTGAGCCTGAAAACCTGTCAAAAGACTTTAATTTAGGCTTGACTCGTTTTTAACTCAGAATACTCAAATCAGAAACCTGTTCTAAGGGTGTTACTACACCAATCGATCGATCGTCGATCGATGCCATCGACCGACATTGATCGACGTTGATCGATTGGTGCTGGTAGCTTTGGCTGATCAACAAATACCGGGAGATAAACAATTGATTGACCGCCGAGATCGATGCCCTCGATCGACGTTGATCGATTGTTGTGGTAGCTTTGACTGATCGAAGACGACGTCGACTATTTCATTCTACAATTGATCGATGGAAAATCGATCGATTGGTGTAGTAGAAACTATCGATCGACGTCGACTAATCCATTCTATTACTTATTGTGTGGTAACACCCTAACTAAACTGAGGGCGTATTCAAATTGACATTGTATCACCGATAGCGTTTGTCGAAATGTTAAAAGAGATTGACCACGTGACATTTCATTAGCGCATGTCAATCCTATACATTTTAAAAGGTGAGACGCTCTAGACTCTAGAGCGTCTAAGCGTCAATCTGGTCTTATATCCATAGTCCATTATACTTGTACTTGTCACCCAACTGCCCCAGAAGGGGGTAATGTTATTTCAACACTTTTACCTCAATCTGATAGCACTTTGTATTTTTTCACGCGCCCCCCTCAGTGCCTGGTACGTATCCGATTTTTATTCATAATGCATCGAAGACGCCTTGTACATTCAATGTCGTTGTATATCGTATTGTATTCAATATCGTGACTCGATGTGATGGCATTTTGATGTAGTTCCTGATTGATGACTGATTGTATCTTGTGACGTATGTGTACTTATATATGTGGTTAACTTCCTTCGTAAAGTGAGATTGTGCATCGGTTTAAATATGAATTAGATTTTTGAACGCCATTGTTACATATACGTAACAAGAAAGCGCGTGCCCGGTACGCCAAACGTCAGAAATATGCGACAAAAAGTACGGCGAATTTGTGGTTTGGCGTCGGGAGTACGTCGATACGTCTATGCTCTGGCGTTCAAAAGGTTAAAATATCCAATCGAATCAATTAAACAGCCTGTTAGTCCGAACTGATAGGCTGATCAACTGACAGACAAAAGGACTTTAAACGCGTGAGATTATTCTGGTCACTTTGATACCCCCTTCGCCCTTCCCCCTTGGTGATACGTCGTGTCTTCGCCCTTAAAATATTTCACACATGTCACATTTAATTACATTTTGTCTTCTGGGATTGTCTCATTATCCTCCCCAATCGTGATTAATTTTGATTTTCTTTCTAACCCCTTTTTACCTCACGTGATTAAACGATGACCCCTAAGCGGAGATGTGACTTTTAAAAGATTTAATAGGCTAGCAAATTTTATACTTAATGGTGAAATCAAACACAGATCATCGTTTCTCTATCTAAATCACCTACTATCCTCTCTCTTAAGTGTACTTATTTAAATTACGTGATCAAAATATATCGTGAAACCGAAATCAGACTATTTAAGACACCTTAAATACGAAATACGGATACATTTTACCTTACAACACAACAGAAATGTAATTCGTGCCACGAATCGATACAGTTTCACCTATTAAAGCCCGTCCTTAACCGAGCTCTCGGATCGATATAATTATCTTCATCAGTTATTCTTCAGGCTAGTTTACAACACTAGTCTATAGGAGCAGTACATTGTGCACTAGTGCAGTAAGCACAATGATTGTCGTCTTTGTGATTGTAATTGAGGCCTCGGGCGTCAGGATAAGGAATATGGAATATCGTTTAATACTTCTTGTAATAGTGATATTTCGAATAGTGCAGCGGCAGCGGTTAACTATTCGATATTAAATACTGGCAGCGTTGTAATTTGTAATAGTCGTTGTGTTTTTCTGTTCTTGTTGGTAATATTTTTGAATGTGAGGTTTTATATGTATTTGAATATTAGCTACGTAAAACATTTCAATTCTAATAATAGCTGGGTATTTTAACCGTTCACATTGTTTTTGCTAATATTAAAAAAAAATGCAGTTTATTAATTTTATTTCATGCTTGTGTTCCATTATAGAAACTAATTTCAAGGATTAGAAAATATTTTATGTTTCCTCATTTTTTGTGTCTTTTAATGGAATTAAAGTTTGTGCCTGGTCTATCTTCTAAGTTATTATTGGCTGTTGTTGACTTCACCATGTATAATAGTTACTAATACAAACTAAAACCTCTCTTTCTCATTTACAGTCGACAAAATGACCCACATGGTCGGTTCGTACCCGCCAAAGACCGAGATCCAGTCGTACACGACGCCTCCCGAAGATGCTCCCTCCGGAATGGTCGCCCGAGGTTCGTACTCCGTAAACAGCCTCTTTACCGACGATGACAAAAACGTACATCTCCAATGGGAATGGTGCTTCGACATCAAAAAAGATTGGAAGGACTAAGCTTGGCTTGTTTTATTTTTATGAAAAGACCGACTGGGTTGGGCTCTGTTCTTTGATTACTCTGTGCCATAAGTATCGGGTAGAAAGGTCTGGTATTTATTGTGAAGTTTTATAAATTTTAAAGGCCTTGCGACTGTTTTAATCAATCAAATGAAGTTCGATTTTATTTTTATTCGTGTGCTCGCAAATCCAATATGGCGGATCAAATTCGGCGCGAAAGCAAGTGTTGCCTTTGTCGATAAATAAGGTTTTTTTTTTTCACTCAAATGCCAGGAGCTTTAAAATAATAACAAAACTATTGGAAGATATAACAAAACGCACAGTTATAGTTTTGACAGTGGTCTCTAGGAGCCCAATCCAGTGGTAAGTGTCGATAATAGTGGCTGACTGAAAAAACCTATTGACAAATTAGTGTAAACGCTTCGTTAACCAGAAATCAGGAATGCGATAGAAAGCTCGAGAGAATTTCATCAAGAAATTATAGATACCTTGAAGTGATATATAGTAGTTTGTGTAGATATCTCACACTTAAATTTTATATGTTGAATTGCGATGTTATCACTACTTATAGAAGTATATTTTCATACTTTTTCATACAAATAAATTGAATGTACAAATTTATCGCATCTTAAACATGAACTGTGTGACATTGACGTTTTTACGTAGAAAAAAAGGTCTCCATTGAATTTAAAACTTTATCGATCGTACTCCTCAAACTTTTTGACGAAGCCGAGTCATTAGTAATACCTACCTATACATAACAAAATATGTAATTATGTGATTGTATAATCGTGATGATTTTATTTCCTTATCTATGTACTTTTTCAGACAGACCTGTGCTAAAGTTAGCTATCCAGTGACCTTGATAATAATTAAATCAGTTTTTACATACTTTACGATTTATAACGTACATATTCATGTATAAAGTCGGCCACACGGTGGTTTACCATGGAGAAATTACTAAGACCTTATCAAGGGAACTAGAAAACTGTCAGTATCGAGAAAATATAAATGTTTTTATGTATAAAAAAAAACCTACTTAAAAATTGACAATTTATATTTTTCCCGACTGACGGTAACTGTGCCTGCTAGTTTTCTCGCTGGATTAGTTTATCATAGTCTCCACGATAAACCAGTGTTGCCAGTAAATCCAGTTTCTATTTATAAGATATGAGAAAAAAAATGCAATGTATTTCCATAATTTTTCATAAACTTATTACAAATTATAAAGATGTAGCAATATTATTATTTAGATTGTAATTAGCTTATTATTTTAGTTATGGTCAATGCAATTCGTGTGGGTAACTTTCGGGTACCTTGGAACGTGTAGGTCAGGTCACTGTCAACCTTTTTGTCGGCACTGTATGCTTACACCGGCATTCCTGAGAGCATTTTTGGGCCAAGCTAACGATTTTGATGTCATTAGTTTCCGTAGATTTATAAATACCGATAACTATAGATATTAAGACTCTATTCTGATTGAATAAATTGATATTTGCGCAGTATTATCGATGTAAAACAAAATTTTGTATAAGGATCTATATCGTGGATGTCCTGTCTAATACTCCTGTTAGGTTGTATGAAAACAATAATACTGCTCAGTGTTGCTATTATTTGGTGTTAAAAGGTCCGATTCCAAAATGTATCAATGTATACTTTTATTTTTATTTTAAATAAAACTGAAAATTGTCTATGGATGTATTTTATTTTTTTTGCAAACTACTAATAGAATGTGCTACTTGTTTATGGTGTTATTATTTTTTATATTCACAACACTATGTCATAGAGTAATCAGAATAGGGTTGCCAAACTTTAAAATAGTAATTGTCTCGATTTATCTTTTATACATTTCTTTTAATATAACCTTTCAATAAAATAAAGGTCACAGTTCTATTGAAAATCATGTAAGAATCAAGATATAGTATTATAAAAATATATAAGGGTATAGGTGCACCAATTCAAAGAAGAATCTATTTTTAATATTTCACATATTGCTTCCTAATATATTACTAATATGAGCAATGCCAGTGAAACCGTGGCAATAATAATATATTAAAAGAAAAGTATTATGTATGTTCCCCTAATAGAGTAATTTAGGCATTAAGACGTTTGAAATAAAGTACATTTTTAAATATTGAGAATTTGTCAGATATCGATTTGTTCCCTTAATTGAAGTAATGATTCCTGAATTGATTCGACAAAAATATGCGTTTAATCGGATTGAAATGGCTTGGAAAGCGCTCTTAATAATATAAACTATACTGCCAACTCATTGTCGTCTAAATCAGTCTTATAAATTAGTGCGGGCGTTTGAGATTAACAATAATATTGATTAGGCTTGTCGCATATATGTGACATTGGTGTATGTTTAGATCTATGGTATATGTAGTGTACGGGTCAGTGTAGACTGAGCGACAACTGCGCGAGCATGCTCGAGCATTCCGCCGGCTGACTTAACCGATATTCAAGGACACAAGCACAATACAGTGGTCTCGCGGATGCTCGCTTGCACTCATCACCAGAATAACATCATTCAGTCAGCGCGTGTTTATTCTGTTAACGTATCATCGTGACAATTTCGGTGAAGTGAGTGTGAAGTAACTGCCATTCCTCCTAAAGGTAGGGGTTGACAGTTCACTTCATCTATGTGTTCACGGTACGCAGCCCGGTCTGTTCAGTAAAAGTATTACCGTAAGAACGTGGGGTAACCTTTTGAGCGCCAGAGCATACTAGCATTGGCGTGCCCCCGACGCCAAGACGCAAATTCGCCGTACTTTTTGTCACATATTTGAGACGTTTTGTGTACGGGACACGCGGTTTCTTGTCATGTAAACGTGACAATGGCGTTTAATCGATCTTGAAGTGAACTGTCATTTCATCTCAAGCTAAGCGTTGACAGTTCACTTCACTTAAGTTTTTACAGTGTGTTTTTTACTGAATCGCTTATAAGCTCAGCCTGTGTGGGCTATTTACTCATGTGCAGCGGCAATAAATGTTTCGTAACCTTCCGAATGGCTGCGAAAACATGGCGCGCGCATACCGTGACACTATTTTCAACTCGGAATTCAGCCGACCTACTATGACGTGCTAATGCCATCCAATTCCAATGATGTAAAACGGTTAGTGCTATTCGCTTTGTATAGCTCCGTCTCTCTCTTAGAGCGGAATCATGATCGTTTTAAGACTTCATAGTAGGGCCTCAGTTCTAATCTGTTCGTGCGTCTTGTTGCTCAATTTGCGCTGACCCCTTATGGGTTAAATACCCGATTGCTACGGCCAGGTAGGGCAGGAGAGCTGTTAACGGCATTTAACTATCGAACAAAGGTATTGCTTAAGCGTGAAAAGATAGAGGGTGCTTCAGTATTAAGCTGGGTGCTCTTCCCCTAAAAATTAAGGCTTCCCTTTTATAAATTTTTTAGAAATAATTATTATCCCCGTTTTTTAAAATATTCTACATACGTTGCATTTTTATCGGTCAGTAGCCGGACCCAATATTTTGTAATATATCCCTTTTATTTTATTTTATTAGATTTTAACCAAATATTGGGTCCAAAATTGAACCTACATTAGTTTGTGCTATATTTTCTTATGGATTTAATTTGTAATGCTGGTACTTCACTTGGGTAATTGTCAAAATATTCTCTATACTTGAGCAATACCAAAGATACCTTATAGAATTTGAAATAAGGTTATTTTTGCATTGATCAATTGACGCGAATATTTTAAATACGCCAAATGAAGTGCTCGCATTTCGTTAAGTAATTATTTTATTTCAATAGATTTGTAAAGGTTTACGCAATGTAATAGTTTGGCCAAAAATAAAGCTTATTTATTCAATTATTGTTTTATTTTTCATAATATATATTTACCTACTTGGAACACATTCATTTCTTATGACTACGATTATACTATCTAGGTATGATTTCAGTTATTAACCTTTTGAACGCCAGAACATAAACGCATCGGCGTGCCCCCGACGCCAAACCACAAATTCGCCGTACTTTTTGTCACGTATTTGTGACGTTTGGCGTACAGGGCACGCGCTTGCTTGTCATCTATACGTGACAGTGGCGTTCAAAAGGTTAAATGATCAATTGATGTATGACTAGCGGACGTCACGCGGTTTCACCCGCGTAGGTCCCGTTCCCGTGGGAGTACGGGGATAAAATATAGCCTATGTTACTCGCTGTTAATGTAGCTATCCATTGCTGAAAGAATTTTCAAATCGGTCCAGTAGTTTTTAAGTTTATTCGTTACATACAAAAATACAAATCTTTCCTATTTATAATATTAGTAGGTCTATACCTACTAATATTATAAAGAGGAAAGATTTGTATATAATAATGGCTTATGTTTAACTGATCACCTGATTTAGTAAAATATCACAGGCAAAAATAGTAAATGATCACCAGAATTAAATAAAAAACCGCATTTTAATTTAAAACTATAACCAAAGTACCTACATCTTGCTATCCTATTAAAGCAAATGACTCCAAACAAATCATAGTTTACCCAAAAATAGTAAATGATCACCAAAATTGAAACCGCAGTTTAATATGAAATTATAACCAAAGTTTATACATCTTGCTACCCTATCAAATAAGCTAATATTTAGTATCCGGGTAACCTACTAAAAACAATCTCTTTTTTCTATTAATGCAAGTCGTTTCTGGCATTATGGTAGGAGGTCACAGTTTTAACCTAACCTAACCTACACATTTTGTTCAAAGAAGAAATTTGCTCGCAAAAATTTGGTGATCATTTACTATATTTGGTCCCCAAATACAATTTGAACTACAGTCGTGAATAAAACAGCTAGAACTATTATTTTTTTAGGCTTAATTTTTTTGGTGTTAAGTATATATTTTTGTTAAAAGAGCTTAGGGTATCGAAGTATTTTCTGGTGGTCATAATATTTGTTCCCTATAATAATTTCTCTGACAAGTTTATCTGAAACCACGCGATGCTAGTCTAATGCATCCATGGAGGATGGATTTAGTTACAACCAATAAAAAAAAAACAACGTTATTAATTATTTTGATGTTCTATTGGACCCACTTACATAAACCAAAGATTTTATTAACTCCGAGTTAGTTGCTCACCCCGTTGGCTATGGGTTAAAGATACCTCTGGTTTGAGCAGGCGGGCCTTACTGTGTTGCCACTTCATGCCTGCTCACAGTCCCTCAATCTTCGGGCAAACTGACCCATGTTCGATTGGCGAACGTACAAACATATCTTTACTTATATACACGTATTTTAACTAAAGAAATCTAATTAGTCTAGGTTAGATAGATTTCCAAAAACCATTGGACACGTATTTTTTTTTTCAAAGACGCGTTGAAAACACGCGTGATGTCACTATGATGGTACAATTTTTACCAGTGACGTGGAAATCTATCTGACTGACTAATTAGATTTTTTCAGTAAATTACCATATTCAATCAAGGTTACCGACAATCCGAAGGACGTAATTCTAGCTCTATGTCTATCCAGTTAAAAAATCATCAAACAAATTTTATTGTTTTTCACTTTTTCCTTCATTTCCCACCACATAACCTTCAGCAAACGGTCATTCGACTGTCGTTGGGAGTACACCTACAAACAATATTCTAGCTTAGTATCTCATCCAAGTTCACGTCATACACTCGACTGCTGGGCAGCTGCGCAGGCGTCAGCACGCCCTTCCTCAGCGCCAGCACCACAGCGAGGTTTGTCTTCGAGGTTGGACAGAAGGCTGTCAGCCGAGTGGGCGCGTAGGCCACGTTCAACAGCTTCAAGGGCATTGTGAGGGCCATGCAACCTTGCTCTGGAATTAATAGAAAATATTTTAAAAGTTAGGAGGATGTAAGTAGTGACTACATGTAAATATGCTGGCAAGGCATAATGCAACGCTCCCCGCACATAAAGTATAGCGGCCAGTGGTCTTCCCCACGCCGTGACAATAACTAGTGTTCCTTATTACGTATTACAAGAAGTATCTCTGTGCCCAATGTAATAACCAACTAATAAACGTTAGCCTAAACACGGTGGCTTTATTTACGCTTCCTCTCCAACCACGATACAAGAAAAGCTGCAACAGAGGATATCGTGGCTAAATAATAACAGTCAAACGTACCGATCTTCAAGTTTAAGCAACGCTTGCCGAGGTTGGTCGGTGGATGTGTGACGCATCTTAACACACCGAGGCTCCTCCGTTGCTCACAAAGCATGAAAAGCTGTTGGTTTCGGCTGTCATTTATAGGTACATCTGGCAGTCGTTACGGATTGTCAGAAACCAGACAATCTGACACCAAGTTAGACGAGATAGGTACCAGTCTTGAAAAGAAGTACCGTGTTACCCAGTTACTGCGTTGTGTAGGTCTGGTAGGCAGTCACTCCACGTAAAATACTGGTATTCAGCTGAATCCAGTACTTCCCAGTCGACCGACCCCAGTGTAGTTGAGAAAAGCCGAGAAAAGACACTGGCTTGACCTGCTTTCCGATTCAGGCGGGTTACACTGCCGTCTTACGAAGTTCGAGCTGCTACTGAGAAATTTTAAAACCGAAAAGTCTGAAGAAGACTGGTCATCATCATATCAGCCAATAGCCATCCACTGCCGAACGTAAGCCTCCCCCAAAGAGCGCCAACCATCCCGATTCTCGAGTACCTAGTCCGCATCCATCCGCTGCCAGTCACCTTCTTCAAATCATCGATCCATCGAGCCGCAGGGCGTCCCACACTACGTTTGCCCATACGCGGTCTCCACTCTAAAACATGTCTGCTCCATCGACCGTCTGTCCGTTTACGGACATGGCTGGCCCACTTCCACTTCAGCATGCTGATTTTACGCGCAATGACTTAGTTGCGATTTCTATCCACTAGAGAAACACCGAGCATTACTCTCTCCATTGCACGCTGAGCATCCTTGAATTTGTGGACCAGGCCTATGGTGAGTGTCCATGTTAAGTTTATAACAATCGGTAATATCTGTTTGATGTTCAGATTATAATTTTGGGGAGCATGTGTGTGACAATCACAAGATCATTAATGTTGATTAATCATTTAAGGCACTCATTAAAGTAGATAAAATCGATGCAAGACAATGGCAGGTCCTACTTAGTCAACAAAATAAAATATTGGATCAATATTTCCGATTTTTGTGATTTCTGGCGAGTTTTCATTGATAAAATATTTTAATGGATAATGAATGTCATAATTTGATAAAATTGATTGTTTTACCTTAACCTTTGTTAAAATGCACTATTTTGGAACGCGTGATTCATGGCCTTATTTAAGACTGCTTAGGCCCACTTGCGCATACCAGAGTTATCTATCCTTTACCTCAGAGTTAGTTATATGTATGAAATATTGATGTCACCGGAAAATTGCAGACTCCGTAAGATTGTAAAATATGACAAACATGACAAACTAAAGGAAAGCGCAAATTTTAAACAAATAGGTTTTTAATCAATGGGCATGGTACCCCCGTTGATTTTGAAAAAAAAAACACCTACTGTATTATTACACCATTCGACTGTTACGCTTATAAGGGTCAAATTCTGGGAAGAAATGACATATCTTCAGATATTTTGCTTTCGTGTTGAACCTGCACTTTCATGCCAACATGAAATTGGCGTGCCTATGTGGTTGACGAACTTCTTTCGATATAGGTACAGACTTTTGGAGAATAAGCCAAAGGGCTTCGTGTGGGACTCTTTCAAATGCTTTCTCTAAATCTACAAAGCACATGTAGAGAGGCCTTTGGTCTTCCGAGCTTTTCTCCTGGAGTTGCCTTACGACGAAAAAGGTTTTTTCAGCAAGTTTGCTAAGCCGGCTGTTAATAGTTCGGAACCACGGAGCAAATACAAAGATTCTTTGTTTCCAAAGTTTTATGTCTAATGGTGAAGCGAGCGAAGTCAGCGAAGTGAGCCTGTGAATTCGAACACACTCGGATAAGTAAGATTATTGGACAAAATGAAAACGGTTGTCAGTTTTGAATTGAATTAATGGTACTTATTCCAACTGGTAATTCCTTTTACAATCCAAACGAGACGAGACGAACTTAAGGTACTTCCTATAATAAAATCGGGAGAATTGCCTTCTAGTCTCGTATGTAAAATTATCTACTTTTTAGTGTGTGCCACCCGCCCCTCACTTGTGCCGCTCGGGGCATTTGTCGCCTCCCCCTATATCGGGCCTTGGCCGTAGGCCTGCGTCCTACAACCTGCCTCTCCATTGTCTATTGTGCACATCAAAGATAAAATACGTAGGTACCTAGGTAATTGGAAATTAATTAGTTAATCGCTATCAATGACGATTTATACGTGACAAACACTTCGACAGGTGTTAATTATGATAACTGTCTCATTATTTATATTAACTTATTACTCATGGTATGTACCTAAGTGCTAGGTTTGATGAACTGCCATTCACCTATTCACATGGGTTAAATTGCAGATTGCAAAAGAAAGATGATACTTATTATGCCTAATGCCTGAAGGCCCTGCAGCCCTACTATGACGTGCTAATGCCATCCAATTTCTATGATGTAAACGGGATAGTACTATTCGCTATGTATAGCTCCGTCTCCCTCTTAGAGCGGAATCATGATCGTTTAAAGACTTCATAGTAGGGTCACTGAATAAAAACAAACAAATAAACAAAACAAAATACATAGTGACAAGCTAGACTGCCGACTTATCGGAGAAAGGCTTAACGATTGCGATAAGTTTGTTCAAAATACAAACCTCAAAGTTAGCAGACACCGGAAAATCGGAGTTTCGTACCCGAACGGTAACCCACTACGGAACCCTATTACCAAGCCTGTAACTCATGAGCCTTCATAGCACGCATTAACTCAATAGGCTTTGCAAAGTGGTAAAATAAAATCTTGATTTTTTAGGGTAAAGTGGCGATGTTTTTTTAACATCTAGATAACGACCTGCCGTTGGATAGGTTGTTTAAAAATATTGAGGGTTTGCAAAAATCATTTTTCCATCCAAGGATCCGTTTGCGAAATATTAAGCTTGAAAGGGCAAATTTTTGTTAGAGTCAAGTGTCCACTGCCAGCTAAACGGTTGTTTTTGGAAACGTGAAAAAATTCATAGTATTAGCATATGTAACGAATTTTGTCATGGCTTACGGGACGGAACAACGGAACCCTACACTTTGCGTGGTCTGGAACGCACTTGGCCGGTTTAAAAAATAAATAATAATCACATAATCTTTCTCATGCATGTATGACAGGTTTTAAGTTTTCTTAAAAAACCGACCAAGTGTGAGTCGGACTCTCATACGAAGGGTTCCGAACCATAAACCGAAAAAAAACACCTCATCTTGTATGGAAGAATTTCATTTTTAGTTATTTATTATTTGCTAGTGGCCCGCCCCGGCTTCGCCTGCCCCGGCTTTTTTTTTTAATCTTTCATAAGAACCTCCTCCTGGCAATAACAAACCCAACAAAAAAAGAATTAGCGAAATTGGTCCAGCCGTTCACGCGTGATGTCGTGACCAAGGGAAATAGGGATTCATTTTTATATATTTAGATAGATTGTAATAGCGGCAATAAAAAAAAAACTATGTAAAAATTTCAAATAACTCTTACGGTTCTTAAGGTACTGCCCGCTGATTGACAGCCGGACGGACAGCAGAGACTTAGTAATAGGGTTCCATTGGTTACCTCTCAGGTACGAAACCCTAATAAGGTAGGTAAATTAGCATAGCCAAAAAAGAACAAAAATAAAAAACCCACCTGGCATCTTCTTCCTTAAATGCACATTCTCAATCATATAGACGCCGCTCCTCGCCAGCACGTTGGAGACAGTTCTGCTGGTGAACTCACGGGTCTGCTCTGACTCGAAGGTCGGCGTGTCGGTAGCTACTCCCACCACGTGGCTCAGGTTCGCTGCTATCCATTCTGCTAGCTCGTAACTTAAACCTGGGAAATTGATTTCGGGTTTTATGAGAAGGCGGGTTAGTAATATTCGCTTTTTCTCGGTATAAGCTTCCATCCTACAACTTAAACCATATCTAGGTATATGTGCACCGGCAGAACTATTTTCAGGGGGTTGCATTCAAATAAATCTTTGACTTTGACTTTGAAAACCCCGCCTCGAATAGGATAATTGCTCTTTTGCCCAGAACTAAAGAATACGGATACAAAGCCGAACGTGAAGGAGCTCGAAGTACCTCGCCTCGGATTTACTAGGTCTCTAAGTCAAAACCATTTGTGCTAGGCCCTCTGAACAGCAGATTTTTTTTCGATTTCAGTGTTGGTCCCATAGTAAAAGATGTTCATAATGATGAGTACAATAGCCCCTTTTCAGGTATTGCGTTTATTCTGTTACACGTTGTAAATAGTTCTGTAAAGATAATACAGTTACTCGTAATCTCGTTACGTTTTGTTGGTTTCAAAATTGATTTAGGAATAATGCTTAGGTAAGAGAATTAACCTACATTTTAGTTTTCCTCTGGACGGCAGCTACTCAAACTCATACTTTTTTTTTTTATTTGAAAGAGTTTGCTCATGACTCTAGTCTAGGTCATAGATGACAGAGACAAAGTTGACGATGGAGCGAGCTTACTCAGAAGAAGCCTGTTTACTCTAATTTTGAAGAGATTAGGGCTGTATGCGTTCGGAAACACAGACGCAGGCAGAGAGTTCCACTCCTTTGCTGTGCGCATTATAAAAGACGTTTGGTAACGTTTAGTGCGAATTGGTGGAATAGCAACTAGGTAAGGATGGTAACTTGCAGTGCGTCTGGATGTTCGATGGTAGAAGGGGGCCGGTGGGATGAGGTCGTGGAGTTCCTGGACACTCTCCCTGAAGTACAATTTGTAGAAGTCCGACAAGCAGGCTTGCGGCGATGAGCCAAGCTGTGAAGCTTGGCATCCACCAGTTTTACGTCGCCAATGGGCCTTTTAGCACTGCGTTCCACCGAGTCAAGCGCGGCAAATTGGTATTTAGCTGAGCCATCCCAAAGTGGCTGCAATACTCCATGCAGGATCGGACTTGTGCTTTGTAAAGGGTTCAAAGTATCGCTTCACTCTATTTAGGATGCCCAGCTTTTTGGCTGCAGTTTGGTTTCATGTTCTGGCGCAACCTATTATTTATGTAATTAGGTAGACACCTACCTAATATCTAGTGACGAAACTTCAATCAATCATAATTATTAACGTATACAGTTGAATTATGATTACAATCTCTAAATTATCTAAATGAACAGATTTGAAATCATGATTCAGTTCAAATTGGTTATTAAAGACAAGCAGGATACTATGTATCGTAGTACGTACGTAGGGGAAAACCGAATACATTTTCGCAATGACTAGGTTTTGCCCACGACTTCGTACGCGCATATAAAACGCGCGCGCGTAGTTAAATAAGGTTTATTAATATGCATTAGTTTATTATTGTTTAAGATTATTTTGTGTACTGTGTCTATGGGCCTCAGCGGCCTGATAATAAAATGATTATTATTGTTTATTTATTTATTTACTATATCCCGGTTTTTCCCGTTCCCGTAGGAATTTTCCGTTCCCGTACAGAATATAGACTTCCTCATGAATGTGGCTATCATACAAACCTACCAAGCCACCATCATATCGGCCTAAAGACGTCCAGTGCTGGGCATAGGCCTCCCCCAAAGGGAGGGTTTGCCATAATCGCCACGCTTGGCAGGCCTGTTGGCGATCGCAGTGTAGCTGTTGCAATGCACAGAGAATGCTGCTGCCCATTCTCGGGTGAGTTCTATTTGTATAGCCATCAGATACAAAAATAATTTTCCAAATCCGACTGGTAGTTCCAGAGATTAGCGCGTTCAAACAAACAAACTCTTCAGCTTTATTATACAGTAAAATCCGCTTAAAATGAAATCGAAGGGAAGTGAAAAACATGTCATACAAAGCATAGTCTTACGCTACCGCAAACACAACTTCGTATTTTTGTTAGAAATTAAGTGCTTATAGAGAGAAACTATTTTTTAATTACACAAAATGACGTCGCAGGGAAAGGGGTGGGAATGATCACGAAAACCAGCGAAGGTGTTAGGAATCATGTTACTTACTGTAACTGAACACAATTCCTTAAAAATAGGTCATAATATGCGACATGTCCATAAACGAAGTCATCATACCCGAACTTTTTATAAAGAATTTTATGTGAAAACCAAACTTCGCACTGTATTTACTTCATTATAAGCGATTGGTCAATATAACCGTAGCCATTATAAACGGTTTCCACTGTATTAGTAAGTATAGATTAGTTCAGTCAGCGACAGCGATATGTTGACACTGGTTTTATAAATTTTACCAAACTTTAATTTTTTTTTAAATCAGAACTGTAGTAACATTCTAAGAAAAAGTTACCCCTTTTGCAACTATGTGAAAAGAAGGTTTTGAATAATTTTATGTCTTTTTAGATGATATTTAAAGTAAGCCGTGTTAATCGGTTTTTGGCACAGATCGCCGCCCCTCGGTAGGAACCTGAAAAAATGGTCATCGTACAGCAGCATCCTGGTAATCTATTTACCAGTTCGATCCAGCCCGTCCCTAGCTGTCCTCTCCGCAGCGACGCCCTAAGCCGAGGCCCGTACCCCAAAGGGGGTTCCCTTAGCGTGTAGTCGCTTAGTTTGTAAGTTTTTTATAAGCCCTGGCTGGAGGCTTTAATATTATATTAAGGCCACCACAGGCAAGCCCGGTTAAGCAGTCGACAACCATGAGGTTGAACTGCGAGAAGCCACTCACAAAAAAAAAAACCTGGTAATCTATTTATTTCACAGCGAAACAGCTGTTGGATTTTCACACCATCCTGAACGTGCTCAGCCACAAGCTCGACAGCCCCCTTCTGTGGCACTGGGTTCAAGCACAAGTGCGAGTGCCCGAGGCCCCAGAGGGTGGTAAATACTTAAATTAATTTCTAAATTTAACTAACATAGTTTTTAAGTTGTACTACTAACAATATTATGGGACAAAAAAGGCCGAAAAAAAATTTTTTTTTTTTAAAGGTTCACTTATTCGGTCGATAGGAAAACTTCAGCAGTCAAAGTCAACCAAGTTAGCATTGCTTCAACCCAGATCCGGATCTACGATTTAACCGAACCGGGGCAGACACTTGGTCGTAGCGCCCCTCTCTCTTCTACGTTTGATTAATTTTAAAATGTACGTATCGGGTGTAAAAAGACCCTTAAAAAGCTCCCGAATAACGAACATCCATTGTACCCATCATTGGCATCAATTTTTTCTAGACCATACATGGGAAATGATAAAATATGATATTTATTTTGCAAGTAGGTTAAACATAACACTTTTACATGTCAATTTAAAAAGATTAATCAAAAGATAATAAAAGATTTGTCAAAAGGGTAATTTTAAACTTAATGAGGCCAGTGTTTCCTAGCTGACTATCCTGAGAAGAAACACCGAAACAAACTCAGAGGTCAAATTCAAACCATTGGTTCTGGAGACATTGAAGGTCAAAGTGAACCATATTTTTTTTTTGTTTTTTACAAAAACGAATTCCAAACAAACTTGATTATTATTTTCAATGTTTGTTAACAAATTTCGAATTAAAAAAAGAAAATAACAAATTACAGAAACGCTATAAATATCAAGCCTGCCGCAAAGCAAGGGGCGCCAAAATAATTTGCCGCCCGGGGCACGTGCCCCGGTTTTCACCCCCCTCCCCCTAGATCCGGAGTTGCTTCAATCAAACTATATTCGGCCCTTTGAAGTCAGCACGCATGCCGTACATGCAGACGACCCAGTTTACCTACACACCAAAATACCTAACACAAACAGCACCAGGTGACTAAACTCAGAAGTCACAATGTCAATAATCTATCGGTCAAGGAAAAGACGTGCAAATATATAAATAAAAATACGTCGATATTATCGTACAAAGTGGTTCGATCGAGATAGGCAGGTATCATTGCGCCAAAATAGGAAGTTCAATAGAAATCTAAAATGAGTCATATACCTGCGTATGACTCATTTTGTAATTAGTTAGGTCAAAGAAAAGATTAACTCTATTCATCTTTTCCGTGTGAGGAATGATATGAAAGAAATGGGAGTGAATGATATCGTGACAGTTGATAGGCTACGTAGAATGGAAGAATAAAACCAGTTGCGCCGACCAAGATGATGCCCTTAAATTTTAGATGCACGGCTAGATATCCTATACGACGATATATGACGAGGTCACTAGAAAGATATCTAGGATTCTTACATACCTACGGGATTGGAGTGCCACATGTGCCTATCCTCCTTCACTTTGGGGGATTTCATGAATGCCACCGATGCTACAATTTGCGTAGCCACCTACTAGGCCCAAACAATCTACATATACAGTCCTCTTGACCGATTTCGGCTATGGCGGCCAATCTCGACCGAGAATAGCCATCGGAGCGGGACATATTATAGTGCACAAGTGTGTGTGCAAATACAGGTGCTCACCCTCTTCCATCACTTTCATATCCCGATGGGACGGCAACCCGACACGACCAGAGAGAGATCTGGCGCAGGACCAACGGCTTAGCGTGCCTACCGAGGCACGGGGGTGTCACACCACCAACTTTCAAACTCCGGGCTGTCACTGAGAAATTGCTAGTGGAAAAACCCAATAACACTTTTTGCCCGACCTGGGAATCGAACACAGGACTCCAAGCTCGGCATTGCGACCACGAGACCAATGGAGCAGTTAAGGAACCAAAAGATGCAAAAGTCGGGATTTAAATGACCTATTTAAAAAGTTGCCAGTTAGGAGAATTCTATTAGGTAAGTACCTACATTACATGCGAATACTAGTAGTAGGGTGAAAAAAATGTTAGTAGAGGTGTTGTGTGCAAGATGATGGTCCAAAAAAAGAAATATAAACGGAGATGGCAACTCTACAGATAAGGGAAGAAAAATATGTACGAGGTGGACCGGTTACTAAAACAAAAATATGGAAAATAGAATCAAAGAAATAAGGTAAGGTTTTATCACATTTGCCCATCCTAGGCTTGTCATATGTCTGGCAGATAACGTTATTGTCGATAATGACATTGTACCTTTAATTTAAACAAATAATAGTTTTCAGCGATAAGAGCTACACTATAGCATAATTTCTACCTGTTCACCAATCTTTCTATGAATTCGTCATTTGTCTACTGATCGTAAGACCGATATCCTTACTAAGTGACGTTGGGTTTTTTCTATCAAGAAACTAGTAAACATACAATTTATAGTTGAACAACTATTTTGTTGTGTTTCATAAGTCTATAGAAATGTATTGCGACCATAGAACTTGCGCAAACTGTCAACACGATAGTTGTTCGACAAAAAAATCAAAAAGCCTTATCGATTTGCTTTTGATTACAAAGTTGGACAACTATCGATCTAACGCTCAATTTGTATTGCTGTGTATTAATATGCGCATAACATCGACTAAATAATATTAAAAAAAACTTATCTGGGTGTTCTTTTAGCTTAAAATGTAACGTATGAAATATTCTACAAGATAATCTGTCACTGAGTATAGGATGTACACAATATTTCCATTTCTCATTTCTTTAAATATTTCTATGTAGCAAAGCACAAAATTTCTATGTGACAGAGCTTTCTTGTTAATGGACATTGTATGTAAAACCTGGTCTTGAACGTTGCCGAAAGAAGATTGAAAGACTGGTCGGTTTGTGTTTTATTTCGGCGATAAAAAAATCGACCAAATAGTTTTTTTTTGTGTGCAATTCCCGAGAAGTACACAACTCGACCAAACAGTTTAGTCGATTTAGATGTTGTATGTATGCACCAGGCCTAATGCGCACACTGATGGCTTCGCACCGATCAGACGTAAACGTGCTGCGTCGCTGCTGTGGAGGGTCCGGGGCAGCTGGAACAGTCTCCAGAATGTCATTGCGAGGAAATTTGATTTGCCGCTTGTCCGTTATTAGTCCAACTTGCATGTTTACTAATTTATATTTATTTAGTTTAATGTTTACTAACAAATTATGGAAATTCCGAAATAAAAATATTATTATAACGTTCATGGTTACTCTGAACTAGTTCCTGTCACAACAGCTCTTTACTATACTTGCCTATTGTGGGAGGATACGATAACGTCTTGTTTAGTCTTTCGCGTTATCTGTATTTTAAGAACTAGCACTCCACACTATTCCAAATCACTGCAAGTACTGAGAGCCAGAATTAACATCGACCACAAACGCCAAGTCAAGCTTGACGAGGCCGGAGTAACAATTCAGCTGTTTTGAGCGACCGCAACGAAATTGTTTCGAAAAGAACAGTAGAGGAGTTAGAAAAATATTATTTCACTTCCCTCTTTATCACGGTCTCATGCCACCGTAGGGCCTGCGGACGGCGATCGTTGGGTGGCTCGCTGTCCGATCACCACCAGGCCCGGGTCGATGGCGCATTGTGTTTCACGTGCGCCTTAAAGAGATGTCAGCATAGAAGACGGTGCACTTAGGGCCAGAGCCTGCCAGGGTTGCGGAAATTGTTCGAAAGAGTCACAGCGGCCCTGGGACGCAAAGGGCTTTAGAAGGAACACGGATGGGTTTTAGTCAGTAAGAGTCTGAAACGCCCTTTCGCTCCCGCCTGCACCCAGAGTGGAAGAAGTCATTTGATGATTTCCTATCCTTAAAAAAAAAAGGTTTGTCTGTGGTGTGACCAGAGACACGTTTCGGTTAATGTCCGGTCCAGACATGGACTGGCAGTGATGTGTTATTTTTTAGTTTTTATTTATTTTTGTTTTAATTTATTATTGTAGTTGATAAGTTTTTTAGTTTTTAGTGTTCTGTGCGTTTTTTCCGGCAGAATAAATTGATTTTCTTTCTTTCTTTAATATTTTATGAACATCAATTCGGACTTACCAGGCACCTTACAAACACAAGTCTGCACGTTGATCTGCTGGTTCTTCTCCTTCGTCCACCCGAACTTGAAGAGTAACAGTGTTGGCTCCATCGGGTCGTGCTTCAGAGCTGCCCATTGTAAGGCTACGTCCAGGGTTATGACCACCGCTGGGTTGACCGCTGTCAGCGCGCTGACGTCCACTATTGACACTGTTAGAGAACAGATTATGGGAATCAGTAATATCTAATAATAATATCTTTGGACAACTCACACACGGTCATCCGATCCCAAACTAGGCAGAGCCTGTGCTATGGCAACCAGATAACTGATAAACATACTTATATATTTCTAAATACATACATATTATGGACAAATTACACCCAGACACAGAACAAATGATCACGCTCATCACACAAAGATTTGTCCTGGATGAGAATCAAACCCACGACCTCCGGTTTAGCAGCTAGGGTCATTAACCACTCGACCAGTCAAAAAAATCGGTAACAAAACTGAGGGCAAAGCATCACAACGATTGACAAAAAGTTCAAAAGGGACTAAATGGGATAAGTGTGCGCTACCGAAATACATATGTAGTCAATCCCAAAATACTGTTAGAGATTTCCGAGAACATGACTCAAATACTTAAGAAACTTCAAAGTCAAAGCGTTTATTTCAATAAGGCCATTAAACGGCACTTTTGAACGTCGTCCTTAACAGTTCAGTAAAATAATAGTATTAAATTAATAAAGTGACCACTGTCCATTCGGAAAGGTATCTCTTATGGAGAAGAACGGACAAGAAACTCCATAGTTACTCTTTTCAAATAATGGTTTTACAACTTTGGTATACAAAAATTTATTTAATATTATGTGAGGACGATGCACCCAGAGTATGCTGCTTATAGGAACAAAGACCAGCAGCAAAATTTCTTAGGTACATGGTACTCACATATTTACAAATATTGGAACCATTAGTGTGTCTCCTTCACTTCATGAAGGAGGTCAATGTTGTATAGGAAAAAGAAGGCCTACTTACATCGACTTAACAAATACTCGGATGGTATAACAGCTGGGTGCATAGATCCCATGCTGCCAGAGTGTTCCAGATGAATTCCAGTGCCCAGGTCTGGAACTCCGCAGTTGACGCACACTTTCCTGAAAACAAACCTAAGTTTTACCATCGTAGAAATAGTAGTGGGAGCGGTCTCTCAGAGAGCTTAAACCCCACGCGCTTTTGGTGGGTCCCTTGGGTAGGTATAGGTCACGTCTAAAACTGCCATGTGACTGCAGCTTGTCTCTAGTTCTATTGAATTTTCTTCTTCTTTTTAGCGGGTCGATGGCAAATATAGAGTTATAAAATTTTATGTGTGTCCCAGTACATACTCAGCAACGGTAACACCATACGCTGACGCAGCTATAAGGTACCCTCATGTAGAAGTGACAGGGCATGCGATGCAAGACGAAAGGTGGACCATTGACTGCGGAGAGAAGCCACATAAACACTGAAGATCGGAGCCATCTGAGATCCCTCACCTGAGGAGGTTGTCTTTAGTGCGGCCGACCTGAGTGCGGAGTCTATTTAGAAGTTTTCCAGGTCGGCCACGGCAACGCGTGCCCAGATGGGAAGTTCTCCGAGGTCTCGATGAAGCAATCAGGAAGCGAACACAACCCAACATAACATGATGACATGCCTGTTCCCCAAAAAGTTAAGTAGAGAGATACACCAAATATTACCGTCACATTTCACCAATAATATTGAAGTCCAATACAATAGGGGCGAGCCTAATGGCATCAAACGGACACAGATCCAAACTCTGGTATGTCACTGGGAAATTCCTAATTCAACCCAGATACTCTTTGCCTCTACTAGAAAGAAAAGACAAAATTAGACGAACAGAAAGCCAAATTGTACTAATTTTTAAGCAACATTTGCATTCCCATCTTCATCGCAATCTGTCAAAATGTAGGCAAAATTAGAGGTGTTTTTTTAGAATTTGTTCCTTTGATCACAGACCTTTGTCAACTCATTTTATAAGTTGGTCGACTATTACTCATTAAAGGTTTGAGCCTAGTTAGCTGTGATAGTTTTCATTTTAAATGCTACTACCATGAATTTTTTCACGTCTCCAAAAACAACCGTTTAGCTGGCAGAGAGGATCGGCGGCGGCGACCTCTCGCGTCCGGCGCTGGTTCAATCCATGGTCCGGAGCGAGGAGGCATGGGAAGCAGTCACCTCCTTCTGCGAAGCAGTAAGGCTAGCGAAAGAGGAGTGGGCTGCGTGAGGGAGAGACAAACCTCACGCCCCAGCCGCCGCAACAGAAGAAGAGTCACAGGGCGATTCCCGCGGCGAGCGTTGGGTGGCTCGCCGTCCGATCAGAACCAGGCCCGGATTGATGGCGCGTTGTGTTCCACGCACGCATCAAAGAGATGTCAGCATAGGAGACGGGGCCCGCTAGGGCCAAAGCCTGCCAGGGTTGCGGAATTTGTTCGATAGAGTCACTGCGGCCCTTGAACGCAAAGGGCATTAGGAGGAACACGGATGGTTTTAAGTCAGTAAGAGTCTGACACTCCCTTCTGCTCCGCCCAGAGCAGAAGGAGCTATTTGATGATTTCCCATCCATAAAAAAAGCTGGCAGAGGGGGCGGACACTTGACTCTAACAACGGATCCTTGGATGGAAACATGATTTTCGCACACCTGCAATAATTTTAAGTCACCTATCCAACGACACCCCGCACTATGGGATAGACGATAAAAAATCATCGACACTTTTCGTGGATGGGGGGAGGAGGAGAAAACTTTTTTTCAAGATATTATTTTACCGCTTTATCGGCGTGATCGTGATCAATATGTTTACCCATACTAAATCCCAACTTTGTAGTGCTAAGCGTCTCTGAGCTAAACCGCGGACCGACAGACGGACATGGCGAGACTATAAGGGTTCCTTGTTGACTACGGAGCCCTAAAAAGGGGTATATTTACCAATGCTTGTCGATGGCACCATAATACGTGGACATGGCTCTCCACGTCGTAGCTTTGGTCATATCAACCACGTCTATGCGGTCAGTTTCTCTCTTGCAATGGATGACTTGACACATTTCAAATATTAACGTTATTAAGAAAGTATATTTGTTCATTTTTGTTACTTTGGTTTTGTTTTTGTTTTTAGGGTTCCAACGGAGAACGGATCCTTGACAAGAAGATTATTTTTAGTTCGTCTGCTATAGAACTTATTGTATTTGTTTAGGTATTTTTTATTTCTTGAACACTTATTTCTTTGGCTTGTACGTCTATACGTACTTCCTAGTTTTTCACTGTTAGATTTCCGGTGAATTTCTTTTTTTGGTCATTAAACTAACTGGTCACTAATCTTGTGGCCAAGATTTATAACACCGTATTTCCTACTGTTACATTCTATTTGAAAATGGCGTTGCGCCTGAAGTACATTCTTATTTGTACAGAAGATTGTTTTTGTTTATGTATTTTGGAGTTTATTTTGTTTATAATTCAAACAAAGGGTTGATTGTCAGTGACATATTGTTAAACAAAGACGAGGAAGTGATTTGCTTTGTGATACCTACTACGATGATGTGAATTGTGTATTTGTTTATAACCGACTCCCAAAAGGAGGAGGTTCTCAATTCATCTATATGTTTTTTTTTTTGATGTTTTTTATGCGATCTTTACGTCAATAATGAATTGATTTCGTCAATTCACAATTCAAGTCAATAATGAATTTAATCTTTTTATATTCGAAAGCCTACACTCCTGAGGTGATCCCATTGGCACCAAGTAAGAATCTGATGATGGGATCCTAGGGAAAACGAGGGCAACCCTCAATTTTTTTAAATTTTGTGCTCAAATGACTGCCAAGGATCAACTGGACGTACCAAATTATCATTGTCCGCCTAGCGGCCTAGTGTTTTCCTTTCCACGAGTGTTTTGGGACGAATATGTGTAATTATAATAATAATAAACCATTTATTTTGAGGTTACAAAGACCCATACATAAATACATTAAACTAACAATACATACATAGATATAATGACAAATGTGTTAGTAGGTAAATAAAACTTAATAACTTCACTTAGTTGCACTATGTCTTTGTGCGTTCCGGTGCCACTTGTCCGCGCAAGCGGCGGAATATCACATCCTGTGGCCAAAAACCCTTCCATCACCTGATGCAGGTAGCATGTTGGTATGCACGCCACAAACGCCTTAAGCCGCGTATCCACTAGGCAACATTTGACGCGCAACACGTGACGCTCAACCTGTTCGGTAACGTTGTACAACAGCGCCAGCTGGCGCACAATATGAAAACGATACTTAATAAGGGTTGTTCGTTGCCGTTAAACATGATGAGCAACATGTTGAGCATCATGTCGCGCGTCAAATGTTGCCAAGTGGATACGCGGCTTTAAAGTTGACGTTGCGATGCGACTCCAGCAGCCTACCTATTAAATTAATGTCTATAACCAAGCTAAATTACAGTCTTACAGAATTAATCGCGGACGGATGACGGACGGACCTGGGGAAACTAAAGGTTCCTTGTTGTTTTACTACGGAACCCTAGAAAGAAATACCTTTTTTCTATTGAGATGGTATGAACAATCGAAAGCAGTTATTTGCTGACCGTTTGAGGATTCCTAGTTTGCTACTTCTATTTCTTGCCAACTTAATAGGGTAATTTTTTTACAGAAAAAAAAACTAATGAGAGATGATGACGATACAGTGCGTTGAAAATACGCATGACGTCACTGGTACAACTTTTACCTGCGACGTGACGTCACGCGTGATTTAAACGCACTGTATAGTCTTCATTTTTAGGGTTCCGTACCCAAAGGGTAAAAACGGGACCCTATTACTAAGACTCCACTGTCCGTCTGTCAGTCACCAGGCTGTATCTCATGAAGCGTGATAACTACACAGTTGAAATCTTCACAAATGATGTATTTCTGTTGCCCCTATAACAAAAAATAATAAAAATGAAATAAAATTAAAAGAGAAACATGTTTTTTCCATAGTACGGAACCCTTCGTGCGCAAGTCCAGCTTGCACTTTTTATGTTAACGTGAAAAAAGAAAAAATACGTGTCCAATATTTTTTTGGAATTCTATCTGACGAACTAATTCGATTTTTTCAGTAAAGTACCATTCATAGATATCTAGGTAGGTAGGTATATTGAAACAATAGTGCCTATTTCACTATATCTACTAGTTTTCTAAACACATTGTAGGTACGCTAATTCCACATGATAAAATTAGCAAAAATCACGTTTCTACGTCAAATGTAATGGAAAATCATGAATGCCCATGACGTCATTGATAAAACCATAGATATTAATATTATTTCTATTAATTAGTGATAACAATATCCCAAGCCCCCAGCGGATTAGATTCGTGGCGAAACTTAAGCTCTGTCTACTTAATCTATGCAATATATACTCGTTGATCTCTTAGATTCGATTCGATTTTCGATACTTCTATTCGATTCGATTTTGTTTTTTTTTAGATTTATCTCTTTATCTTATTATTTATGGTTACTTCTAGTTTCTAATCCAGGAAATTTTCTTGAATTTTCTACAAAACTAGCAACAGTTTTATCGTAGTTTAATTATCTTTATTGCTGTTTATCAATAGTGTAACAATAGTAATTGTTTTATTGTGTTTTTGTTAAGAATCATCCGATTTAGATGTGCGAATTTGGAAATTAATGCGTGTTATTTTTATGTGTCAATAAAAAATAATTACTAGATTTAAGAAGGTACCTACCAAGATAATAAAATTTGCTTCAAAACACAAATATGTAGATTTAACAGGGTATTATCTGAAAATTAAGGAATGCAATGAATTCAGGTAATCAACTCAAAAGCAATTCTGCAATCAAGCATGTTTGGTGCATGAGAAGTTTGCGAGCAGAAAACTTTAAAAGCACGGACTTAGCCATATACGGAATGTTGCGGAATTTGTTCGAGAGAGTCACCGCGGCCCTGGAACGCAAAGATTTAGAAGGAACACGGATGGGTTTTAGTTAGTAAGAGTCTGACACGCCCTTCCGCTCCACCCAGAGCGGAAAACGTCATTTGATGATTTCCCATCCTTATAAAAAAAGCCATATACGGAAGGCAAGAGATTCGTCGTATCACGAAAAGCACGTTAAGCCTTTGGGCCTGGCTGTCATTTGAACATCTTTATGGGCAGTCAAAAGCTTCCGGGTTATGCAGGTCAGATAAATCAGTCTCTCCATGTTAAATGCTCCTACTCTTCTGACCTCAATGGGAAAAGGCTAGAAGGTTAACTCATCATCATCATAACAGCCGAAAGACGTCCACTGCTGGACATAGGCCTCCCCCAAGTTTCGCCACAACAACCGGTCCTGTGCGTCTCATATCCATTGGCTACCTGCGACCCTCACCAGGTCATCGGTCCACCTTCCAACGTGACGTCTTCCGGTCCGCGGTCGCCACTTCAGAACTTTTCGGCCCCATCGACCATCTGTTCTGCGAGCAATGTGCCCTGCCCACTGCCACTTCAGTTTGACGATCCTTCGGGCTATGTCGGTAACCTTAGTAGCCTTGCAGATTGACTGATTTTCAGAAAATGTAATGTTTTTCTAGAAAATATGATAGCAAGACCGCGGTGTGTTTCACGCGCGCCTCAAATTGATGTCAGTATAGAAGACGGGGACGCTAGGGCCAGAGCCTGCCAGGATTGCGGAATTTGTTCGAAAGAGTCACCGCAGCCCTGGAACGCAAAGGGCTTTAGAAGGAATACGGATGGGTTTTAGTCAGTAAGAGTCTGACACGCCCTTCTGCTCCACCCAGAGCGGAAGAAGTCATTTGAAGATTTCCAATACGTAAAAAAAAAAATAAGACCCCCGAACATTGAGATATCAAACAAATAAAAAACAAACATTTACGGTACGCCAATAAAAATATGGAAACTTCGATTTTGGTATTCTCAATATCTTATCTTAAATAAATTGTAGTAATAAATATTGTGTTGGTAGGTGATGGTAATAAATTAACGATTGCCAATCATAAATAGTTTTATGGCTCTATTTGCGAAGTAAACACAGACCTTGGAGGCGTCTCGGCGGACACTGCTAGATGCGGTATTATCAAAACTTTTCTTATTGCTCATAGATACCTGTTGAACATAGCTGTGACAGCCAAAATGGTCTATGGTCGGCGCACACGGCGAGGACACGAATATAAGGTGTAAGTGAAAAATATATGTGTTTATCTAGGTTCTAATGTACGTCTGTGATTAATTTCATCCAATTCCGTTCAGCAATTTTTGCGTTAAAGAGCGACAAACATGTATCCATTAATCAGTTTCATGCTCGCAGGAACTTCAGGATACGCTTCAAGCGTGGAGGGATGAACAGAATACTTCGATCTCTAATCTGATAGCGGATCAGGCGGTGGCTAAACTTACGTCTGAAATTGTTGAAAAAAAATTGAAAAATACTCAAATCCGTAATTCCAATGAAGATATTATTAAATCAATCTCTTTTATTAACAAACAATTCGAAGATTTCAACAAGAAAATCGACGAACTTAAGAAAGTCCGCCAGGAACATTGACAGTATGTATAAAATTTGGAAACAAAAATTCAGGATGTGCAGCAAAAGTCTAGGTCATCTGGCATAGAGATCCATAACATTCCACAATCCGTCTCCGAATCCAGAGCCAGTCTTATGAAAACAGTCTCCAGCTTCGGTAAAGCTGTGGGAATCGACAAACTTACACATTGGGTATCTTTTTTTAATTGTTTTTTTATGGATGGGAAATCATCAAATGACTTCTTCCGCTCTGGGTGGAGCGGAAGGGCGTGTCAGACTCTTACTGACTAAAACCCATCCGTGTTCCTTCTAAAGCCCTTTGCGTTGGAGGGCCGCGGTGACTCTTTCGAACAAATTCCGCAAACATTGGGTATCTACGTATGAGTCTCCGCTATTCGCTTGCGCGCTAACTACCGACCTAGCTCTGTAGAATTAAAGGACGAGGTGGTCTGTTGGATTAGGTAAATAGGTATTCAATTTTATTTTAGTTGTAAGAGTGTATTAAAAAGGTAGCTACGAAGATTTAGACAATGATTATATAGCTGATAGAGGGAGTAAAACGACAATGCCTAAAATACGAGCTCGTGACTAAATAAAAACATCCGTACGGTTCGAACTTCGAGGTTAAGCAGCGTTTGCTGAGTTCGGTTTGTGGATGGGTGAACATGTGTTACTTACCAAGATCTCCCGTGCCTCGGATAGCACGTTCAGCCGTCGGTCCCGGATCGTCAGTCGTTAGGGATAGTCAAAAATCTGACACCAGTCTTGCTACATTACTGGGTTGAGGAGCTCAGTCGCTCTGCGTAAAATACTGGTATTCAGCTGAATCGAGAGTAGACTGGAAGTCGATCCCAACATAGTTGGGAGAAGGCTGGGCAGATAGATGAAGGATATTTTGAGGAATAATTAAGAAAGGGTGCTCTTAAACTTTAATGCCTAAATTTATGACGAATTCAGATTGAATTATTTACACCGTCGTATCACGTGTGGCTTCGGCTGTGAACTGAGTTATCAGACAACAAGGCATTTATTTATTTATTTACTAGCTGCCCGCATGAGTGTCGAAAGTTATCCCAAAGGAACATAATCTCTGGATTAAATGTATCCCATGTGTTATTCCAGACTATAATCTACCTCTGTGTCAAATTTTATCAAGATTCGTTCAGCCGTTCTGATGTGATTGAGTAACAAACATCCATCCATCTATCCAAACATCCTGACTTGCTCATTTATAATATTAGTAGGTATAGATTTATTAAAAAAAAAAAAAATACAATTGGCTTCCTCATCGCATTCCGTCATCTCTTCCAGGCAACCTGGTATGGAAAGAGATTGGAAGTCGTTGAAAGACTTCGACTGCCCGTTGCCATATTCGTCCAGTCGATCTTCTTCTTCATGTTGTACTAGTCTTCTCCTTCATGTCGCTGGCACAACAGTAATTTAGACTTGAGTAACCCAAAACATTGCCACTTTTATAGCATCGTTGGTGGCATCCCATAGGTCACTCCGGCTGTCGAGCTAGTGTAATGCCAATAACTTAATAATATAAATATTTATAAATAGCGCTTTGAGTTTTTTAGTTGATTTTCCCGATGTTTTAACTGCGGAAAAATCAACTGCGCAATACACTTAAATGATAAATGATATTTATTTTGTAAGTAGCTCAAGCATACCATTTTTACACGTCAATATTTTTTGATCATTTTTAAACTAGATGAGGCCGGTGTTTCCTAGCTGACTACCCTGAGAAGAAACACCGAAACAAACTCAAAGGTTCACTCTTTTAAAGTCCATACAATCGTACTGGTCAAATCATATGAGAACCAGGAAGGTTCATGCCTGAGGTGGTCTTTTGAGGAAAGTACCACACGCAGGTTTGGGTGGACCTGACCGGACAGTGCAAGCATTTATGTTTGAGTAACTGCACAAATTGTTCGGTATGGTGTCTTTAATAGCACCATCCCATCACTTCCCGACTAAGGGATTCACCAGAGTATGGGCAGTAGCATTCTCTGTGCATTGCAACAGCTACACTGTGATATGATGATGACAAATTGAGAGGTACCGATTTTTTTTGTAGCGATTTCAGCGTTAGTCCCTTAAAAGTTGTTAGTACCTAATGATGAGTACAGGCGCCACCTGCCAGGGTTGCGGAATTTGTTCGAAAGAGTCACCGCGGCCCCAAAAGGGCTTTAGAAGGAACACGGATGGGTTTTAGTCAGTAAGAGTCTGACACGCCCAGTCACGCCCTTCCGCTCCGGCTAGAACGTAAGATGTCATTTGATGATTTCCCATCCATAACAAAAAAAAAGACACAAGCACATCAAGGTACAACAATCTGTCAAATTTCCTTAATAGATTTTCAACTTTATTTTTACAGTTTTAGGTTCAAGGTTGATAGGGAAAATTTAACAGTTTCGGGTAGCTAAATAAACCAACTCCACTATCTATTGAGTACAATAATGCAACTGTATCTGAGGTCACAAGTACAAAATTTCTAGGAATTCATATAGATTCTAATATGTCATGGAAAACACATGTAAATAGTGTATGTAGCAAATTAAATCAATTCTCTAATGCCCTCTATATGCTCAAAAAAGTATCGAACCAAACCACACTACTTAGTGCTTTTCATGCCTATGTGGGATCCACTCTATCTTATGGGATACTATACTGGGGATACTCAACGAATAAAGAAATTGCGTTTAAGGCACAAAAAAAGTGTATTAGATCAATATGTGGGATACACCAAACAGATACATGTAAACCTCATTTTATAAACCTCCCTGTTCTATATATCTACACGGCTTCAATTTTAGTAAAATCAAACATCACTAGCTATGACATATTTACAAGTAATAGACTTAAAAATACATTACGCAATAAAATATCCCACACTGCAGTATATAGCAATAGTATTTTTTCTATGGGCATAAAAATATATAATAAGTTACCCATAGACATTAAGAGCTTACATTCAATTAGTATTTTTAAAAGGAATCAAAAAGACTTCCTGACTAAAAAGGCAAATTATTCTGTAAAAGAATTCCTTGAAGAGAAATAATTATTTTATATTCAAATGATTGTGATAATATATTGTGATATAAATTATAAGAATAGTATAATATAATATAAATTGAATGTTGCATGAATAATGATAATATAGTAGAATGTTAACTGTAAAAATTGTAGTATTGACCATGTATAATCTTTATTTTTTATTTTCTATGTATAAACTATTTACATTGCAATGCCTTAATAGGCAACTAAGTTCTAAGATCCTACCTATTGTTAACTTCTTAAAAATTCTGTATACTTAGTTCGCAATAAAGAATTTGAATTGAATTGAATTGCTGGCGTCTGTACAATGACCCCTTTTCAGGTTTGCCGTTATAATTCGTATAAACAAGAAAGGACTGGGTACGTCTCGAAAAATATTATTACGCAACTATTTCTTCTGATAAAGGTTCTTTTTTCGTTTTAAAGTATTTTGCAAAAAGCTGATAAATTACACAAGCCCGTGATTTGGCAGTTATTAATGTTATATCAAATCTTAGTTAATCCAGTGCTTAGATAAAATTTAAAAATTAATCAGTCATATTATTTAGGTTAATCATGTGATTTAGGTACACGTCAAACAAAACAATTGTTAGTGTGAGTGAATGATAATAAGAGGAAAAACTATCATAACCTTATTCTAATGTACATTTATCATCTTCATCATTTCAGCTAAGACGTCCACTGTTGGACGTAAGCCACTGGATTAACGCGCTCATTTTAAGCCTCCTTATCATAAGCATCATCTCTGAGAGTCACCATTAAGGGTGTGTACCAGCCGGTCGATTCTGAAAACATGTCGAAGTGAAGGCTTGGGTGAAGTGATCACGAGGTGAGCTGTCAATTCATTCAATCAATATGTCACGTGATCACGGAGTGAGCTGTCATTCCATCTTGATTATATGGATTGACAGCTCACCTCGTGACCCAAGCCTTCATTTCGATATGTTAACAGAATCGACCGGCCGAGATGTGCGAGGATTTGTAGCGAGGGATGTGTTTGTTAAGAACCAATGGAATCGCTGCATTTATCTAGTTTCGCTCAGCACAAAGTTTCTATTAATTCTTTACATACCTCACTGCCCATACTGGCACATCTCAGGTGGAACGCTTAACAGGTCATGTGCCGGTCAGAAGGTATTATAGGTCTTATAATTTCTTCAGAATTTGCTACCTTTTTCTTATCCTGGTACTCAAGAAGCTGCTAGTCTTATGAAGCTGTTATTATAGCCAAATCCCTCACGCAAAAATGTTCGTAAAACAGAGAAGTTTTGAAGTTATTTCTTTTTACAAAATATCATTTGTACTGGATAGCTCCAATTCAATATGGCGGGACTTGTGAGTGACGTCACACGCAATAAGTGCTGTCTCTGTTTATGACAGATTTTAAAACGCTGACAACGCCGCCATCTTTTGAGATTTTTATATTATATTATTGTGATAGTTTCCTTGTTTGACATGAAATAGCAGGGGCAGTTGAGGGTGTGTCATGCTCACTCCAATGTTTCGCTGATGGTGGCGCGTGTATCGGATCATTCAGTTCCCTTCAAAATGGTTGAGCTGAATGGTGTTGATGCACGCGTCATGTTCGTGAACGGGCGCCGTTAGTGGAGACTGGTCATCCCTTAGTTGCCACTGCCTCATTTTAATATTTGATACTATAAATTGTTTTTTTCTTTCTTTACATTGTTCTCATATATAGAAGCAACAAGGTTAATGGAACCAGTATTTTTGTAAACAAAATGATTTAAAAGAGTGTCCGTGGAGTTCTTGCACCTTTCGCTTCTCCATAGAGATCTACGCTTTCGAACGTGCAAATAGCTTCATGTTTTTGACGGGCTGACTTTGACAATTCCAAAGTACCTGATAATGGTTTATTTAACTTTGACTTTAAGCAATATTTTCTTCGTTCGTTTTTTTGTTTGTTTTTTCCTTTTTTTTTGCTCTCTAGGTTTTGAGAAATTTAATAAAAATTTAGGCGTTATCGGATAACAAACAAACACACATGAAAAGTGTCTAGGGATTAAGTCCTACCGCCGCAATTGAGGATTATTATAACTTTTTTGGATCGTTACGTATTGATTCTTTTGAGTGAATTTCACAATTTGAATAAGTAACTTTAAATTTTGATAAAAAATTAAAATCAACTTCCAATCAGGATCCACAAAACCATTACAATATCTGCATCGAAACTGAAAAAAATGCATCGATATGGAGCGACGACATCATTTGACACGAGAACAGATGATGAGAGCCGTCGGAATGTTGCAAGCTGGTTCCAGGCAACGTACTGCACAGTACGTTGCCTGGAACCATCCTGTCGCTCTTGGCACTACACAGAGCGTCATCAGCCGCCTCTGGACACGCTATCGTATCACGGGCAACGTGGCCGAGCGACATGGAGGACGATCTCGCATGACCACTCGCAGACAGGACCGGTTTATTTTTTTTAAGTATTGGAAATCATCAAATGACATTTTCCGCTCTGGGTGGAGCGGAAGGGCGTGTCAGACTCTTACTGACTCAAACCCATCCGTGTTCCTTCTAAAGCCCTTTGCGTTCCAGGGACGCGGTGACACTTTCGAACAAATTCCGCAACCCTGGCAGGAGACAGGACCGGTACATCCAAATTATGCTCGATGGAATCGTACCATGACCGCATGATGCTGGCTATGAGGCTCCACAGCTCAGGCTTGCTGATAAGCGACCAAACCATCCGAATTCGTTTACGTGAAGTGGGTCTGCGTTCCCGAAGGCCATTGAGATTTCCACATATAGCACCCTGAAATCGTAGGGCCCGTTTACAATGGGCTCGCGAACACAGAAATTGGGAGAAAGAAGACTGGCGTTGTGTTTGCTTTTCCGATGAATTCATGTCGTTTCGGCATGAGGCCGGCAAGGCGTACTCTAGTTTGGAGGACCTCTGGAAGTCAAGAACGTTTGAAATTTTGGCAGAAAGTTCATTCATATGGAAGGGGAACAATAATGGTAAGGGCCGGTATTTAGATCAGTAGAAGATCCGATCTCATTTGGATCAGGAGCAACCAACCTCAATGCTGAGATTTATTCGGAGAGGATTGTTTCATTCCATCCCTTTGCGAAGCCGGTTGGGTGATTAATTTCGACTAATGCATAATAATACACGGCTAGAGTAGTCACACGCACTCCTGCCGATGCTCGCATCAACATTCTGCCATGGCCTGTTCAATCGCCAGACGTCAACCCAATTGAACACGCATGGGATATGCTCCAAAGAAGAGATCTGCCGAGTATGGATGCCGTGCATACTGCACAACAACTTTGTGAGTAGTTAGAAAGAACGTGGGCGGCTATTCCTCAAAGTGATTTTGATGAATTGATTTTAAGCATGCCAAATCGCTGTGATTGTGTGATTCGTGTCAACGGTTGAAACACAGTTTTTTTTTTTTTTGATCTTTACAATAAATCCTCATTTTAGCCTTTTTGACATTTAATTTAAGACATTAACTTGGGTTAATTTACCATAATTTGCAAAGATTGCAGTTTTTCTTAATTTTTACAATACAGGAATTAAAGTAAGAAACCAGCCTGGAAGACTAGATTTGATAAATATGAATTGGATATTTTTTTATAGTTAAAAATAAAGTACTTGCTCTTTAGACACTCTTGAAGTGTTTACTTACTTTCGAATTATAATATAAGTAAGGATGCGTTTAGATATAATTATAGGTAGTAGGTACACATACAATTAAAGCATAGCTAGGCTATATCGTTCCTACTGTTAAAATACTACAAGCCTCTCCTATAGGAGACAGTAAGCAATATTTCACCACGTGGGCCCACTGCGCGATGGTGAATATGTGAATAAATAATAAATTTATTCGGTTAATAAAAATTACAAGGCTAATATAATATGTCATAATAATAAATAATATAATAATATAATATATCCTGGGACAACTCACACACGGTCATCCGATCTCAAACTAAGCAGAGCCTTACTATAGCAACCAGACAACTGATAAACATACTTATATATTTCTAAATACATACATATTATAGACAAATTACACCCAGACACAGAACAAATGATCATGCTCATCACACAAAGATTTGTCCTGGGTGGGAATCGAACCCACGACCTCCGGTTTAGCAGTCAGGGTCACTAACCACTCGACCAACAGGCCAGTCTATATATAATAATAAATTCATTTTATTTCAGACATTGTCCATACATTATATAAAATTAAAAGTCAATAAAAACGAATCACATTAAAACAATCAACAATAAATTAAATTTACATATACACATTATAATTACATAATCAATGTCGCAATTAAATTAAATATGTAAATTAAAATTTTACATAAACAATTAATAACAAAATTAGACCAAGAACCTAGAACCAAGAATTAGACCGATAATGAAGAAGGCCAATTAATAAGCATTGACATTCAACGTGGCAATGCGGCCAGTGTTCTTGGCACTTTTCCCGTTGACAGCGATGTGGACGAATTTTTCGATGCCCTGTGAGTTCTTCCTCTCCCTTTTTATTCAGCTTAAGTTTTTATGCATTGCCTGAAAGTTACACAATAAATTTACTTGAATGTCATAATTATGTCAATGAATGTCATATTTCTTTGAATATTTCACTAAAGAAAAGAAAGTTAAATATTTAATTGCCTCAGAGCAGACGTGCATCAATGACTTTTGGTTTTCCTTCTTAACCTTGAATATACCCAAGTACCTAGTAAGAAAGTAGTATCTTTAAATTATTTTGGTTTTTATGAATCACACTCATTATCTCAATCTTTTAGATTAGGTATAATCCAGACATTCTATATTTATTTTAGCGTGCGTTACTCATGACTCTACCCATATTGAAAGCGTTTACTTAGTTTTTATCAAGCTGACGATTTATACCCTGTCTTAGGGTATTACTACTCCAATCGATCGATCGTCGATCGATGCCTTCGATCGGTATCGAACGCTGCAACACACTTAGAAAATAATCTGAAACACGACGTTTTCGATGTTAAAACTTGCAGTAGGCAAAGTTTTAAATAGAAAAGACCTCTCTTAAACGGCCGGTTTCAATAACGTATCTACCTTTAACCAAATGTCAAATTAGCTACCAACAGTAGCTGAAACGTCATGTTTGAAAGGCAACTTTGACGTTTCAGCTACTGTTGGTAGCTAATTTGACAGTTGGTCAAAGGTAGATACGTTATTAGCAACTTTAAGTCATGTACCTAGTAGATTTCTTATAGACAAAAGTTACGAACTCCCATAAAAAATCTCAATACCCCGAGATACATTCCGAAAAACAAATACTACTAAATATACATCTTTTATAAATTAAATCTTATTCTTTGTATTGCACATAAAGATACAATTACACAAACAATAGGATATTTATGGATATGTCACCGGAAAATGGCAAACTCCGTAACATTGTAAAATAACTTGAGAGATTGTAAACTCTCGATTAATTGTCAACTCAAAATTTGATAGTCTATAATATCTCCGTGCCGGTCCGAGAAATTGTGGACTGACATAAAATGGCGACTGACGTAAAAAAGTATTCCAAATGTTTAGTTGATAATTTGTCGAGAGTTTACAACCTCTCAAGTTATTTTAAAATCTTACGGAGTTTACCATTTCCCGGTGACAGATATAAGGTTTATTACAGATATAGGTATATTATAAACGCGATCAATTCATTTCAATTGCTCCTATTTTAATAAAAATCTTAGTTGGTAGTCATTTTTATGGTGCTCTATTTAGCCATAAATTGAATTGTATGACAGTACACTTAATTTGATATTATAGCACAGATATAAACCTTTTTATTGGAATTTAATAGAACATAATAGATAATTTGTTTATATCGCACGTAGTAACATCATTTTATTTACTGCACTCTAATAAACGTACACAATTTATATATTTGTGATTTACCTAATCAATTTCTGAATTGAATTCCATTATGAATATCTTTCTAATACCTTTAAACGAGCAATTCTTGTATATATAATATAATATATCCTGGGACAACTCACACACGGTCATCCGATCCCAAACTAGGCAGAGCCTGTGCTATGGCAACCAGACAACTGATAAACATACTTATATATTTCTAAATACATACATATTATAGACAAATTTAAAAAATTGTAAAAAATACTAATACAATTGGCAAATTGTATTAGTATTTATATAATCTCAATCTCGGAAACGGCTCCAACGATTTTCATGAAATTTAGTAAGCAGCTAGGCTCGGTCATCCAGGTTTTGAATAATTATGAAAGAAAAGGGAATCAGCTCTCACGGAAACATGAGACAAGAGTAGGAAGGTGAGAATGTAGGGAAATCGGCGGCAGCCCTACATCTCCCCACATCCTCACCATAAATCAAAAGCCATATCACTATTGATTTATGTATATTATAGCCAAAAAGATAGTAAGTTCCAAGAAAAATTTACAATCTAGTATTCTTAATTTAGAGATATTTTTATCTATCATGATCAAGGATAGTAATCGTAATAAATGAATCATTTCTATTTGGTAATGTGACAAAATGACAAAAGACTCATAATGCTGATAAAATGTAATCTATCATGTTTTTGCAAATTAGAGTTTGCAGGGATATTAGTCACCTTCGGCGAGCATTGGGTGGCTCGCTGTCCGAATATCACCAGGCCCGGGTCGATGGCGCGTTGAGAGATGTCAGCATAAAAGATGGGGCCCGCTAGGGCCAGAGCCTGCCAGGGTTGCGGAATTTGTTCAAAAGAGTCACCGCGGCCCTGGAACGCAAAGGGCTTTAGAAGGAACACGGATGGGTTTTAGTCATTAAGAGTCTGACACGCCCTTCCGCTCCATCCAGAGCGGAAGAAGTCATTTGATGATTTCCCATCCTTAAAAAAAAAAGGGATATTAGTCACCTATGTTAAATTAGGCACAAGCTAAAGTTAAATTAGACACACACAAACATGAAACTTTTTTATTTTTTTTTATTTAATATGGTTTTGCTCTTGACTCTAGTCTAGGTCATAGATGACAGAGACAAAGTCGACGATGGAGCGAGCTTACCCAGTCTGTTCACGCTAATTTTGAAGAGATTAGGGTTGTATGCGTTCGGAAACACAGACGCAGGCAGAGAGAAAAGATACTTAAATAAATGCATTTCTATCAATAACTTTGAGAGTACCAACGAAATTAATGTTCGTTTACGTCTCAATGAAATTGATAATCAATGAATAGTAAATTTACATGGTAGGCGCCACTAAATTTGCAATAAAGTACATAGCCATTTCCTTCATATCTCATCGTAGGTTCATGGACGCGTAATGCCAAACTGTATATTACCACAGACATTCATAGTCTCTGCTGGACCACTTTATGCTCCTTACACTAAAGAATACTACACAGACAATATCTGTGTGTAAATATATTTTGCTTTAGAAAATTAGAGCAAAATACATGATCAAAAAGGTTGCGTGTTCAAATCACTTCGTTGTCACCAGTATAGAGGTATGCGGAACAGAGAGTAAAGTCCAGACGGTTGTTGTGTCTGGTGGGCAACTGCCCGACAGTTGATATTCGGACTATTTGGATGTTACAATCGCACGGAGAACTTTGCTTGCGCGATGCAGGATTTCGTTGGTAGTTCGTCGCCTACAGGATAGATGGCGTTGCGATTATTTTTGTTTCCGTACAAATTTCGCTTCTTAGATTTTTATGTGGTGTCATTGATGACGCTACATGAGTACAGACAGCCACAATTACGTTTTAGTTTAATGAAAGCCTACGATCTCGGGACTTGGGGCACCCTGACTAGGACAGGTTAAGTTAGAGAAAAAACCATCCTCTTCGCGGTTATTTTTTTTTTGATGTTGTCCGAGTCGAGGTGCCCCAAGTCCCGAGATCGTAAACTTTCTTTAAACTAAAAAGTTATTGTGGCTGTCTGTACTCGCATGTATGTTTCTCCAATATTCTAAAGCAAAATGTATTTCAACACAGATATTGTCTATGCTGATATGGACCATGCTCTTCATTCATTAAAGCAAACTACATGCAAAAACTGCGAGCACAGGGCAAATCGTGTCTATGGTAATATACAGTTTGGCATTACGCTACCTGGACAATAAATTACAAATCGTTCTTCATTACCAGAAAATTTAAAGTTTCACAATAGATGTCGATTCAGGACAGCTTTATGAAATTGATGATTTATGTAGATTTACAAAAAAAGCCGAACGCCTTAGCCAAAACTCTGATTTTAAAATATTTACTATAATGTAATAAATGATTAAAATGAAATTATCGATTCGCCATTGAACTTAGCCGATTGGCGCTAATCTTTTAAATATTAGACGTACTTACACGTTTCATACGATGCCGGCGTGTAGCTGATAGTATTATCTTGATAATTCGTTTTATTGCAGGGTTGAACAGAAGATAGTACATAAAAATACTTGCATGATGATCTGGCAGAAGGAAAATAAAGAGAGAAATGGTAAACATAGAAAACATTGTTACAAGGACATGATAAAAGCTGGTTCTTGGCTGGCTGGCTAGGTAGAAACAAAAAAACAAATGGTTTAACAAGCTGATTTGATCCCGTATTCGCACAACTTCTAAAAAAAATGCAAAAAACAAAGCGCATACTGTGCTAAACTGAAGTGGGATTGAGCGGGTCATTATATCAGCCGAAAGACGTCCACTGCTGGACATAGGTCTCACCCATTAGGGTTTGCCATAATCGGCAGGCGGTAAAGCGACAGTGAAGCTGTTGCAATGCACAGAGAATGCTGCTGCCCATGCTCTGGTGAGTCCCTTAGTCGCCTCTTACGACACCCACGGGATGTAATGGGATGGTCCTATTATTTTACGTCCGACACCATACAGAACTTAGGGGGTTATCTATGCAGTATGCCAAAACACAGATAGGACCAGAGACCGAGCGTCGTCGCCGAGGGAGGCCGAAAAAATGTTGGCGGGATGATTTGAAGACGTTTGGGGGACATTAGGCAGAGAAGACGAAACACCGCTTAGAGTGGTGGCTCGTGAGGGTGATCTCTACCCAGCAGTGGGACAATATAAGTTGACACTCTGCTTCATACGGTACTAATATACACACGGTAGTGACGGGTCTGACAGCTCAGGGTGTGCCAGAGTCTATACATTTAAAAGTATACCTTTCTCACAAAACCGGTGCTATAAACCGCTCCTAAAGTTTCTCACTCTTTCCATTTTATTGTAACACAAGTTTTCATCAAGGGACCAGTTAAAATGGAATCACGGCAGCAATGATTTTGTCACTGACAATACTTTATGTCTAGCAAATGAGTTATGAACAAAACGTGGATGGATGGAGAGGAAAATGGAGTGATCGCGTGACGCTTTGCTAAAAATAATATTTTTAAAAGAGTGTCCGTGGAGTTTCTTGCATGTTCCATAGTGATCTACGCTTTGGAACGTGCGAAGAGCTTCATCTTTTTGACCGACCGACCTTGACAATTCAAAAGTGCCTATGCCTGGTCTAATTGAAATAAATGCTTTGAGTCTTTGAGTCTTTGACGGTTGACAGAACAAAATGGCAGAAGAAAACGTCTTGCAGCGACCCCAAGTAACATGGGAGAAGGAACGATAAAAATATCGTCAAGTGTGTTAACTCTATTCTTATTTGCCATACAACGTGGCAACGCCGCCAGTCTTTTGGGTTCACTTCCAGTCGACAGTGATACGGATGAATTTTTTAGGGTCGCCATATTTTAGGGTTAATTTGCTTAAGTGTTTTTATTTTTATTTCTAGTGTATATAGTTAGTTAAGTATTCTTATTTCCGTTCATTAGTAATTGCGTAGTATCTATGAGCAAGGAAGTGTCATTTTATTCAATAAAATAACCATAAACGCATTGCGGTGAGACAATAGATTTGCTAGCGCCAGTTATTTCACCCGCATGGTTTCCAACAAGTTGAGGAAACAAGTAGAAAACAACAATATAAATTATTCATAACTTAATTATTTTAGTTCTCACTTCTCTTTTCTAAAATAGGAAGTGCATGGTTTCGTTTATGAGTACTTACTAATGCCATATCAGAGGAAGGCACGGCACGTCTCCAAAAGGACGTATAGAAAAATATAAAATCTAATAAAAAAAATAGAATGGAAGAATGGAGAGGGTCAGAATAGACTGAAAATAATAAACATATACAACGTGTAACAGAATAAACGCAATACCTTTTAAGGGGTCATTGTACTCATCATTATGAACAACTTTTACTATGGGACCAACCCCGAATCGTAACAATAAAATCAGCTGTTCAGTACATTTTGTGGAGTTATGCTCACAATAATGTATGGAGCAGTCGATTTTTTTTCGCGATTTCAGTATCGTTTTGTGATTCTGTTACATGTTGTATTATGTCGTCGGAAAATTGTAAACGCCGTAAGATTATAAAATATCGCGTGAAATTGTAACCTACATATTTTTTCTTAATTAGACACGGAAATATTGGTAACTATTGAATTTGGGTGCGATTTATTGTATAAAAACGATTTTTTTATAATAAATCGAGAAATTATAATCTAACAAAGATTTATTAAAATTTTACGGAGTCTGCAATTTTCCGTTGACATGTATAGAAAAGATATCTACAAGTGTACTTAATTAAAAATAGAAGTTCATATAATCATCCCTCCTTATTTTCAGCACAAAGATTCCTACTAATAAAAAAAACACCAAAATAAAAAACAGTCGCCGAATTAATCATAATACCACGCGTAGAACTTCCTAAACAACAATTTTCACGGCTGTCTAATCTATAGATAATAAATAATTGATGACGATGCGATAAGACGCTTACAAAAGGACGGCGCAGACAGTTAAATGCTGTCAGTTGATCACTAGCGTGCAAAAATGGTGCTTAAATTTACACTTTTAGTCGCGTTAGCGGTTACCGCTATTTCAGCAAGAAAGGCTCCCAATGCCGATCATGTTCAAAGTCTCTTCGGGGCAGACCCCGCTTTTCGTTATTCGAGTAACGTTGAAGAGGATTCGCAGTTAGATGCGGTAAGTTTGTCAACATTGGAAAACAGCGATCATAATTGACGCACTCTTAAAGTTTTTTTTCTGAAATTTTGTGTTTTAAGTCCAATATTATTGGGAGTAATTAATCAATGCTTGTAACAAAAAGTGGTCAGCCATGCAAGATTTATTAAAATAACTCGAGAGCTAATAAAATGCCGAGTGTTATTTTGGTGAACTTTATTTTGACAATAAGTTGACGCACTCATAAAGTTTTTTTTTGAAATTTTGTGTTTAAAGTCCAATATTATTGGGAATAATTAATCAATGCTTGTAGCAAAAAGTGCTCCGCTACGCATAATTTATTAAAATAACTCGAGAGCTAATAAAATTCCGAGTGTTATTTTGGTGAACTTTTTTTGACAATAAGTTGACGCACCCTGAAAGTTCTTTTTCTAAAATTTTGTATTTAAAGAGCAATATTATTGGGAACAATTAATCAATGCTTGTAACAAAAAGTGCTCAGCTACGAAAGATTTATTAAAATAACTGGAGAGCTAAAAAAAACCCAGTGTTATTTTGGTGAACTTTTATTTGACAATAGGTACATTTTATATCGTTATGCGGACCTTATCACATCCCCTTTGATTTTTCGGACGGTTTGCCTTAACGTGTCCCTATTGACGTTGAATCCTGCATAAAAGTAATTGTTTTTCTATGTGATAATTTTAATCAAATCCACAACATTCCACGACGTATTTTATCGAAGAGAACGAATGGTTATTTCATTAAAACATACGGCGTAATATAAAAATCTTATCCACCAAAACTTTGACAATGTGGTGCTTTTAAGCTCGATTCATAGTCGATTAGAGTTCGAGACTTCCAAAACGCTCGTTAAAATAAATAACCAAAATCAGAATAAAATTCTTTTCTATTGTGTCCAGAAAAACCACCACCCTTTTTGTTCTCTGATAATAATGTTCCATTTTCGTTGTCTCTCCGTTGAGCTTCAACATTGGGTCATTCTTGGTATTTTCTATAGAATCTTGATTGTTGTGAATTGCTCAGTGTCTATCGATGACATTAACCAAGAATTGCGCAGTTAAGTGCCTATTTATCTGAAGGATGAGAAGTCGCTGCATGTAAAAGTCGACCCCAACATATTTGTGAAAATGCTAAGGTGATAGATACACATGAAGTCAGTGGCGCTGACAAAACTAGCCAACGAGACCTAAAACGCCTTTTTCTTTGCAGCCCGGCTTAATAGCCAAGTATGGCTACCCTGTCGAAGTCCACACAGTCGAGACCTCCGATGGTTACATCCTGGAGGCTCACAGGATCCCTCACGGCAGGGATCAGAACAATGACCCCACCGTCAAGAGACCCGTTGTCTTCGTGATGCACGGACTCTTGTCTTCTTCCGCTGACTTCCTCGTTCTAGGACCTGGCAGTGCTCTAGGTGAGTTTTTAGCAATTACCTTTGTTTATTTCACAATCATATCATCATAATCATCATTTCAGTCAAAATACGGGCGTCAGCTGCTGGACATAAGCCTTTTTTTTTTTTTTTGGTCTCGGGGGGAAATCCTCATGGAAATCCTCCACCCTGGGGCGGGTGGAGGGGTCTGTCAGACTCTTACTGACTAAAACCACCCCGGTGTTCCATCTCCCACCTACGCCGGGGATCGCGGGAACGTAAGCGACTTCCGCAATCCCCGGCTGGTGCCGGCCCGCCTCTGCGGGCCACCTCGCGTCGGCGAGGGGAGTGAGGTGTTAAACTCCCCTCGCTACGTCAAAGAGGGGCGCACGGGAACACCACGCGCCGCCACCTCGGGTCCGGATGAGTGGGGGGCGACGGACATCCCCAAGTCCGCCGCCCCTGGACCCAGTTAGGGGGGCCGGAAGAGGGCAGCGTATGCCCTCCTCCGACGCCCGATGCGCCTGCTGCGGGCAGGGAGAGCGGTTGTGATCTCCCTCTCCCTTTCCGCAGCCTCCTTCTGCGCGATAACTGTCTCGCAGAAGGAGACCACCGCGTCCCAGGACTCCTCACCGCCGACCATAGCATGGACTACGGCCGGCAGCGAGAGGTCACCGCCTACAACAGAGATGAGGGCACGGCGCGGCTCCTCCCAAGCTGCACACTCTGCAAGCGTATGCCGTGCCGTGTCCTCCCGACAGTCGACGCAGTGGTGGCATCGAGCGTCCGGCTCCCTGCCTATGCGACACAAGAACCTCCCGAAGCAGCCATGCCCCGAGAGGACCTGCGTCGCACGAAACGACAGGGAGCCGTGCCTTCTCCCGAGCCAGAGGTCGAGCACTGGCCGGATGGCCTCGATGGTGATGAGGCCGGCGGTAGGGCTCGAAAGCCTGTCCCGCCATTCCGCCACCAGGACCTCGCGCAGCTGCGACCGACGCAGCTCCAAGTGTTGCTGCGTCAGTCTTTCGCCGCGCGCCCGCGCGCCCTCGCGCCACCTATGCAGTGACGCGAGCACTTTCGCCTCCAGGTCCCACGGCGGAGATCCGGCCAGTGCGCAAGCCGCCTCGTAGGAGATCGTGCGATATCCCCTGATGACTCTGACGGCCATCACCCTCTGCGGCCTCCGCAGAACAGTGATGGTGCTGGCCGTCAGGTCAGCCGCCCAGATCGGGGCCCCATAAAGGGCCATCGATCGCACGATCCCCACGTACAACCGCCTACAGGCGGTGCTCGGGTCCCCCAGATTGGGAAGCAGCGTTGACAGCGCCCCCGCCGCGCCCAACAACTTGGGCGCCAGCCGCCGGAAGTGGGGGCCGAAATCCCACCGGCTGTCGAGCACCAATCCCAGGTACTTCATGGTGGACTCGACAGCGATACGGGCCCCCCCGACCACAATGTGCGATCCCGGCGGCGGCGCTCGCCGGGGGCCATGAAAAACAATGGCCTCCGACTTGTTGAGGGCCACCTCCAGGCCGAGGCGCCGTATGCGGCTCACCACCTGTGAGACCGCAGCCGTCGCCAGCAACGCTGCCTCCCTGTGCGAGCTCCCCCGGGCAGTGACCAGTGTGTCGTCAGCGTAACACACCAGCTGCACTCCCGGCCGGAGCTCGCCCCTCAGCACCCAGTCGTACCCGATGTTCCACAGGAGCGGGCCCAAGACCGAACCCTGCGGAACACCGCACGACATGGGGCGCTGGTATCTGCCATCGCGTCCCAGATAGGTGACACACCTTTCCGCCAAATAAGCCCCGACGACGCGGCGGAGGTAGGAAGGCACTCGATGATATCGAAGTGCCTCCCGAATACAACTCCAGGGCAGGGTGTTGAAGGCGTTGGAGATGTCCAAGGACACCGCCAACAACACACCGCCCCGCGACACCGCTTCCTCCGCCAGGACTCTCACTCGGGATATCGCCGTCACAGTGGAGCGCCCTTGCCGAAAGCCGTACTGGCATATCGTCTGCCCAACTCACAATCAATTTAGGACCAATATCCAGACCTTGTAGTACAGGTTGATTTAAACTTAATCAAGGTGATTAGGCGGTTATGAAGTGCGCTTTTAGCTGCGCGCAACCCACCCCTTACCCCTGCTGCCACATGAACTTGTTACCACGCAGCGACTCGCCTCGTGTTCCGAACCACAGAATGTTAGTTTTTGCAAGACGATGTCTCCTATTTGGTTTTATAAGCATTAATAAAAACAAAGTGTATGATTTCATCACAGTAATGATAAGATGGGGCGTCGTCCGGGGTTACAAAACAACTCTGCCACATTAATTCCTCGTTCTAAGTTTAAAATTAATAAAATGATTAAAACACGTATCATTCTAATGACAATCACGATCAGACATTCATTATGTTAGGCGGCTTAAGGTTCCAATTGATTTTAATTTATTAATTGGTTATTTCCTTATATCAAAGACTAGCTAATTTCCGCGGCTTCCCCTAAGAGACAAAAGTAGCCGAAGAAACTTAGAAAGAAAGAATTTTCCCAATCAGATCATTATTTTTATAGATTCCCGTTTACAATCATAAAACAAATAATTTTATCCCCTTAATTAAACTTATTAAAAATATTAAAAAGGTTTCAAACTTTTTAAAGTACACAATTCAAAATAATCAATTGTGTAGTCTGTAACAGAATAACAAAAGCCGTCACGAAATACTTAAGATACCCTTGATATGTAAACAAAATATGATAATAAGTTTGTCAGTGCATTGCCATTTGCCCACTGAGTTTTACTTAAGAAAGATAATTTTAATGAATTGCAAAAAACCTTATAATTTATTAGCAGAGGGACAGTTCGCGTATTTATTAGGAGCGTTTGCATTCGCATCGCTGCACTGTCACAAACTGACAAAAACACTTACTATTTCCATACATTTTTGAAAAAAAAATTGCCATTCATTGTCGCTGAGATGAAATTGAGACTTGAATTTAAACGTATTTAAGTACGAGAATAGCCCTTCAGATATTATATTGAAATAAAAAATACTCTAGCTGTTTTAACTTTGTTCACGACTCACCGAGACCACAATAAAACGTAGAACATGACTCATTCAATCAGCGAAGATATCATCTATGCCACCGATCGGGGTACCCAAACAATAATTAATCGGACACGAGAAATATTAACATTAATCAACATTAAATTATCAATTTAAAATCAGACTATCATCGACTTTGCGTGTTGATCGTTATAATGACCGATCAATCAATCATAAACGTTTTTGCAAGATAAATCTGGTAAAGAGGTTCTAAAATAGCTGATCACAGAGTAATTAAAGTTGTTAATAATCTAAATGTTCTATGATAGAATATGGATTTTTAAGAATGCATACTTAAATTAAACAAAAATTACATATTTCAATCTGAAAGGGAATGAATAAAAGAAAAAAATAGTATCTATATTTGTTTAATCTTAGAATTTCACGCATGATCATTCTCTTGCGCATCAACATGTCTTCTTTTCCCCTACTTTCTGATTAATTTTTATCTCAGTAGTAACTTTCTTTCTAGCCAGATCATATTTCACACAGTTCATCCGTTCTTTGGCCTGCCCTACAGTAGTCATCATACACAAAACTTATCTTATAACTTGTCCCTTTCTTCCGGCATCACATGCCTATACAATGACAATCGATTTCTACAAAACATTCTTTCAATTTTGAAGCAGGTCCTTAGAATATTATACAGTAGATCATCTACTATGTATCCTCTACTCTATTAGTAACATGTATATTTTCTCTGTAATATGTATTCTTTTTTGTTCGACTTAACATGCACCCTTGTTAATATTAAAGAAGTCAATATTAAAGATTCTTTTAGCAAAGTACTCAAATTGTATGTCTCTTCGCAGCCTACCTACTGGCTGAAGCCGGTTACGACGTATGGCTGGGCAACGCCCGCGGCAACTACTACTCCCGCAACCACAGATCCATCAACCCTGACGGCGCACTCCAGAACTTCTGGAGATTCAGCTGGGATGAGATCGGCAACCTCGACCTGCCTGCTTTCATTGACTACATTCTTGAGACAACTGGACAAGAGAAGCTGCACTACATCGGCCACTCTCAGGGTGGAACTACTTTCTTGGTTCTCAATTCTTTGAGACCTGAGTACAATGAGAAGTTCCTCTCTTTCCACGGATTGGCTCCGGCCGCGTACTTCTTCAACAACGAAGTGACTATGTTCAGATCTTTGGCTCCTATGGAGAGTATCATTGAGGTTAGTGTTTCGTCTCGTCTTCACATGTTTTTAAGTTGTAGCTTTATGAATAGGTATTACTACGAATTCACCACATTCAAAACGCTATGATTTAATCAACCAATTATCGTTGAATCCGTCACAGATATCAATGGCTGGCATAGATTGCAAAAATAGTAAAGAAACGTAACGCAAATTAACAGATTATCACTAGAGATAATATTAATATTAGTTTGTACATCTGCTACGTAGCAAATAAGTAGGTTCGGATTTTGCACATGCCAAATAGTCACGTTGCCTTTGATTAGGATCAATATTAACAATCGTTTATGATGATAAATGACGAATGAACCAGGATGTATAAAAAAACCCCAGAGGTTTAATGTCAACGTGAAAGAATTGTCGTTGATAAGAATGGTTTTTCAGATACTTTCCGCCAAAATGCGGCTAAAACAAGTTGTTAATTATTTATTATTCTTCCGCAGACAACTGCCTTCGCCATGGGTCAAGGTGAAATCTTTGGTCAAAACGATTTCGTTAACTGGTTCAAGAGGAACTTCTGCGGTGAAAATCCATCAGCTATTTTCGCTACACTCTGTGAAACCGACATTCTAGCCGGTCTTACAAACAGGGAATCCTATAATGCTGTAAGTATCTTTAACGTCATTAAGTATGAATCACTATCCTAGTTTGAAACTCGCAAAAAAGTCTTATGTCTAAAATATCACTATGATTGAACTGTTAATGTGACTGCAGTATTCAAAGCTTCATCACCACTAGTTTGCCATTCACATAAAACAGTATTATTCGGGAAATGTGTACCTCAAATACTCAGGTTTTTAAACGTTGTTAATGTAATCGAGGTGGTGTTTATGTATCATAAAGACACGCAAGAGAAGTGTTTTTATTTTGTGTTAGTTCCAGAAAATGGCTTGAGTTCTGTCAGTACTTTAAAAAAGAGGTTATCTACGACTCTAAATCTAAACCGTTTTAAATCCCCAAAAATATTAAAGGTTGCAAACTTATCCAAATGTTTCTTCTTCTAGACGTTGGTACCACTGTTCCTTGCTCACGCTCCTGCTGGGGCCTCCGTCCGTCAAGTGGCCCACTATGGCCAAACCATCCGCTTCGAAGCCTTCCGTCGCTTCAACTTCAACTCCGTTCAGAACTTGGCTACCTACGGAAGACTCAGCCCCCCAGCATACGACTTGAAGAAGGTCACCGCACCAGCATACCTTCATTACGGACAGAATGACAACGAAGTCCACTACAAAGACCTTCTCCTCCTTGCTGATACTCTACCTAACGTAGTTGGTGTCTACAAAGTTAAAAGAGAATCCTTCAACCATTACGACTTCATTTGGGGCAAAGATGTTCAGGAAGAGATCTATGGAAAAACTTTGATTCCTCTGTTGAAAGAAGTTGACAGTCGGCAGTGATTCTAATGATTTTGTATATAGTGTAAATATGATTGTGATATAAGGATTCCGATGTTTAAATTTTGTTTTATTTATTAGCTGTTTTTGAAGCATACTGAGTTACTTTTATACCTAAAAAAATGACAAATAGACAAATGACGGAGTTGTTTTTTTCAAAGGTTGGAAATCAACAAATGAATCCTTCCGGTCTGGGCGAAGCGGAAGGGAGTGTCAGACTCTTACTGACTAAAACCCATTCGTGTTCCTCCTAATGCCCTTAACGTTATAAGGCCGCGGTGTCTCTTTCGAAGAAATCCGTAAAGAGACTTTCGCATTTATAATTTTTCAATGGAGTACGGATATGGATCCTGAAGACCAAATGAGCTATAGTAGGCGCCAGATAAATGTGGAATAAAGTACATTGACCTTTCCCTAATAACTGTTCACAGGTACCTGAACAATTAAATATGAATCGTTTTTCATTATTAGACAATGTTAAGGATCACGAGAGATGATGATTCGGGACAGCTTTGTGTCATTAATTCCGTTTTTCAAATTAAAAATGTCAATAATTGTAGGTGGGTCAATGACCGTTATTCCACGATTATCTGGCGCCTACTATAATAAAAGCGTGTTAAAAAAAAAATTGGTTGTCTGTAAAGTCGGTTTACGGACGATAGTTTAACGTGACAACGTCGTAACAAAGTATTGATGAAATGATCGTAACGTTACAATGAGCGTAACGTTACAATGAGTCATCCTTTTTCGTGCGTGCAGCCAGCGTTCATCGATTTATTAGACGTTGTAATGTCAACAAAAAAAAAAAATAGCACGTTTGCACGTGTTGGCGATCCTATCTAATTTACCTTTTATAAAGTCGTGTTCGTTACTTAACCTAAACAGTGAATCGTATATATATATGAATCTTAGATCACACTTTGTGATTGAAGTAATACTTATTCTTTAATCTATGTCATCTGTCCTTATCATTAACAAAGAAGGTACCGAAATTATGAGCTTCTGTAAGTTATCAATATTAATGTTATGAAAAGATCCTTTATTAGATAATTGATTCGGTGAAAAATGAAAAATATTATCTGCCAATAATCTAACTACTGGGACTCGGGAGCTTCCCTTTTGTAAGTGGGAGTGGCCTGTTATGTGTTATGTGGTTGGATGGTGGGCATCGTTGACGTCACAATGCCTCCGAACATCTTGTATCAGTCTTATAGAATACAGCTGTATTACCAATTTCTTACTTCGAGCACAGCCTTACTCAGTTACTTATCTATCTAAAGTAATATAATAAAGCTGAAGAGTTTGTTTGTTTGAACACGGTAATCTCCGGAACTACCAGTCGGATTAGAAATGTTCTTTTTGTAGATAATAGGCACATTCTGGGACGGGAAATTCCTATGGGAATGGGAAAAAAGGAATGTGCGCGTAAGCTAAGTAAAAACTAGTAATATATTATAACTGAAGAGTTTGTTTGTCATTCCAACCAGCCAACCTCCCTCCAGAAGCAGATCAGTCTTCCTAAAGAGTTCAGGATGTCTGTGAGTGAATTCGGTGTCCCTATTGTTTGTCTCCGTATCTCGGCGACGCCTGTGCACTCAAGGTGCACGTGCGATACCGTTTCCTCCTCCTCCATGCATGCTCTGCACAGAGGACTGTCCGTTATACCTATAGTGTGGAAATGTTTATTCAGTCAGCAGTGTCCGGTGATGGTCCCCGCCACCATTCGTAGGCTGCCCCTATCCTGTCGCAGAAGGCGCTTGGTAAGTTTAATGTCTAGGAATGTCATAGTCTCCTTGGACTGCCTGCAGACTGGTGCCGAGGCCCTCCAGCGTTCTGCTTGTGTGTGGGTATGTTCTTGTAGCCACGTGCGCAGCTGGGTGAAAGGGAGTGGCACTATCGGTTCGGGTCCAACAGCCATCATACCAGATCCCCTCCTGGCCGATACTCTTGCGCCATCGAATTTTTTTCGTTTTTTTTAAAGTTAATCAACTATGTACTTGCTATGTGGCTGTTTTAATTTACCTTCTGGCCAACCTTGAGCATTGCACATGTTCCTAGACTAACAGAAAATAACCTAAACTTTGCCCAAAAACACAAAATCGCTTTTATGTGTCGTACTAATTTATCTTATTGTCATAACATAAGGCGTGTCGTATTATACAGCACTCGTGCGATATTACATCAGTTTTTGGAATCAGGATGTCCGATTGCAATCGATTTTATGATCCACACAATGTGATACCGCCAGAGCTGGGCAAAATAGGTACATGCTTTGCTTAATTAAAATACAAATTACAAATACTATCTCGCATGTATTTAAAATACGAAATACAAAATACTTTTAAGTCGTGTATTTAAAATACCTAATGCAGTATTTTAACTATTTTATTTAAAATGCAAAATACTTATAACAAAATACTGTCAGGTTTTAGGTTAGGCGAGCCTTTTTGCTTACGAAAGCTATCGAGCGCTGTTTTCTGCAGAACGCACCCATTAATAAGATTGCTAAATATATTTGTGTTCAAATGTATTTTGAAGTCATAAGTATTTGAAATACTAACTACAAAATAGCTCAGCGTCATGTACATATTTCAAATACAAATTACATTTTTGAGAAGTAATTGAAATACAAATACAAAATACGTATTTGTATTTCAATATAGTATTTTAATTACAAGTAATTTAAATACTGCCCAACCCTGGATACCGCACAAGTTGAAATTCGTTTCGGCTGATTTTCTAGATTATGACGATCTTTTAGATCACTGATAGATATGTAGTAGTTGAAGAGGCTTGAATAAAATACAAAATCATAAAGTAAAAAATTCAAATCTACGAACAGCGGTAAAGCTTTTGAGGTTACATACAAAGGATTATTCTATAAAATTGACAGACTGCCAAAAGATAAAATTCTGATTGTATGTCCAAGACATTTTGACTTGTCGACAGTTTGCTGTCGTTGATAGAGTGTCACTTTATCTAAAGCCTCGAGCTGTTCTGGACTTTCGTTCCATTAATTTAATTTATTCTTTTATTTCAAGCATCTAGGGCCTATTAAATAAAATACATAAACATAAAACAATAACTATGAACAAAATAATAATACATATTACAATAAATTGGAACTATAAACCACTGTAAATGAAATGACGGCGGTAGTTGGCCGCGGAAACGTCGATACACGACACCCTTCGGCCAAAACTCTGCTTTGAGCAACATCTCGAGCTGATGAGTTGGAACCCGCAACACAAACGCCTTGAAGTTTGTACTGTAGCGCGACTCCAACCTCTCGACACTCAAAGTCCAGCATTGGTCTTTACTCTCATGTACTCCACGGTCTCCTTAACCTTCGTGGAGTGTTCATTTATCGAGCGTGCTGTATTTAACTTAAACATTATTTTTGAACTGTTACTGCCATCAGACAAGATGAAGTAAGATCGAAAAAAAACCAAAATTATGCTTACATGTCTTTATTACAATAATAATGTAAATACAAGAAAATGCTACGTTTTAAATTGATAAACAGAATTATTTACAACGAGTAAATAAGATAATTTTAAAGTAGACCAATATATAGACAAACGTTATAATATCGTACTTACAACATAAAAATAGATATTAATTTGAGGTATAAGTCGTAATTGTGACTAAATGGAAATCTGGATTGTTACAACGAAGACATTTTAAAAATATCGAATGGAAATATTACGAATTGTGATTGGTGTTTCGTGAACAGAATAAAATCTGTGTTTTAATCTTGTATTTTAAATAAATAAAAAAAGTAATAAACTGGCAGCAGTGACATTGTGATCTTAAGCCAATTTTGCTAAACAACAAAATTACCAAGATACATAATAATTAATCGCTAATAACTAACAAATAAATTAGTAGATGAGCCTACGCATTTTCAGTTCTGGAAGGTCATAGTAGCTTCACGTGCAATGAGGTTTCATTCCGAACAAAACTCTGTTGAAACTCAGCATCATCCAACTTGGCAAAATTTAACACTTGACATTTTGGCCATGAACTCATTAATCATTTCTAAACTCTGACCGACCAAAAACTGAATGTTAATTCAACCTAAAGGGCTATATTGCACTAGTCATAAAATTAGGTACGAAACACTTAAATTAGTCGTTGGTTCCGAAAACATACAATAGAAGCACGTCTTAGTACAGTCCTGAAGGCATATCCGTAACTTTATGAATATTGAACTTGCTTGAGTTTGATCCAATTGGAGAAAGAGTTCTTTTCAAATCTGCGTGACTATGGGTGCCAGTGACAACGAGACTAGTCATGCTAGCAGGAGCATCTCTTAGCATATGAGGTCCAGAATAAAAGCCAGCGTTGCTGTGACCCCGTTTCACCAGAAACGTAGAACTGTTGAAGCCAGTTTGATCAATCCCAGCGTTCAACTTAGGCTGGGTCATGTAAAATTTCTGGGACTCTATTTTGTGGATTTCGTCCTTGTGACTCGATTTTGTATCGTAGCGATGGATGTTGGTAAGTTTGCTGTTGGATCTAGTGACTGGAATCAAAGGACTTTCATTTCCTCCATCACTGCTGGTCCTAGAACAGGATCTCTGTCTTCTCTCATACGGCCAGATTGGCTTCCTAGGTTCAGTGAGCATTACAATATCCACCATTGAGTTTAGACCTTCATCAATCCTGTCCAAGCTTTTAGTCAGTTTCTTAGACTCAATCAAGCTCACTATTTCGTCAACACGGCTGCATTTGGAGTTAGATCTCTGTAAAGCATTCATTGAACCTATTATGGGAGTGTGTGTTTCCGCGTAAAACATACTATCAATATACTCCCGCTGTCGGGATCCTTTCTCAGAAGTTTGGAAAGACTCGCTTCGTTTTATAGACGGCCTCCTACTTTCTTCCCGAGAACGAGTTCTAGAACGCTTAGTTCTACCTTCGTCTTTATTCCTGTCTGTAATAGAGTTGAATACAGCTCGACATTCGTGGAAATCAAAGCTGGAACCTGATGGTTTCTTGCTAACTGGCTTAGTATATTTCGAAGCGCTTAGTAAAGAATCAGATCCTTCGTCACTTGAATAGAAGTTATCATCGTAAAGATCAGGAGGTTTGTATACCAATCCTTGGTCTACTACTGGTGGGACAAATAAGTGTAGCAGGCTCTTAGCCTTTCTAGGTGGGTGAGGGACTATTTTACTTGGAATTATTTCAGACTCTTGATCCTCTTCAACACTGTCGTCAGGGAAATCTTCCTTCCCCTTGATCTGTATGCTATGTCTAGTGCTAGTAACAGAAGAATCTTCTTTTTCATCCCTATGCTTTTTGCATTCTAGAGCGTTGATTGGAACGTTGATTTCAGATGTCTGATTGCACCTGGATGACCGATCATCAATGAAATCTTTAGCATACTGTTCGGATTCAGCATGATTAACTATATTCCTTAATTCTTGTATAACTTCATCTATTGTTGTTTCTTCTTCTTCGTCCGAGGACTTCTTATCATTCTTCTTGCATTCTAGTTTTTTGTGCAATGTACGTTTGTTTCGCATTAGGTCGTATGTTTCGTTTTTGACGTTGAAAACTTCGTACACCATGGAGTCTCTTTGAGGATCACCTTCCGGGCTTAAAGATCTCTCTGAGGAACTGATACCTTCGTCTTCTGGTGGTGATGATTCGTCTGAAACAGAAAAATAAGAACATTATTCTAGGAACTTAGATTTTAAACGAGAACCTATGGTGTCTTGATCATATTTAGAAGAAATAGCGCGAATAGATTTTGGAAGTTACCTCTATTTTTATGAACAGAGCTTTTCTTCTTCATGGCAAATGGTTTCTTTCTGTTGGAATTGCCATGTTCAGACCGCAGTGAGGATACCTCCTCTTGAAGCTCGCAACACTTCTCCTTCAAACATTTCTCTAAAGATAGCAGGATCCCTTTTTCTTCTTGAAGAATCTGTAAAGTGAAAGGAATTGGAATAAGTGTTGTACTAAGTCTTTCTAGCTTTAATCATAGCCATTCTGAAGACGGGTTTGCCTTGATTATTTTTTGTGCCAATTCTTCGTCCTAGTTAAAAAAACCAGCAAGTGGTGACGAGTGGGGCGTTTTGGGGAACTGTCTTTAGCTTTGATTGTCCATAATGTTAATTCTCAGTGATGAGCAGCCTATTTCGAATAAATTTTTCTCTTACCTTAACTCTCTTCTCAAGCAAATCAAGCTTGTGCCTCAAATCGTCCTTCTCCCTCTGGGCTTCGTGCGCCTTCTCGCTCAGCGTGTCGATGTCAATCAGCTGCTTCTCGTAATCATCTATCTCTCTCGTCACTTGGTCGTTTACACTTGGCAGCTTGGCTACCATCTGTGAAGACATTCAAAGAATCTTCAGTCAATAAAAAAACTGTTTCATATTATTACGATACCATAAATTTGGTTTTGTCAAGTTATGTTTTCGATGTATAGGTAGTCAGAAGCCAGAAAATTCGACACCAGTCTTGCCAAACAGTATCATCATACCCAAATACTGTGTTGTGGAGCTTAGATAGGTAGTCGCTCCATGTAAAACACTGGTATTCAACTGCATTTGGTTAGTTGGAAATCGATCGATTGATCTCTGGTTTTATCAATTCTTTATTCAGATGGTTAGTAACGATATCTTTATCATTCACATTTTCATATTGGACTATATTATTCAAGGAAAATATTGAGAAAGGTTTCTAATTTATGTCTAGAAATTGCTGTTCTTACCTTTTTCAAAGTAACAATATCAAAGCCAGCCTGTTCCAACTCAGCTTGAATGTAGAGCTTCCTTTGAGGAGTTGGAGCACTGCTCAATAGCGCGTTGATGAAGGCTAGGCCTGCTGCCTGCAAGTCTCCAGAGCCCCCAGAACTTTGCAGCATCCCCACGAGGAACCTGAAGCGAACAGGTTCACCGTATCGCAAACGGAGGGTTGACAGGGCTTCGGAAACCATGCTGTGGCCTTTCGCTGGTGGGTAGCAAGCTTTTGTCAGGAGCTGGAATAGGAAAATAAAAGTTTGTGATTTGAGGACCAGTAAGAACTTCAAGCGTGTATTCAAAGTTTAAAAAATACACAAGAGTTTAGCCTACACCCTGCAGTGGGTCATTCTAGGTTAATATGATGATGTCAAAGGTTGGAGAACAGCTGCAGCCATTGTTTAATACTAAAATGGATGCAATCGGTTGCGTATCCTTTCATTTATCTGCACAACAGTATTCATAGCGTGTTTTACCTTTTCTTGTATCTGAAAAGCCTTTCGATTGTAAAATAAACTAATATTATTTTGAGTTACGCAATTAGAATGCAGGACATTGCTATTTATGAATAAATAATTGTTACACTATTTGATATTTGACGTCTCGCACACAAAAAGCTGATATAGATACAAAAGCACAAAATCCACTAGACAAACTTAACAATAAAATTCACTAACCTGTAGCGCCAGTACCCTGGACTTGTTGACTGTAGACATGATGCACACAGTGAGGGTATAGACTCCGTTGGAGCCAGACACCAGCCTCCGCACGCAGTCGGGGTACCGGCTGCAGCAACTCCATAGGCATTGTCTTGAAAGTAAGAGGCATTTAAGAAAAAAAATGAAGGCATCCCAGAATTATCACAATAATCATGTTACTTGCAATAAATGCTGTATAAGATTATAAGATTGGTGCTGGACTATTGCAGGATATGAAAACAAAGAAGTTGAGCTACAGATTTGGCTTCCTAAAGTAGATTTGTTTGATACAAGTATTGAAGGCATATGGCCTGCCTTAATAATCTTATTGAAAGACATGGATAAAATTACAGGGGGTGAGTTCAACACTCAGTCAATAGGCCTCCATTAAAGGTCACAAGCACCATGGAGATAACAAGGGGGCAGAATATTCTGAGGTGCTTGAGGAATAAAGAGGTAGGTACACCACGGCTATCAGGACAATCCCAGAAATGTGGTCAAGGTTCCTACCAACAACTTTATTAAGATTATTATTTCAGCATGAAAAAGGGTTAACTTGTTTCTAAAATAGCCTATGTAAACACAAACCCAACTTAGTAGGTATACAGTTTACCTGTTAGCTACTATACTAGGGAGTTGAAGGCTTTATCTCTCCGTTTGGGTTGATACAGATGCTAGTCATTAAAATTTTGTTAATTCAAAGAGTGGTTGGATCGGTATTAAAAACTTGAACTACGTCATATTCCTTACAAATCATAATTTTTTCTTCATCCTCTTCAAAAGAAAGCGAGGAACGTTGCATTATCAAAGTCATGGTACTTACAAACAAGCCAGTTCATCCAGCAGTGGTCTTCTCCTCACAGCAGGAGGCCCACGCGCGCCCTCTCCTGATTGGCTGAGCTGCACGTTGCGCAGGAGTTCTAGCAGCAACGTCACGCCATCTAGCGGCTCGCACGAGAACTCTTGGACGAAACTATAGGCAAGAAATAATGATTTTTGAATAATGGATTTATTTCTGAAAGAAGTAAATGTAAAAAGTAATGAACTTATGATCTAGTAGGTATTAGCGACTATAACATAGATCACAAAATACTTAATCATTCTTTTGTTAACAATAAGGATATTACCTAAAATGAAAAAGGCATTTCTGACAGACAATGTTAGTTGAAGCAACTCGCTCCCATAATGTCAAAACAAGCAATGTTTTCAAATTATACCGTTCATCATACGAATATTTGCTTAATATAATGCACCAGGTGTACTTCGAGAAATATACCAATTTAATTGGAGAACCATCTTCCCAGCTTGATACGACTGTCGTCGATTTTATTATCAACAATTCAAGGGGTGACATAAGTTTATAAAAATAACCAAGTTATTGGGATGAGAAAGGTATTTTTATTATTTTTTAGCAACTTTTAAGTGTAAGACGGTGGAATAAAAACGAATGAGTTCGCCATTAGAAACACTTTCAGGGTTGTCAAGAAAGAAGACAGTTTTATTTTTCTGTAAATCAACGAAGCCCTGCTGCAAACCACAATTAAAAAATTAATCTCTCAAAAAATGTCAGTTAGGAGTTATTGGCACTTCGCCGTCGATAAACTTTTTATGTCGGACCAGGCGAACGTGTTTCAAGAAGTCCATCGTAAATATATCGTGTTGATTAAAAACCGGGGGCGAAGTAGATACGGAAGCTGTGGCTGATGACTGATTTTAAGTCTGGTAATGATAGGGGAATACTTACTACAGTATTATTATATTTTTGAAAACTTTGTGTTTTTTTGAATGGCATTTAATACTTACCCTATTTTTTAAATGTTGACAAAAGACGTTTTATACTGTTTAATTCGAATATATAAAGTGGCAAGGGATAGCCTCCATATTGCGACGTGTCAATACCATCATGACAAATAGAGCTGTACCGTAAGCTGAATTCATGATACGCCACTGAGCGCAGGTAACAACCCTAAAGACGTCTCGTGGTAATAAACTCAGAGGTATAATTTGACGACATAAAGAAAAATTATAGTAACAATTACCCGCAGGATTCACGGGAACCATCGCAGTTATTTGAAGTACAAAAACTTTAAATGTGCGGCCATAATACGGGCGATGCGGATAAGTGGGATAAGGACTCGAGTTTCAATATTTTATTTTATTTTTTTTGCAGACTTTATAAATCCATTTTATGTTGTTTATAATTTATATAGTACTAGTTGCCACCCGCGGCTCCACCCGCGTGACTGTCGAAAATTATCACAAAGGAACATCCTCCCGGGATAAAAAGTATCCTATGTCCTTTCCCGGGACTCAAAAAACTCTATATCAAATTTCATCTAAATCGGTCCAGCCGTTTGCGCGTGAAGAAGTACCTAACAAACATACACACACTCTCACAAACTTTCGCCTTTATAATATTAGTGTGATGCGATTTGATATCAATAGCGTCAGATGACAATACGACAAATTTGTAACAACACCAGAGGGCCAAATCTGTCAAAAATTTATGAAAAGGTTCTTTTAACAGATCAGTCGATCTGTCGCGAACGTTGCTTGAAAATTAGTAGAATTGGCACTCTGTCGAAAATGTGACGACTATGTGATTTTTTGACAAATTTGTCACATCGTCAGCCATTTTAAATAGGGCCCCAGCTCAAAGGTTTTCCGTTGTGTAGTTGAATTTAATGCCTATTTTCATTGACACTAAGCGATACTAAAATAAAATCTCCTCATGGAATTCTCAACGCACATCTTAGCCTCGAAGGTTGAAAAGCATAAATTTCAGTCTTCAGCATCTGCCTAGCCTTTTCCCCACTATATTAGGGTCAGCTCCCAATCAAACCGGATTCAGCTCAATACCAGTATTTTACGTGGAGCGGCTGCCTACCAGACCTCCACAACCCATAAACTGAGTAACACATTAGTTTTTGGCAAGACTGGAGTCAAATTTACAGTCCGTAACGACTGCCAAAGATCTACAAATGACCAACCTCTTAACGTGCTTTCCAAGGCACGGAGGAAACTCGGTATGTTAAGATGGTCACCCATCCACAGACCTACCTTGGCTAACGTTGCTTAACCTTGAAGATCGACCCGTGCGGCTGTTATTATTTAGCCACGAGCTCCTATACATTATTCTTTTTATGCAAGCACTAAATGTTACTGTTCTTTTCTTTTCAAGTTGATGGTTAACTTTTTAGGTGATTTGGGCCTATAGTAGGCGCCAGATAAATGTGGAATAAAGTATATTGAACTTTCCCTAATAACTGTTCATAGGTACCTGAACAATTAAATATGAATCGTTTTTCATTATTAGACAATGTTAAGGATCACGAGAGATGATGATTCGGGACAGCTTTGTGTCATTAATTCCGTTTTTCAAATTAAAAATGTCAATAATTGTAGGTGGGTCAATGACCGTTATTCCACGATTATCTGGCGCCTACTATAGTAGGCAGCTACGTTAATTGCAGCATTGGTGACATTCATTAAGTCCCCCAAAGTTCATGTGTATGGTTACTTGAGACACTCTAAGTACAAGTGTTACCTGTTGACAGATAAATAATTATGCAATAAAACAATTTCCAGTTTAATTTACCGTTGAAACTAATTCAAATGATTACCAGCCATAGATGGCCGGCTTCCGTTGGCAGCAAATTGAATCATTTGTATTCTCGTACTGGTTTACGATGGACACATTTAGAAGAACGCAATAAAAGGGCTGTTACAGATGTTATTATAATCTGCATCTCATTTAACCGAGCGTGCAAGAACCGTTATAAATGAAAGTTTCTTTAAGAAATAACAAGCAAAAAGCTTTAAGAGAGCCTGACGCAGAATTTGCCCGTACATTTTAATTGAATTTTTGCCATAGCGCCCGGTAAGGTAACTGTCAATGGCAGAGTCATAAGGACAAGCGACCTTAAGGAAGAACCATGTGTGGAACATTAAGTCTCAGAAGACGTGCTCGTCGTTGAAAGCAGGAGCATTTGCAGAAACATAATAAACGAGAATGTTGTAAAACAGTGATGTGGATACGACCCCCAGCATTGGGGAAACGATGCAAAAAGGAGGGCACGGAATTTCGTTTTTTTTTTTCCGGAATTGTAGCATACACCAATATTACTATCGGGATCCTCACAAACCTCTTGGTCTGGACTAGGAATAGATCAATAGTTATAACATTATATAAATAGCCTTTTTTTAAGGATGGGGAATCATTAAATGACTTCTTCCGCTCTGGGTGGAGCGGAAGGGCGTGTCAGACTCTTACTGACTAAAACCCATCCGTGTTCCTTCTAAAGCCCTTTGCGTTCCAGGGCAGCGGTGACTCTTTCGAATAAATTCTGCAACCGTTTTAAATGGCGTATTCTTTCTTTCTTTAAAAAAATTAAAATAAATATGAAAAAATATAACGACTATAATCGGACGATACAGACGATTTAATCTGTCCGTGCAATGAAAAGTCTCATCGTTAAAACCGCTGTCGCTTGCACTAATGGCCCCACACTTAGCAGACTGTCTCTATCCGGTGCGGCGGCGAGACGTAACCGACACGTAATTAGCCGCCGCCATGCACTTAGTTTTTTTTATTAGATGGGACTCAGTCCATAGAAATAATGACATTTTGTATATAAATATATGAGGACCTACTAGCCAGCGTAATTGTCGAAAATTATCCCATGGAAACAAAATCCCGGGATCAAAAGTATCCCTCAATAGTATTCCAGGACATTATCTACTCGTGTGCCATGTTTCATCCAAATTCGTTTAGCTGTTAAGATGGGAAGAGGTAACAAACAGACAGACAGAGTTACTTTCACATTTATAATATTAGATTGGGTTTTATGAACAGTTTTTGGAAGCAGAATGATGGGAATACTCAATAAAATAAAAGGCCTGCCATTTAGTGAAAAAAACCTTTGTAGGGTTCCGAACATCTGTAAAAGAAAAGAAAAAAAACGAAAGAATAATATTTATTTAGCACTTATATGAAACACGCACGGTACATAGAAATAAAAAATAAAAAAAGTAATGTAGGTATGCTCAGAAGCAAGAAACGGAACCCTTATAGGATCACTCGGGTGTGTCTGTTTGTACGTCTGTCACTGTGAAAAAAATTAAAAGAAAGTTTTTCTATATTACCGTGTGACATATCAAAATAAAGTGTTTATTGCTAGGGTTATAACAATATTTATTCCACAATTTTAAAATAGATCGTTTTGAAGTAACTCAAGAAATTAGACGAAGAATGACAATTCCCAAGTGGGGAATGGTCATTCTTTGTCTAATCTTCGAAACTACTGGGCCTTACATTTGGAAAAAAAGGCAGATAATGCCTTCTCTGTCTTTACCTATAGATTACAGGAAAACCTATAAGAAGTTATAGTTTTAAAATAACATGTTACAAGAATGAAATTCTTCTTCTTCTTCACGCGTCGTATTTCGCTGACTGGTGTGCGCAGCTGGCCGCGGAAACGTCGATACACGACACCCTTCGGCCAAACTCTTCTTTGAGGAACATCTCGAGCTGATGAGTTGGAACCCGCACCACAAACGACTTGAAGTTTGTGTTGTGACGTGACTCCAACTTCTCGACCCTCAAAGCACAGTTGGTCTTCACACTCATGTACTCCACGATCGACTCAACCTTCGTGGAGTGATGTAGCCGGGAAACGTACAGCTGCGTCTCTGGCATGTGTCGCTCTGATTCCGACAATCAGGCTACTTCTTCTTTTTCCTCTCCACCATGATGAAGCCATCCTTGTCCATGGGCGTGCAGTAGGCTACAGTAAGGCCAGCCCATGCATAATGCCCAAAAAAAAAAAATGAAAAACACATTATTCAGGGTTCAAATCACGATACTGACGATGCGAATTGTTTTTTAGGCGTTATGTATGGGCTGGCCTACCCTCACTGTAGCCTACTGCACGCGCATGTCCTTGTCACACGTCTCCTTGTTCGAATCCCGCTGTTTCGAACCCGTGATGGATGTAAAGCGGCTCTGGTGTGGTCTGGTCGTTATGATCGCTTGAATTGCCTGCGACTTTTGCGACTCAGCAGGTTTGCAAGCGGTAATGGATTTACAGACACCCATCCGTGGAACGACCTCGGCAGGTATCTTTACTTATAAGCTGCTTAATTATTTGAATATTTTATAGGATACTAAAACATGTACAGGGTACCTAGCCCTTGAATGAAGGCCTTAATTATTTGCAGCCATAAAATTATCAATTTCATATAACTTTTAATAGCTTACATTTCTATAATGATTCGAAGTTTATAGCCGGGTTTTAATAAAAAGTTTGCTAGGGCTATAAAGTAGCTCATTTTGTTTTATTTCAGAAGCCGCGTTCATTGACGAACGTTTTTAAACAATATTGTGGAACAAGTGTGAAGAGGTGAGCGATTTAAATACTGGGTATAAAAACAGGACGTGGATAAGGGGGATTTTAATACGATGGGTCATACTCATAATTCTTTTTTTTTGACGTGACAACTTCTAAATAAGTCGATAAACGCCGGCTGTACGCACGAAAAAGGATGACTCATTGTAATGTTACGATCATTTCATCAATGTTTTGTTATGACGTTGTCACGTTAAACTACTCGAGTATCGTCCGTAAACCGACTTTATAGAAAACCATTTTTTTTTTACACTAGGAATTTCTCCTGTATCGTGGATGCGTTTACAAACATACAAACTCACATGTATAAACAGCCCGGAACAACTATCTGTCGGCCTTACAGAAAATTATTCCGTGCGGGGATCGAACCCGCGACACGCAGTGCAGCAGTCAATCGCTCAACCACTACACCAACCGTGTCGTCATTCTGAGTCATTCATTATGAACTATCTTATTAAAATCCCGTGCAGGTAGATCGAATATGACAACATAGTGAAGGTCGAGAGAATTCAAACATAAAGTGAGAAAACAAACTTTCGGCACGAGTAGCGCAGTGGTTGAGCGATTGGCTGCTGCGCTGCGTGTCGTGGGTTCGATTCCCGCATGGATCAAATATTTGCATAGCTATATATAGTCATATACCTATATAGTTATTCCGGGTTTGGCTGTTTGTATATGTGACTTTGTATGTGTGTAAACGCACCCACGATACAAGAGAAATTCTTAGTGTGGGAAACGTTTTTTTTAAATGCAAAAAAAAATACAAAAACTTTGGACCTAGACAAAATAACAATCCGCTAGACGAGAAGACAGATGAAGAAATCATTACATAGGATGATACAATGGGCGGCCATATCGCAAAAAAAAACTTTGAAAAATAAAAAAAACATTGCTGATACAATGTCACTTTGTCTAAAACCTCTTTCAGCTGTCAAAAATCTCAAATATCCCTGATATTCATTCAATTTCATTATAGTCAAAGTTTGGCCTAATATGAAAATCGCTTCAGCTTATACGTTGGCCCGTTAGTTATAGTATGCAACATAGTAATAAAACATAAAACTAGTCATTTAAAATACTGTAGCTCCCGGTTAATACTTATAATGGCGCTACCACACTTAATGTGGGCATTATTTCTTATTTTAGACACGGTTTATTTGCACTCGTTATAGTGCCAACAAGTACTTAGTTACATTGTACCCGTAATATTTTATGTGATGGAAAGAGGTGTCAATTAGCTATCTATGTTTTGTTCAGTTTTGAGATATTTTAGTAAAAGTTACGAGTCACTATGGTAATATATATTTATGCTCTGGAATTAACTGAATACAACACTGAACAAAACATATATAAAAATATACTGAAAGATTCTGAATTCTGATAAATAATACTAGATATAAGCCACAGCGAAAATAATAAAAAGTCATTAAACGAAAATGTACACAAGTTAAATTAATTTTGATAGCGACACACAATTTTCGAAAGGACGCCTCAATGAAAAAACATATGACAGTCTCGCAAATTAAAAAGTAACATGTTCCCAAAGAGTTCCATTTTCGAATTCCATTTTCGTTTTTTTTTTTTCATTCTTTTATTGTAAGTGGCCAGATCGGGAAACTTTCAGTATTCCCCACGTATTTGTTCCGTGTTATATTTGGTTTATTCGAGAGACAAGTTTGACATCCCATCAAAAAGGTCTTTAAATTATTATTTCCTATTTTGATTTACTATGGTATATTAAATATACCTAGGTTTGAAGACACTATTGACGTACGAGAAAATATATAATATTCCTACTTATAAATAGAAGCTGTCCACAATTATTTATTTCAGACTATGACGACCTATAACGAAGATATTTTATACAACATCTGTAATAAAAAAATAAGGAAGTTTTAAACACCTTTGCAGTAAGCGATATCCGATATATTTTAGCACAATGTTTTATAACTTTACGATCAAGATAAAGAAAGAATTCAGTTTACATAACAATGAGTTACACCTATCCAAATTAATAGATTGTTACTAATGAGGAAACAAGTTGTAAAAAGTCGCCATTTTCTTCGAACAGATATGTATATTATATTATTGTTATCAGTGATATTCGCAATATTAGATAGCTATTAGTTAAACTATAAAGACATTATGTTATATTTAGTCATTTTAACAACTCAGGGGCTTAGCAGGAAGTGTTTTTGATGACTAATACATCATTTAATTTTATTTTGACAGTCATTACGACCCTAATCAACCTTAATCTCTTCAAAGTTAGAGTGAACAGGCTTCTTCTGGGTGCTTACCCCGCTGCATGTCGCTGAGAACCAAGAGCAAACCTATCTCTAATAAAAAATAATAAAAAAACACTGCTTTCGATACTTAAATGCTTACCTTGGAAAAGACAGTCGGAGATCCGCTCTGAGCTTTGTCAGCAGTTCACTGGGTGTGCCGAACTGTCGGAGTGTCATCTCTTCTCCTACCCCAAGACATGGGTTCCTGAAAAGAGAATTTTACAGGTTAAAGATATACCACATTATGTTGGTAAGTGCCTCATAAATCTGCCAGGGTTGCGGAATTTGTTCGAAAGAGTTACCGCGACCCTGGAACGCAAAGGACTTTAGAAGGAACACGGATGGGTTTTATTCAGTAAGAGTCTGACACACCCTTCCGCTCCATCCAGAGCGGAAGAAGTCATTTGATGATTTACCAAGCCGAAAAAAAAAGCAGTCCAGCGTCTCCCAAACTATGGGTCGCGAGCGAATATTGGATGGCCCCTGAACTGACAAAAACCTTTCATATATTTATGCCCCTTTTCAATTCACGCCAGTTTAAAGGTGGCCAAATTTGGTAATGTTTCTTAGGTGAGTCGCAGTCCAGTAAACATTTTCATTTATTTTTTTTGCAGTTTTTTAATAGCTTAAGTCCAAGATAAGAAACACAGGGCCGATTGCAGTGGCACAATTTCAGGGAGGTCTACTTCCAGCTTTGGTTTGAGTTTTTTCCGAAATAATGAGCATCAGAAATGTATATTTGTCTACAATTCAATCTGTAGCGGCATCAATGCCGCCACATGAAAAAAAGAAGCAAACTTTGTACGGCAGCAAAAAGAACCGCAACGCCATCTATCCTGTCAGCGACGAACTACCAACAAAATCCTGCATCGCGCAAGCAAAGTTCTCCGTGCGATTTGAACATCAACTACCGGGCAGTTACCCACCGGACACAACAACCGTCTGGTCGGAGGATCCTGCCCTTTTCAATGGAGGTTTGCGGGACTTTACCCCTGTTCCGCATACATCTATAATTCATTTTAAAAGCGCCTTTCTCTAGTTAGTAAATATACGTTGCACAATTTGTTACGAGTACGTTTAATGTCAAATGATGTTACCTAATAGCAAATCTTTAAAAGCTTCTTTTAAATGTTTCTGTCACAAAGTGAAAATTATGATGGCCGATGCGTTAACCATTCTGGTCAAAGAAAACGTTTCCTTGAAAGTCGGAGAAGTATAGTTGTTTCAACGTTAACTAACTTCTATTGAGTATTGAGGATCGTTAATGAGGTTCTTTTGTTTAATGTTAATGCTTTGTCACAATAACGTTTATCTGGAAACTATACAGGTACATCTATAGAACATATTCATTTGTTGTGGTATTTTAACTCAAAGCAATTTTTCAACCAAATTTTTTACAGGCGCTTTTGATAAGTCAAGGAGGGCAGTAAATCAGAAAGCAGAAATCTTAAATATTAAACGAAATGAACGTAGAACTGCACGGACACCCTTTTAAATCAAGTCATCACAAAATCCAGGTTGCATCCTTGTTCGAATTATATTGGGGTCGGCTTCCAGTCAAACCGAATTCAGCTAAATACCAGTATTTTACATGGAGCGGCTGCCTACCAGACCTCTACAACCCATTAACTGGGTAACACGGTACTTCTTAGTTCGCCAGACTGGTGTCAGATTTTCTGGCTTCTGTCAATCCGTAACGACTGTCAAAGATCTACAAATGACAGCCGGGACCAACGGCTTAGCGTGCTTTCCGAGGCACGGAGGAGTCTCGGTACGTTAAGATGGTCACCCATCCACAAACCAATATCGGCAAGCGTTGCTTAACCTTGAAGATCGATCCGTGCGGCTGTTATTATTTAGCCACGAGCTTCTCTACTCAATGAGCTAGCAAAAAAATTACTGAAAAGCTGAGTTTTTTTTGCATCAGTCATATCCTTGATTGCTGGGGAGTTTGTTGCGTCACTTCTTCCCAGCTAAAACACTAGGAAGTGGTGACGGGCGGGCGTTTTGGGGGACTGTCTCTATGTAGAACTTTGACGTTCAAAAAGTGTTGGCACTCAGCCCAATTTGAATAAATGACTTTTCATTTTGATTTGAAGCTTGGAAAAAAATTGTCTGTTAATTGAAACATGGTTCTAGATGTGAGAAAAAGAATACACGAGGATATGGCGGGTGAGGAGGCTTATATTTAATCTCTAAATATATGTTCAGGCAGTTAATAGATGACCAGACAGCCAGCGTACCTAAGCGCTCAGTAAATAAAGTTATCCGGATAAGTAATAACACTATACTTATTCCTGCAGCTTAACAACATAGTATTCCGGTTTAAAGAAAATGGGTGTGGTTTTACACGCGTATAATATATATTATTCGCTCGTTTAACGTTCACGGTATTTCAAACAAGTAGATAAAATGTTCATATTGGAAGATATACAATGCTAGCTGTTTGCCGTGGCTCCGCCCGCGTGAATGTCGAAAATTATCCCAAGGGAACATATTCCCTGGAAATAAAGTACTCTTTATTTATTTATTATATACTTTATTGTGCACCTCATTACAAACATAGTAAAAACGTTTAAAAAAACAAGTGTACAATGGGCGGTCTTATCGCACAGGGCAATCTCTTACAGACAACCTTTGGATGGACTGAACGAAAGAAGCTAGATTTAGGGCGGTCAGTGTACAAACATCATAAACAATATAAATTAGACATAATAATATAAAATAAACACAATACTAAATAATATACTAATAAATATCAAATACACTTCTGGACACATCTATTGACCCACCTTGTATTTTCAGTTTCGTTTGGTCCTAGCTAAAATTTTATATTAGGTCGAGCAAAAAGTTTTTATGCAGTTTTGAACCTGGCACATTCACAATTTCATTCAATAGTCTTTTTTTGAATTTCGAACACAGAATTTAAAGAAACAAAAGACAATTTGGAGCCTGTTTGTTGATATCAAACAATCGAATACTAAGAAAACTTGGTTTTATTGGTTTACTTGGATTTAATTCTTGAAAAAGTGATTGATATCTTTGGTTTTGCAACAAACATTACTTATTCTTAACATTAAGGTGAGGTTCTATCAATAATCTATGGATACTTCACCTGAAGTCGCCGCCCAAGCTGTGGCACTTATTCAGGCCGGACACAGCCAAAGAAACGTGAGTGCTCAACTTAATTTAAGTCGATCTGCGGTCCGAAATGTTTATCGGAGGTACCTAGAGACTGGCGGCTTTGTTCGTCGCCAAGGAAGGCCACGATCTCGGGTCACAACTGAAAGGCAGGATCGATTCATCGTGACGACCAGCTTGAGAAATCGTCACCTTACCTCCATTGAGATACAAAACCAACTTCGCGACTTCCACGGAGTATCTGTGAGCGCTCGAACTGTTCGGAGAAGGTTAAAAGAACGCGATATGGTACCACACAAGCCAGCTAATGGGCCCAAACTAACGCGAGCCCACCGAACAGCGCGCCTTCATTTCGCACGCAGTCATTTAAATTGGACACAGCAAGATTGGAGCCGTGTACTCTTTTCTGATGAGTCTAAAATTGTGTTACATGGCAATGATGGAAGGAAGAAGGTCTACCGACGTAAGGGAGAGCGTTTCGCACAATGCTGCTTTGAAGAGAGGGTTGCTTATGGCGGTGGCTCATGGACTGTCTGGGGCGGTATATCCGCGAGCGGCAAAACTCAACTTGAGGTTGTTACAGGACCACGGCTGCCAACATTAAATGCTGAAAGGTACATTCGTGAGTGCTTAGAACCTCACGTGATACCATACGCGGACTATGTGGGCCCAAATTTCCTTTTTATGCATGATAATGCAAGAGCCCATGCGGCCGGCATCGTCAGGGAATATCTTCGGGATGTGAACATCACAGTTATGGACTGGCCAGCCAGAAGCCCAGACATGAACCCCATTGAGCACATGTGGGACGAGCTAAAAAGACGTGTTAGGGCTCGTCAGCCAGTTGCCCAGACGATGCAGGAGTTGAAAACTGCCATAGAAGAGGAATGGGAGATGATCCCTCAAAATTGCATAGAGCGGTTGATAAACTCTATGCCTAATCGTATGAGAGCTGTGGTAGATGCCCATGGAGGCAACACGCGTTATTAAATTAAACCTTTATTTGATAAAACATGTTTTTTATTCAAAAATCAATTGCCTTTAACAAGGCGCATATCCGACTTGTTAGGCGTAGCTCCATGTCGTATGGTATTCTGAATTCAAATTTAAAACAATACGATCGAAAAAGATGGTAAAATGTATCAGGTTTAAAACTGCATCAACAGTTTTTGTTCAATCTAGCAATCATATTTCGGTAGGGGCCATCGAAACCTAAACTCTAAGGTGGGCCAATAGATGTGTCCAGAAGTGTATATTAATGGGAAAGGAGAAGAAAAAATATAGTGAAAGGTAATGCTCATTCACCAATTTTTTAAACGTTGGTAGCGTTTGTGCACGACTATACTAATAAAAAAAAAAAAAAAAAAATTAAATCCATTCAGTAGTTTTTGCGTGGAAGATTAACAAACATACATCCATACTTTCTTCTTTCTTCTTTTTTTACAAACTTTCGCGTTTATAATATTAGGAGGATAGTATAGTATACTTATGAATTACATGTATGTCTATTTCGAAAATGACGGCCCCATGAAATTATTTCCTGGCGTATACTCTAGTAGGTTTCGCTAGACCGAATTAAGTTTTAAATACCCGATCACAACTATTGCAATACAGTTCGCTGGCAGAGTTAGAGGCAAGCGAAGAGGGCTTAGGACTCTCTTAGAGTATTTAGAGTCTTTCGTTTATTGTATCAGGTCGCTTTTTGTGCTTTAACACTCATCATCTTCCTGCCTTTAACCCATGTTACTTGGAGTCGGCGTAACACGTTTTTTTCTTCCATTCTGTCCTGTCAACCGTCACGCTATCATTAACTCCCTTTTCTTTCATATCACTCCTAACGCAATCCATCCATCTTTTCTTTGGCCTCCCTTTCCCTGTCCATCCATCCACATTTATATTCATAGCTCTTTTAGTTACGTGCATTTCATCCCTCCTCTTCACATGACCATACCAAGATAAGCGGTTCCCTTTTCCGTTACTGGCACCACTTAAGGGCCAAAGAAAGCCAAAACGACCTATGTGAAGCAAGTCTCCCCTGAAGGATCATTAGCAGAGATGATGATTACCATACCTTGGGTATACGCCAACATTATCATACAATTAAGTTACTTCATAGTCAGCTGGTGAAATAGGTCACATATTTTTTATTGTTTTTCGTCCTTTAAGTTTTGCTTTTTATTTTAATTTGATTTTTTATTGCCACTCACCTAAAGTCCTTACTGCCCTGTGTAGGCAGCGTCCTGGACTTGTTGGCATCCTGACTTGCCTCCAGGTCATACAGGGTGGCTCCACCAGTCTTCTTGCCCCATTTCTTTAAGGACGTCGCGTAGTCCTCGGGATTGTAGATTGGAGGGCGTTGCTTGTCCTGTGAAAAAGAAAACAGATGTTAGATTATTTCGATAGGAAAATCCAAAATTAGCCGAATCAGTTTATGCCCCGCGGTTTTTTTTTCATACAAACATTTTTCTACAATAACGAACACAAAAAAAAGAATTATCCAATTTAGTGACGTCATTCTGAAGTTATGTTTGTACATATATTTCGGCGATTAATTTTTATTTAAATATATGTCACCAGAAAATTGCAGACTCCGTGAAATTGTAATAAATCTTTAATAGATTTAAATTTCTCGATGTATTATGAAAAAATCGTTTTGTGTTTAAAATCCCATCCAAATTCAACAGTTTCCAATATATGCGTGTATAAGAAAAAATATTTTTACGCGATATTTTACAATCTAATGGCGTTTGCAATTTTCCGGTGACATATATTTAGCTTTATGATTATTTCGAACGCAAGACTTTTCCACATCTAAAGGGTTGGTGCCCTTGCAAATAGTGGATTCCTGTAAAAAAAGTAAGTTTTAGAAACTTGAGGGGTTCTTCAATTATTAGGTTACATTTCTCATAAATGTATTTCTAAAGCTGGGTACTGACGTTACGGGACATACGCATCATGTTCGTGCATATATTTTAAGCCCAACTGATGTTTTCCAGGTTTGAAATCTCATTTAAAGAAAGAGAGACAAATGTTAATTTGGGACTCGCACAAGACAATCAAAACATTTGAATAAAGGCTTACAAACATGGATTATCTGTGCGAGGCCAAAATGGTCCTTATATATATGATATCTAAAACATACGATTTAAAACCGAGTTCATACTTTAATCCTCATTTTATACCCTAAAATAAGGAAACTAGCTTTATGGTGCCTATAAAGTTAATAACCTCCAGTAGATGTTGATCAGATAATATAAACTTTTACAACTTCCCATGGAAGAGCATAACCACAACAATAGGTACCATTACATCGGATTGTTTTTATTTTATGTAATACAAATTGTTTTAATTCGCTCTCACAATGGCGCCCAAACATGTTATTATCATCAGAAGTGGGATTGTTGTAGTTGTTCTAGCTACACTGTTATTTATAACAAGCCCTGTGATTTGTTTTGTGAGTTCATAAAGCGTTGGAATGTTTTCGTGATCTGAAAATGCTATCATGGGCTCTAAACGAAGTTACATTTTATCGGCTATAGCATCATCATCAGCCTAGCCTTTTCCCAAGTATATTGGGGTCGGCTCCCCTTCAAACCGGGTCCAGTTGAATACCGGTATTTTACGTGGAGCGGCTGCCTACCAGACTTCCACAACCCATTAACTAGGTAACACGGTACTTCTTGGCAAGACTGGTGTCAGATTTTCTGGATTAATGACAATCCGTAACGACTGCCAAAGATCTACAAATGACGCCGCAATGAGCCAGGATCAACGGCTAAGCGTGCTTTCCGAGGCACGGAGTAATCCAAAGATAAATATTAAGATGGACACCTATCCACAGATCGACCTCGGCAAGCGTTGCTTAACCTTGAAGATCGACCCGTGTGGCTGTTATTATTTAGCCACGAGCTCCTCCTTTTATCGGCGATAGTGATTGTTCAAATGTCAAAATGTGTTTGTTCGACCACGTGTCATTTCAATTTATAAGATTTATCTTTGTGTAGATGCTCAAGTTCTTTCTATTTGAACATCCCAAAAGCTGCTTCAAAAAGGTAGGTACTTCCGAGCAAGTGATTGTGCAAAGTTAGGCAATTATGACTAAAATATATTGACTTCATATCGGGAACACCGAGAAAACGGCCATATAAAGATTGATTAGAAATCATAATCAACATATTCTCAATTTTAGTTGCCCAATAATATTCGTAAGTCTAACAAAATATTGCAATCATATTTCGAAAACAAAACAGAAATATTCCTAATAGGGCTGGCATTTTTTTAAATACTGTTTGCGCCAGAATTAATCTCGGGTACATAACGACTTTAGTTACTACTAGCGCCATCTAGTATTGAGTAGCAGAACTAGTAGAGTCAAGATCGTTCAAGGCTTTTTAATGATAGAACATTATAGGGTTGGTCAGTCGGGACCGGTATTTACGCTAACCTTCCAGATATTTCTACAGTAGAAGGTTCTGGAATTAACTGACCTATATATGGACAGCACAGCCCGCGACCGATTCAGTATTGCATTTCTGATACGAGTGAATACTTCGGAATCGATCTTCAACTGCGGTTTAAGTGGTCATCATCAGTGAGTTGTAATTAGTGTTATTGAATTAAAGTGTTTATTTTTGTTTATTTAATCACTGTAATAATACGTAAACATAGGGAAGAAACGTGCCGTCGGAAAACTTAGTCTAGATTCACATTTCAAAGATAAGCATCAATTCCCAAGTTAAGGCGATACAATAGATTAAAGTTAGAAGATTGATAAGAAACTGTGTTTAGTTAAGTGCTGTAACATTTAAATTAAATTAAAAATCACGCAAAAACAGGGTGAGTTTAAGATAACACGACCTAAAATATGGCATTTTGTCGACGTAATAGATTCTGATTGGCACAGATTTTTAGTTAAAACTGAATATTCTAGCCGTCTCTTCATTCAAACACATGAACAAAGAAATAATAAAAAGTAGCTTTATGTATGTCTTCTTGCATAATTATACATGATGAATTTTTAAAGTGTGCGTGGAAGGACAAATCCGCGACTATGGGGAATATAGAAAAACACTGAAACGAGTTTCGAGCCCGATTTTGATGAAAACTACCGCATCATTAGATTTTTGAAACATCGGTATTCCTAGCCAAGAATCAAACCGGAAATTTTTGAAAAAAAAGACCTGTATTATTTCACCACCCGAAAGTATAACTAGTAAGGATCAAATTCTGGCAAGTAATAATATATGGCAAAGTAAAGGCAAGAGCTAATTTTTAACAAATTATTTTTCAAAAATCTATGATGTTCATCAACATCGGGCACGAGAATCTACAACTGCATCATTGGATTTTTAAAAAAATATCAGTTACGGTCTAGGTAAGCATGTAAGATTAGAAATGAGCGCTTTCCAATACATCAACACCATGTTTTTGCATCCAATCCACATTTTTGTGAGGTCGGTGCAACATATCTTCTGAGTTCATAACAATAAATTATCGTCATAGCTCGGTACTCTTCTCCTTTCTAGGTATATGATCTTCTAGCTTTCTGTCCGCGGCTACGCTCGAGGCAGGGTTCTATCTATCTCTGGACCAAAATTTATTCATATTAGTTCAGCAATTTAGGCGTGGAAGCGTCCATCTTGTAGTTTCATCGGTCTTGACCACATATCTTTCTCACCATCAACACATTTCTCACGACATTGTCATTTCTTTGACTGGCCTGTTGGTCGAGTAGTTAGTGACCCTGACTGCTAAACCGGAGGTCGTGGGTTCGATTCCCACCCAGGACAAATCTTTGTGTGATGAGCATGATCATTAGTTCTGTGTCTGGGTGTAATTTGTCTATAATATGTATGTATTTAGAAATATATAAGTATGTTTATTAGTTGTCTGGTTGCCATAGCACAGGCACTGCCTAGTTTGGGATTGGATGACCGTGTGTGAGTTGTCCCAGGATATATTATTATATTATTTCCTCACCTTTCATCAGAAGCCAAATATAGAATTTTGACAGTTCTTGTCTATTTCCAGCTCCGTGTTTATAAATAACCCTTCCTTTTGGCTTTGCCGTAGTCGGGTAAAAAAAACAATTCATTTTTAAGTTCGCTGTCAAATCTGGCACGTTGTAACAATCAAATTCGTTCATGTAAAACGAGTGCCATATAATTAAAAACATCTACTTCGAAACACTTTCCCAAATGTAACGTATTATTACGGTTACGTTACGTTACACGTTATTTTAAAATAACGTAACCGCTTCAAGTGTTGCCCTGCCCTAACGTGTTATTAAGATGGCGCGTTTTTAGCCGAATAACTATTGTGTTGAAAAACGTGGTGTGTATTTAAAGTTAGAGAATTGAGTTGTTAGGTGGTGTAATGTGTGTACATAAATGTTGCATGGGGTTTAATTGAGGTGTCTGTAAATTTAAAATGTTATGCACGGTTAGTTTTGCCTCATACTCCATAAGATTTCGACCTAAGGGCGAGTTTCTGATCCGTAGTTACCTCTTCTAATAGTTATAATTTCGTGTAAATGCGTTATTCGATCAATTTTGTATTTAATTGATTATTTGTCAAGCCATTTTAACCATTGGGTAACTACGGATCAAAAACTCGCCCTTAGTATAGCAGTTAAGTAAGGCAAAACCATAGAAATATAATTATATCTGTGGGCAAAACATTTGCAAAACAGATGCAATGAATATTGCCTAAATAAATTATATTGTAGATTATAAATTTTAATTGAAGATCCGTAAAAATGGCACAGTTACTGTTTTTACGGAATACGCTTTGAAAGTGACTGATGTACATACATAAATGTTTATTTCAGCATTTTTTATAGTTTTTTATAAATGTGTGTGTTTATCAGCTATCATAAATAACTTTCCATTTCATTGGTGAAAACACAGGACAATGTTTTCTTTTTAATACCTTTATGGTCACCATAAACACGAGAAAATTCGCACGAAAAGTACTCTAAAAAAACAAAAAATATATATTATGCTAAAAGTTACGAATGTAAAACAAAAATTCTCATGTTGTAAAAAGTTCGTGCAGCGCATTACACTTTGAGTTATATCATGATTACGTGAAATAGATGATTAATTTAGATTACGATTTATTATTCAATGGGCGATTAATTAGTTGAGATTTTTGAGGAAATGCACGTTTTATTAGGAAGTGGAGATGGGTTGGTGTTTTAAAGAGTTCATCTTTCTCTCTTCGGCTTATGTTCGCGGCTTTGCTCGCGTCAATATTTGTTTGGCAAAAAAGTAAATTTGAACTGTCTACAGGGTCTAATTTACCACTGTACCAAAATTCATGAAAATAGGTGTATTGTATAGGTATGTGAATATTCCGAGACATCTTGTACCTAATCAATATTTTTTAGTAAACAGCCTGAAGTCTAATCCATAGCAATCGTAACTCTTCCCGTCTGTCTGGCAGTTTAATACATTTTACATTTTAGAGCCTAAATCGCTGAACCAGTTTCGATGAATTTTGGAATAGAGATATATTGTACTTTGGAGAAGGCTATAATTATGATACTTTTTTTCCCGGGAGTACTTATGTACCCTTCCGATTATTTCCGACATGGGTGAATCCGAAGGCAGACGCTACCTGATCTATCAAAATACGCAATATTCAACGACTAACACATAATTACTGACTGAATCATCTTTCAGCCACAGTTACTGCTCGCATATACAATATAACACTAAGAAGCTAATTACATAAGTTATTCAGGAATGCATCATTCTCGTTAATTGTCTGAAGAAAGTATTATTGAGTTCAACAAACGGACCACGTCTACATCCAGCTGTTTGGGTTGTGGTACAAGTTATAGGAGATTGCTCGTTCCTAAGCCTCTTTAGCAGGGTTAGGAAAAGATCATGAAGATCTTCAGACATTTTACGATCGGATCTGATCAGAAGGTTGCGTCGGGCTACCAGTATAGAGGTATGCGGGACAGGGTGTAAAGTTCCGCAAAGCTCCATTGAAAGGGGAGGATCCTCCGACCAGACGGGTGTTGTTTCTGGTCGGCAATACCCGATGGCTGCTACACATAATTATGTTCAATCGCGCCAAGAACTAGCACGATGTAGGATTTGTGTGACTTCAGATTTATTTATTTATTTACTAGTTGCCGCCCGCGGCTCCGCCCGCCTGATTGTCGAAAATTATCCCAAGGGAACATATTTCCGGTATAAAAAGTATCCTATGTGTTATTCCAGACTATAATCTATTACTGTTCCAAATTTCATCAAAATCCATTCAGTAGTTTTTACATGAAAGAGTAACAAACATCCATCCATCCATCCATCCCCACAAACTTTCGCATTTATAATATTAGTAGGATGAAATACTTTATTGTACAACAAAAGTAAAACAAAAAAGAAACTTAAAACTGAAACACATACAATGAGCAGCCTTTTTGCATTTAGCGATCTCTTCTAGACAACTTTATTTTTGTAGTTTGTATGTGGTATAGATATAATAATATAGACACGTGAATCAACATAACCCGTTGTCTTTGAAAGAGAATCAAAAGTCAAAAAAGTCAAAACGTTTATTTCAATTAGGCCATTAAACGGCACTTTTGAACGTCATCGTTTACAGTTCAGTAAAAATAATAGAATTACATTAATAAAGTGACTCTACTGTCCATTCGGAAAGGTAGATTCTTATGGAGAAGAACGGACAAGAAACTCCATAGTTACTCTTTTCAAATAATGATTTACAAAATTTGGTATACAAAAATTAATTTAATATTATGTGAGGACGATGCACCCAGAGTATGCTACTTATAAGAACAAAGTATCACCAGTAGAGGTAAACTTATTCATTTTCTAAAGAAATTTAGGTAAATGGTACTCACATATTTACAAACATTGGAACCATTAATTAAACAGTGTGTGAGTCAACAGAAAAATAGAAACACAAAAAAAGGAACAGTATATCTATAAAGTTAATACATAGATCAACCAGTTGGATTTTGTCTACACCCTTGATTGTCCTATGGAGCAGGACCAGCATGTTTCCAAGCATTCTTATCCTGAATGTAATCTTCTAATTTGTAATATGCTTGTTTACAAAGTGTACTTTTAACATAAGTTTTAAATTTTCCTTCATTTAGTTTTAATATGTCAGAAGGTATCTTATTGTAACATTTAACACAATACCCCATGAAAGAACTGTGGACTTTAGCTAATCTAAAAAATGGTTGATCTAATTTGTCTTTATTTCTAGTATTAAAATTATGTCTATCACTAATTTTACTAAAAAGATGACGATTTTTCCGCACATACATAATATTTTCATAAATGAATTGGCAAGGGACTGTCATAATATTAATCTTTTTAAAAAGTTCCCTAAGAGAATCACGGCGACGCAGATTATAAAGGGCTCTGACAGCTCTCTTTTGTAAAATAAATATGGATTCAATGTCAGCAGCCCGACCCCACAGCAAAATACCGTACGACATAATGCTGTGAAAGTAACTAAAGTAGACCAAACGTGCGGTTTCTACGTCTGTTAACTGTCTTATCTTTCTAACAGCATACGCGGCTGAGCTTAGACGACCCGCAAGAGATGTTATATGAGGCCCCCATTGTAATTTCTCGTCCAATGTGATACCTAGGAAAACCGTCTGATTAATGAACTCCAGTTTTTCTCCATTCAATATGATGTCACATTCGCTACTTTTAACATTTGGTAAAGAAAATCTAATACATTTAGTTTTTTTTTTATTTAAAACCAAGTTGTTTGCCGTAAACCAATTTTGGACCTGATGAATAGAGCTATTGACGTCGTCAAGATTTTGTGAACGTCGGTCTATTTTAAATATTAATGATGTGTCATCCGCAAATAACACCATCTTTGGTTGATTTTTAAGTAATTGGGGCAAATCATTTATGTAAACTAAAAAAAGGAATGGACCCAATATTGAACCCTGAGGAACGCCCATTGTCGTTTCCGACCCTATTGAGTTTACACCGTTTATCTGAACTTTAACCTGTCTGCCCATCAAGTATGAACTAAGTAAACCAAGGGCTCTATTCCTAATCCCATAGTGCTCAAGTTTCAACAAAAGCGTCTCATGGTTAACGCAGTCGAACGCTTTCGAGAGGTCGCAGAATATTCCAATGGCATCTTGCGACTCTTCCCAGGCGTTAAAAATGTTCTTTATTAGGGTGACACCGGCGTCAGTTGTACAACGCCCTTTGGTGAAACCGTACTGGTGTTCATGAAAGATGGAATTTTTATTAAAGTGACGTAACATCTGACTAAGCATTAACTTTTCAAACACTTTACTGAGAACTGGCAGAATTGACACCGGCCGATAATTGTTGGGTTCTTGAGAATCACCCGATTTGAACAATGGAACGACTTTACTGTGTTTCATGAGATCCGGAAATACTCCCTTGTCTACACTAGTGTTAAATATGACAGCTAAGTAGGGGGCAATAGTTTCAATGATAGATCTACAAACTTTTACAGATATTCCCCAAAGATCTTCTGTTGATTTAATTTTAAGATCTTTAAAAGCTTTTATAATGGCCTGGGGGTTTGTATGTTGAAACTTAAACTCCGATGGGCATACCTTTACATTCTTTCTAAGTAAGTCAGCAGCGAGCGTGGATGACGAGTTGAGAGCTTCTGTAGTTTTAAGAGGAATATTGGCAAAGAAGTTATCAAATTCCTGAGCTACCTCTGCGTCCGAGTTTATTTGGCCATGTACAGTATTTAAATTAAATTTAGTTTCACGCTGTTTTTTCCTACCTGTTTCGTTATTTATTATTTTCCAAGTAGTTTTTATTTTGTCGTCTGCTGATTTTATTTTATTGCTAATATGCAGAGCTTTTGCTGTTTTGCATACACTTTTATATGTTTTTGAATATTTTGCAACATACTTATGAAAACTTATATTATTCATATGCTGCTTCAGGCCATACAGTTCATATAGCTTTTCCCTGCTTATACGAATGCCTGGAGTTGCCCAATCGCTAAATAAGAACTTAGTGTAAATACTTTTAGATTTTAGAGGAAAAGTGTCATTAAATTGCGTGTTTAATATAGAAAAAAACTCGGCATAGAACTCATTAGGGTCGTCTATGTTATTAAAGCTATGAGCACCTAGTTCACTAGCCAAAGTATTTTTAAGTTTCTCCAAAATCACAAGTCCTCAGCAGAGTAACAGGCCTACTTTCTATGGTCAGGGTTCGGGCAGTAATAGCCGCAGATACGCAGGGCAGTGCGAGTTGGTTTTAGTAAAATTGGCACTTTCTGTATCATTGGCCCCCCACTACCTTGGGCAAACCACCATTTTAACTTAACTATGTCAGACTGTCAGTCCGAAACTATTAATCAATTTAGCACAGACTGATTTGATTAGTTCATAATAGTCTCTATTACAACTATCTCCGTCTAAAAATAGCTAATTGATTACAATCTAGATCCTTTTCAATTTATTTTGATTAAAGGATGATTAATTTAATTTGTATGTTTCTGTCTACTGATTGCTTCTGATAGTAGCCTTTGATTGTTATCTTATCTACGCGTATTTTTATGAATAGGGAAGAAGTGACTTAATTATGTTTATGAAGGACGTAAGAAACAAGTTTACATGTACAACTGGTCGATTCTATAAACATGTCGAAGTGAAGGCTTGGGTGAAGTGATCACGAGGTGAGCTGTCAGTCCATACAATCAAGATGGAATGACAGCTCACTTCGTGACTATTTTGATTGTATGGATTGACAGCTCACCTTGTGATCACTTCACCCAAGCCTATACTTCGACATGTTTAACCGGCAGATGTCACTCGTCTCTGACAATAAATAAACAAACTGACGAAAAAATAAACATTTACTCTCTAGTTTTGTTTCAAAATACTTTCTGTATGGATGTGTTTGATTTTGAACAACTATTGTTTAGGAAATGTTACTACTTGTTAATTAAACAATAAATTCCCCGTCTCCACATAAGTATCTAAGAGAGATCGCCCACGATGACTTTTTGTATTATATGTTCAGTTTATTTTCGACAATAGTTGGACTTTTTGCACCAAGGGCTCCTAACTCGTTACTTGTGAGAAAATCCACTAAAGTACCTAACTACTTAGTAAACAACCGTCCGTGTACAGTACATTGCCATACGCTCATCTTAACACTTAGACCACACGACAAAAGACAAAAAAAACATAAATTCCGTATGTTATGAATAAAACAGTAACAAATAAGTGTTGAGATGATAATCTGGCGGCAGTCGGTGGTTGCTCGGAAGCCGTCGGAAACAGTCGGTAATTATCGTTGTACGGTAGTGTTACGAATGGAAAGCCTGCTCGTTGTTACGGTGCGTTGTTTAATATTTTACTTGAACGTAGTAGATTGGAGAAATGTGTTTAGTATATTATGAGACACAATGTACACAAAAGGATAAGCAGATTTAAAAAAAAATACTATTTTATTGTTTACGAAGTACCTAACCAACAATCATAAAGTGATTTAACGCAAAAAGGCTTTAACAGTTTTTATACTCTAGCCTAAATGAACGATGAGGGACACGTGGCTAAATAATAATAGCCGCCAGGTCGTTCCGATCTTAAAGGGTAACCGGCGTTTTGCACCAGAAAATCAGTTTTATGAAACAGATTTTCCTATGAAGGAAATCAACGGCTTGTTGATCAGTGACCGGTCCGGCTCCGGCCGTGTCGGGTTGACGTCCCATCAGAATATCAGAGTGATGGAAGAGGGAGTACACCTGTGCTTGCGCACACACTTGTGCACTATAATATGTCCCGCGCCGATGGCTAGTCTCCGTTGTGATTGGCCGCCATGGCCGAAATCGGTCAGGAGGACTATATATAGGTGACCATCCATTTCATTTTTTTGTATGGATGGGAAATCATCAAATGACTTCTTCCGCTCTGGGTGGAGCGGGAGCGGAAGGCGTGTCAGATTCTTACTGACTAAAACCCATCCGTGTTCCTATTAAAGCCCTTTGCGTTCCAAGGCCGTGGTGACTCTTTCGAACAAATTCCGCAACCCTGGCAGGCTCTGGCCCCAGCGGGCACCGTCTTCTATGCTGACATCTCTTTGAGGCGCACGTGAAACACAACGCGTCATAGACCCGGGCCTGGTGGTGATCGGACAGCGAGCCACCAAACGCTCGCCGTCCGCAGGCCCGCGCCTACGGTGGCCGGGGATCGCCCTGCGACTCCCGACGCCCGGGGCGTCTTCTCCTGTAGCGGCGGTTGGGGCGAAGGCCTTGCCTTTCCCTCGCGCGGCCCGCCTCCTCCTTCGCTAGCATTACTACTTCACAGAAGGAGGTGATTTCATACCCCTACGTGCCTTGGAAAACACGGCTGTCATTTGTAAATCTTCTTCAGTCCTTACGGGTGTTCAAAAGCCGGAACGTCTGACAGTTGTCTAGTCAAGTCGGTGTCGTGATTCCCAGTTACTGTGTTGTGAAGGTATATGCAACCGCTCCGTGTAATATATGTGTATTCAAATACATCCGGTCAGCCCGGAACATGAGGTCGTGTTCAACATTATTTTTTTTAGGAAAAAGGCCGACAGATTGAAGAACTATTGGAATACAGAAGCCCCATTTCATATTGTACAATCTAGTTGGTACCGGCTGTTAAATGATTATCAACTATAGTAACAACTATCAATTAAAGTATTTCACGCTCATAAAGTTTCGAAATTATTGCAGTTGAACTTTAAGGGAACGAACACGATGCTTAATGGTTGTGGCAACAAAACATCATGTAGCATGTTTGTCAATTCAGAATTGAATGAATTGATTGATGAATTGTAAGTTTTTACCGTTTTTATAACTTAAATTTAGTTAATTACGCGAATTAGATAAGCGAAACCGTCGCTTATCTTAATTATTGTGTTATTCCTCATACAAGTGAATAATTGTATTCTTTTTGAGCGAAATAAATTTCTTAAACCGTAATGTCATTCAGTCTAAAACTTGATGAGCATGAATAGTTCGAAATATTCATTAGATACTGTCATACGTACGTCATAATAGTATTTATTTTGATTAGATGACAGATAAAAATGTCTGGCCCGAGAATACCTACCGACAACCGCAATGCGCAATGTCCTTTATTTAATCTGTACTATACCAATACTTCCGGGGAATAACTAAGGTGTTATTTACATACCATGCTTATTTCTGATGTAAAACAGAGTTGCACTGTTCCAGTTTGAAGAATAAGAGGCATTACAAGGATGGAAGAACTCTTACAAAGATAAAACGGAACGTTGACCTGGTGAGGGCCGCAAAAGTCTACTGGATGCGAGGAGTACCGGAACAACCGATGCGGCGATTGAGAGGCAGAAAGAGAAAGAGCAATAATTTGAAGTTATCTATAGAAAGTGGACTCGCGTGCAAAGGTTTCCGAACCAATTTCATTTTTGTAACATGTTATTTTAACACTTCTAAAAAATATTTTTAAAAACCTCACTATAAGCCACAGGGTATAATATATAATAATATGTCACAGGGTAGAGTTGAAAAAACTTTTTTTTTAAATTTTCACATTTTTTTTTATCATGTAACGCGTCCGTGTTTGGGTCACAGAAGTTCATATGTGTGTCAAATTTCAACAGAATTGGTCTAGTAGATTCGGAGATTGTTGGCTGTGGCAAATAGACAGACAGATAGACAGACAACCGAGTGATCCTATAAGGGTTCCGTTTCTGACGGATGTTCGGAACCCTAATGATTCCCTCTTTCTCATTAAACTCTTTTTCGACAAAATTCTCAATGAAAATTTTACCTCCAAGTATCTGAGGGGTCATAAGATGATCATTGAGAGTTGGGTCAAGATGTTCGTGTCCAGCCGGGGATGCGCAAGTCGCATCCGTTCCCGCGATCCCCGGCGTAGGTGGGAGATGGAACACCGGGGTGGTTTTAGTCAATAAGAGTCTGACAGACGGAGCGGTCTTTGGGCCCGCCCCAGTGCGGAGGACATCCATGAAGATTTACCCCCGAGATCAAAAATAAAAAAAGGCTCAAAAAAGGTTCGGGGACTTGCGAGTTTGAATGCAATACAGTGAAGAACTTATCACTCTTAATAGCAAATTCTACCATGGTTTCCAATTCCAAGAAAACTTCAATTTTTCAACATCTTCATAGATCAACTAATCCCGTAGGTAATACAAAAACGACACATTTATAATATTTTTCTTTATGGAAAAAGTTACAATTTTTCTCACATTATGTTCAAACCCATAATAACATGTGACATAGAAATGCCAACTTACATGTGCAGATAGATTTTCCCTCCTGAACCTTATGTCTGTGGACTAAGTTGTAGAATAACTTGACAATCAGTTTTTGAAAGTGCGTTTTAAGTTTGTTGAGTGCTCTATTGTTGTAACGGTATGGTTACAGTGATACCGTTATTTAATTTCCTATCCTAGTTATTTTTAAGAAATGCTTGCTTACGAAGTGGAATATACAATTTTCTAGCAATTTTCGAAATCGTTATCATACTTTCTGAACGCTCTACATAATAATTAACATTTAATATACTAACAAATCACTATCACTGCATATAATAAAGCAAAGTACTCCGCCACGTCTGTCTGTCTGTATGTTCGCGATAAGCTCAAAAACTACTGCACAGATTTTCATGCGGTTTTCATCAATGGATAGGGTTATTCATGAGGAAGGTTTAGGTGTATAATTCGTCCCAAAATTCTTACGGGAACTGGAAAAATGGGTTATGCTGGTACGAAGTCGCAGGCAAAAGCTAGTATTATACAAATGTTAAAGTGAGTTCTTTTCTTTGTTACACTTTTACGCCTAAATCGCTGAACCGATTTTGATAATTTTTTGTACAGAGATAGATACCAACAAGAATTGCATGGCATTAAATCCATTAAACTACTGAAGACAGGAACAAAAATGTTTTATAATAGTATATCTTTTGTAGACCAAAACGTAATTATTATATATTCTAGAACTTCATTGCTAAAACTTTACATACAAACAAAGTCACTCACAAAAAGCTTGTTTGATATCCAAATAAGCTAATTATTCCCAAGAACATTAGTTCACGCCTCTGTCTACATAAATTACCCATGTTTTGTGACCACGAAATATTGCCTTCTTCATGAATTGATTGAGAAAAACTGTGCGTAATCATTTATGTAATGTGATACTGCATCTGGGTTTTTTACTTGTACTGTATGTAGGGTGAGAGGCACTATTGCTGGATGTATACAGCGTGAATACGTAATTGCACCGCTCGTCCTTATTAGTTTTTTCTAGATTAGTATTGTTGGTGTGATATGTGATATATGATGTACTGTTACAACATCTGCCATAAGGTACTAGACAACGTGGCTCTATCATCAGCAGCTATTAGTTTTGGCCGAAGGGTGTAGTCTACCGACATTTTCGCGGCAGGCTACGCGACACCGCACAGCGTAACTCGACGCCGTCACTTCGTGTGTCTTAGTTTAGAAGTTAATTAAGTAAGGTTAAAATGTATTAGTTTATTTTTTGTATGTTTAATTTGTGTATTTTATCTATGGGCCTCAGGTGCCTGATAATAAAGAATTAATAATATTTAATAATATCTTGGGACAACTCACACACGGTCATCCGATCCCAAACTAGGCAGAGCCTGTGCTATGGCAACCAGACAACTGATAAACATACTTATATATTTCTATAAACATACGTATTATAGACAAATTACACCCAGACACAGAACAAATGATCATGCTCATCACACAAAGATTTGTCCTGGGAGGGGATCGAACCTACGACCTCCGGTTTAGCAATCAGGGTCACTAACCACTAGACCAACAGGCCAGTCAATTATTATTATTATTATTATATCTACCAACGATAGCGCTTGTCGAATTGCCAAAATATAAGGAATTGCTCTGCACTGCATTGGAATTGTTACTCATAACAATTCAATCCCTTATATTTCGTAATTGTTAAAAATATTATTCGCTCAATATCATATCAGAATTTCAATGTGCCTTGAACTCCTAGAAGGTTACGTCTAGAACTGGTTTTCAAAGGTTGTCTCATTTGGCAAATTTCGGCAAGAAAAGTAAGTAAATGATGATTATACTCTGAAACTTAAAAAAAACGTGAAATATAAAATATTTGATGGTTTTAGTAACTCTAATCACTGTTATGGACCTTTTTAATGCATCCGTGAAGCAAACGCTTGTATTTTAGCATTCCATTTTTAAATGGGATTTATGTGAGCGGGGCTAAACGTACCGCGGGGAGGCTGTTCCGATGTAATTTAACAATGTACCGGACGTTACTGGCCAAACTGAGATAGTTGCCATCGGTGCGCTGCAGCGTTCCGTTTTATGACGTCTTTTATTTCTTTTTCTTCATAAAGCCCATTTCAATCGTAACAACTTCCCCGCGGCACGTTTAGCCCCGCTCTCCCCTACCGAGTTTTTCATGGATTTTTTAACTGGACATCAGTAGTTAAACTACAGTGTAGTAAGCAGCAAAAAGCACCGATTTTTGTGACAGTCAATTGGAGTGTATCTTTAATCTGCTACAACCTCTCTTCGACACTTTATCCAGAACAACCAATAAACGTAGAAAGTGCGTGAATTCCCCTCAGACGCGAATTGGTGCATCCACCTCACCGTCTCTGGTAATTTATCACCGGTCGGTCGCACGCTCTCGTTTTCTATGAGTTTTTGTTAATTTCGACACGCGACCGTTTCGACTCGAGACTAACTAAATTAATGTTTGTGAACTACAATTGTTACAACTTTTAGAAGATGGTAATTGTATGGAAAGAAAGAATGATGGTGCTGGAAAGAAAGTGGACTGATTAATGGTTGTAACTGCTGTAGAAGTTAGTTGATATAGAGGGAAGATAGAATGCAATCCTTATTGCTAGGTTCACGTTTCACCGCGTTCTCACCTTATGGAAAGCAACGTTGGGTCGACGATGGAGCACGCTTGTCTAGAACTAATTCTTCTCTCTCTTCACTCTCTGCGGCTGATATTCTTTAGGAACGAGCTCATTCGAGCGATTTACAGAATCAATTGACAGTGGCTAAATAATAACAGCCTCACGGGACGATCTTCAAGGTTAAGCAACGCTTGCTGAGGTTGGTCTATGGATGGGTGACCATCTCAACATACCGAGACTCCTCCGTGCCTCGGAAAGCACGTTAAGCTGTTGGTCCCGGCTGTCATTTGTAGACTGTGTCTTTGACAGTCGTTATGGATTGTCAGAAGCCAGAAAATCTGACACCAGTCTTGCCAAGAAGTACCGTGTCACCCAGTTAATGGATTGTGGAGGTCTGGTAGGCAGCCGCTCCACGTAAAATACAGCTGAATCCGGCTTGACTGTATGCCGACCCCAATATAGTTGGGAAAAGGCTAGGCAGATGATGATTATGATCGCGAATATTCGATGTTCCGTTACAAGTGAATCTTCAAGTCTATCAGCAACTTTTCACAAAAGCTATTGAACGGATTTTGATGAAACTGTAAAGTAATATAACTTGCACATCAGAAAAATATGCTGTAATACTGGTATTCAGTTGAATCCGGTTTGACTGCAAGCCCAATATATGTAGTTGGGAAATGGCTATGCAGGTGATTGACAGTTCTTTCAATCCTCGGCCATCATTCAGTCACTGCCTTCCGAGAGATAAGAGACCAGTCTGGTAAGATACTTTGACTATTTCAGTGCATGTACATGCGTCCGCGCATGCGACTTTCTGTAAATGTTAAAATACGTCAGACACTACGCGTGCACGAGCTACTTTAAAAGATTAGAAGATAAACTGTTAATCCGTTGTAATTAAATAGATTTCACGTCGTAAATTATTTTATACAAGATAATAATATTCTAATAACTGGCTAAGTAGACTGGTATGTGATATGATCACTTGATTGATAACCACTCGGTGTTTAATAAAATGTGGTGAAAATTGAAGTTGTATTAATGGTACGATAATTCATACTATTCGAAAGACGTCCACTGCTGGACATAAGCCTCCCTCAAAGGGCCATAATCATCATAATAAGGTTGAAACAAAAGGTTTAACGAGCTGATTTGATCCCGTATTCGCACAACTTCTAAAAAAAATGCAAATAAAAAGCAGTATGCGCTTTTTTATTTGTATTTTTTTTAGAAGTTTTTGTAGGGTAGGTATGTAGGGTAGGTATGTAGGGTAGGTATGTATGGTAGGTATGTAGGGTAGGTAGAGTAGGGTAGGTAAGGGTTGACGTTTGTTGGTGAAGGGAGCGAAGCCGCGGGCACAGCTTGTACAGGATATATTTTTCAAGTATTTTTCGCTATTTCTCATGGCAACGTTTTTATAATTAGAATAGGTCCTCAGAATGGCCATTTGAAAAATACATCTAGCAATAGTATTATGATAGGTATGTTGCCCTGCAGTTGATAGGTATTGTTGAAAAATGGATGGCTGTAATCCCCAGTATTATACGTAGTTACTTGTATTGCCTCTCGTGGCGCTAGTGGTTGTATGGCTCTCCATGACAGGTTGTACTACTGAAAATATATCGCTCCGCGTAATCTATGTTTAGGTACTAGTTTTATTTCTCCAGGTATAATAATACTATGGAAATATGTACATACCTTAGAGACGGGCTCCTCGCTCCAGCCTCCGCAGTTCGCCATGCCCTCCAGCAATGTGAGTTCACTGTAACAAACAAACATTCTTTGTTAATATTCATATATATTTTATTAGCTGCTAGATTTTGCCCGCGACTTCGTACGCGCATATCCCATTTTTTCCCGTTCCCGTAGGAGTTTCCCGTTCCCGTATAGCCTTCCTCATAAATGTGGCTATCATTTACATAAAATATTTTTCAATTCCGACTGGTAGTTCTAGAGATTAGCGCGTTCAAACAAACAAACATACTCGTCAGCTTTATTATACATAAGTATCACCATAAATAGCTGGGGGCATCAAGTTATGGCGCCAGCGGACAGACGCGACAATAATGCAACAATTTTTTTTTACTGTTCTATACTTAGAAAGAATTAAAAAAAAACACTAATTGTCACGTCGATAGCCTTTATAAAGAACAACATAAAAATCGGAAAAACTCTGTCTGAGTTACTGGCTTTCTGCGATCAAGGTGAACAGCTGTCTTTAGTCCGCCATTTTGAAAATAAGTCTTTTAGGTTTCGATTTGGTGGTTAAGTTATTTGTCTCCTCAATAGAATATAATGAAAGACTTAGCTTGGAAAATATTGAGTCAAGAAAGAACAATAATTCATTCCTCTAAAACCGATTGAACTCCTTTCCTCAAACATTCCACAGCGCTCTCAATACGCGATCCAATTCCCGCCACTTTTCATCGCTTCAAAAGGTAGTCCACATGAAAATTTATAACTAGCATTCTGCTTGCCCCACTTTCATCGCAAAACATAGTGTAGTATCAACGTATTATTGAAATCGCCTGCGGAAAATAAGATTTCCAATAACTGTCGCGAGGAAACAACTAAAGATCCCTGGTTGTAAGCAAAATGTTAGAAATCTTGGTTCTAGTTATACTGGTCGTAGTAAATTGCTGCTATTTTGCTAGCAAACGGATTAAACGCTAGAAAATGTTATAATGTTCGAAGTGGTTTTGTGTTATTTTCTTGTAGTAAATGTTGAGGAGTGAATCAACTTTGATTTATTGCTTTTGGTTTGAAATGGCATTTGATTGAGATTGAAGAAATCTCACTTGTTCGTCTACCGGAAATGTTTTACTGGAACTAAGTGGTTATGTCTTCTTCGAACTAGCGTTTCCTAGGCAAAATAAATAAAGCTATGGGAAAGATATTTGCCCAGAAGTGGTTATTTAAATCATTTCTTCTGCCTAACCTTTGCCCAAGGGCGGATTATCCTTAAGGCAATCTAGGCTCGTGCTTAGGGGCGCGAGATTATAAAGGCGTGTGCGGAAGCTTTACAGCGAAAAAATATAAGGAAAAAAATCCTAAGGTATACTAACGAGATCCTAAAATTATAGAACTCGCTTCGATAAGGTCCCATTAGAATAGGTGGTCAAATTTTAACACAGCGTTTAGTACGTCTAACTAAATATATCCAAGCAAAAAAAGCACTAAAAGTGATTTTATTTTGTATTTTAGGCAATTAATTATGTAGTGTATTTTCGTTACCAGATTTTTTTTCTTGTATCTATGTAATGCGTTTTTCTTATAATTTTAAGCCATTGTCTTATAAACATCACAAGCTATGGGTTGACCATAGTGAGTGCAGGCAGGCCACAGAGGCACTTCCCTCTATTGATGGCCGTTTCACGAAAAAAGCCCCTAAGACTTACTAAACAGCAGTTGCGTACAGTCACAGCCGTCACAACTGGCCATGGGTCTTTTAATAAACATCTCTATGTCATAGGAGTCACAGACAGCCCACTCTGCAGAGCCTGCATGGAGGAGGACGAGACAGCAGCACACCTGCTACTAAGCTGCACGGTAGTCGCTGATTACAGGGCTAAGTACTTCGGAAACCCAGGTACCCTCTGTGACATAGTTGGTAACACCAAGGCGTTGCTGGCCTTCCTTGGGGAGCTGGGGTGGATCGAATGATACATTTGTCCCACCTGCACGCAAAATACTCGCTTAGTCGTGGAGTTGCGGAAACCAGCCCGAGTTACATACATACATACAAGCCATTGTCTTTATTTTGATGGTCTGAATGATTTCTAAAAGTTTATCCATCTATTTTAATGGGACCTTATATATTGTCAAGCCATTTTATTTTTAAAACACCCCGTTCCTGTGTAGGAAGGCCACACAGTCAAAGTCAATTCATTTATTTCAACTAGACCATTACAAGGCACTTTTGAACGTCAAATTTACAGTTAGAAATTAAAATATTAGTGACTCTAAGACGTAGATTCTTATGGAGAAGAACGGACAAGAAACTCCATAGTTACTCTTTTACAATATATTTAACAAATATTTCTACAGAGACAAATATTTCTCCCACCCCCTTAGTGAAATCCTGAATCCACGCCTGCTTGTATCCTATGCTAGCCTATAATAAATTGCTTTAATTCGGACACAAAATCCATAGAGTGTTAGTAATATACATAAAACTTAGTGCCTAGTGATAGTTAAAATCAACCTCCTCACAAACAGATTTTCAATCGGAGAGCTGAAGCGCTCAGCTACAGTTTTCAGGATGCTGTTCTGACTGACAGTTTTTTTTTAGGGTTCCTAAAGGGTAAAACAGGACCCTATTATTAAGTCTCCGCTGTCCGGCCGTCTGACACCAGGCTGTATCTCATGAACCGTGATAGTCAGACAGTTTAAATTTTGACAGGTGATGTATTTCTATTGCCGCTTTAACAACAAATCTGTGAATATTTCATCTGTCTAACTATCACGGTTCATGAGATACAGTCTGGTGACAGACGGACAGACAGACAGACGGACGGACAGCGGAGTCTTAGTAATAGGGTTCCGTTTTACCCTTTGAGTACGGAACCCTAAAATCACTAGAGGAATTAGAATTTAGGACCAACAAGCGGAACGCTCCACCTTTAAACAAACAGTAAAAAAAACTAGCCAAGTCTGACTGGCACAAGAAAGTTCCGTACCATAAACTGAAAAAATCATTGTATTACTACAGCGGCAGTAGAAACACTCTCTGAAAATTTGACAGACGGACGGACGGACAAACAGCGGAGGTTTAGTTATAGGGTTGGTTATCATCGGGTACGGAACCATAAATACTGTTCACTTCAATCACCATAAAACATAAAACTACACCTCAAAAGAAAGTACTCGTAAAATCTCTCCAATAATCACAAATCATCATTTCACAAATGTAGATTAAAATTCTGCCAAACGAGTTCACTTATAAATTTATATACACTTTCCCATAACATCCGTTCATATAACACGTGCGAATCGATTAGATTTATCGATTATGCAATAATCGGTAACGTAAATCAAGAATCGCTTACGTGAATCGATTTTAGGAAATCGAGTGATGTGTGGAAGTTTTGAGTACCGTAACCCCTACACTTGAAATTATAATTTGAATCCATTGCAACCAACTCGGCATTAAAGTTGTAATATTTTAAGCTAATTTTTGAGCAGTAATTAATTTTAAAAAAGTTGTAAAAAAGTATGAGTTGCAATGTACTTGCACTTACCGTTGTTTTGAACTTTGTCTTGTATTACATTGACTTTGTACTTCCAAAATTTGGAAAGTATTTCGAATTCTAAATTCAAATATTTTCTAATTCTAATTTCAAATAATCATAATGATGTAGGTGCGTAAAAATCGTGCGTCAGCTGTTTTTTTTTTTAATTTTGACGAGTTAAATGAGCAAGTCATTGATTGAGAACCGTATTAATTAAATGGTCTCATTTAGAGATCTCTCTCAATTATGACCGTTATGTGACATAAGATTTTGTGTTATGTGAATTGTATGAAAATTCAATTACGTCAATGATTTGACAGCCCCTTTTGTAGTCATCTCCATCCAAGTGTTTTATAGGTTTGGCTTAAAAACCTATGTAACACTCAATAGGGATGATACCTGGGTTAAAAAAAAATGATTCTATTTAGTCCGTCAATTTCCAAAATTATTGGAAACGTATTTTTTTTATTTTATCAAATAAATAAAAATATGTATAAATATTTTTAAATAAATATGTATAATATATATACGAAGATAAAACGCATCAAAGATAAGGAAAGTGTACTGGTAAGTGACGTCACACGAGTTTTCAACGCACGGTATCGTCTTAATTTTTTGTTACGAGGCAAAAGAAAAAATACGCGTCCAATAGTTTTTGAAAATCTATCTGACGGACTGATTAGTTTTTTTTTCTGTCAAATACCCTTTTGATGTAACTTTAGTTAATACTAAAACTGGCGAGATGAAAAACTCTTTGTTCTCGATAAGACACGGATATATTATAATATAACTATATAAGTTTAATGTAATGACATGCCATCTGAATTGGAACTGTAATTCTAATTGCTTGTTTATGTAAATTTTGTACGCCATATATTGGCAAAACATAGCGCATATATATTAGACAATGTACCATCTGTAACCATACCTATGTTCAACAAAATAAATGATTGATTGATTGATTGATTGATAACTTTAACACCCAATTCTAATGAGATTTATTGTATTTAAAATGATCCGAGGGGCAAGTCTCGTAGTTCTAAATTTTTGACAACGCAACATTTTTACAAACAAAAACTTTTTGCAATAATCCTTTAGCGTTCTTCTTGAGGAATGCGTGTGTGCGGAGATGAATAAAAGTTTGTATACTAACACAGTAAAGTTAATAGTTTATTGGAAGAACTTAGAACTTAGGTTGCCACTGCCTCATTTTAATATTTCATACTATAAATTGTTTGTTTTTTCTTTCTTTACATTGTTCTCATATATAGAAGCAACAAGGTTTATGTAACCAGGATTTTTGTAAACATAAAATGATTTAAAAGAGTGTCCGTGGAGTTTCTTGCACGTTCTTCTCCATAGAGAACTACGCTTTCGAACGTGTAAATAGCTTCATGTTTTTGACGGACTGACTTTGACAATTCAAAAGTACCTGATAATGGTTTATTTGAAATAAATGCTTTGACTTTGACTTTGACAGTAGGTACACAGGTTAAAGTCCACAGCACAGGATCTGACGACGTTCCGATGGTAAGAGTGTTAAAGACGATCTATAGATATCTATATTCTTAGAAATAACCTAAGAGTTGAACTCCCTATAAACCAAGTGCTCCCGACTTCAATATCTCTACAATTTAAAGCCTCACCTACTAACATCAGAATATTTAATCACACCTATAAAATCTGTTGGCGTGTTATAAGATAGGCAAATTGCAGGGTACTGCAGTGCCCCGTGCGGTCATGGCGTGATAAAGTCATATACCAGTAGCTGCCCCGGGGGAGTACGGTAAATTGTGTGTGGAGCAAGTTGGAAGCTTGGAAGAAAGAGCAATTTGGAGAAGGCAAGGGAAAAAAAAAACTTTTTAAACAAAAAAAAAAACAACGAACTTCCAAATAAAAAAAACAACAAGTTTTTGGTTGTTTGTTTGTATTTTGACACCGACTTCCGAAATTAAAGTTTTATACTTTTTTTTTTGATTTGGCAGTCGGCTGAATATTTTTTTTTTGGAAAAAAAATAAATATTTTTCACTTATACCCCACACAACAACAACACACTGAAAAGTCACAGGAAAGCTAAATACGCAATTTCGTTTTGTATGACATATTTTTTTCCAGCTATTTTTATTTAAAAACCATACTACTGAACCGATTCTGATGAAACTAACCAATCGGAAACTATATTTCTTCTCATAAAGGAAGGATTTTTCAAATCGGTTCATAAACGACGGAGTTATGAGGTAACAAACATACAAAAAAAAACATATTTAAGCTCATTGAGAACCTCCTCCTTTGCCCTCCTGATAAGCAAGTGTCGTCCATCAGGCTTGAAAGAGTTGTATACTGTGAATGTCGATAAGCAGTTCAATATCTAAGCCAAAGAAGTGATTTGAGTAATTCTGAAGGCTATTTTCTTACAATATGGATTTCGAACTGGAACACGAAGGGTTCCGTACCATTATTTATAAAAACGGCAAACCATACAAAAACACATAACTAAGTCATCCTAATTTATCTATTGACGAGACAATTTGGACGTTCCAAAGTCATTCATAATGCTAAAACAGGCCAAGTGCGAGTCGGATTCGCGCACGAAGGACTCCGTACCATTATCTATAAAAACGGCAAAAACGTCATATCATGTTTGTTGTATGGGAGCCCCCTTCAATATTTATTTTATTCTGTTTTTTAGTATTTGTTGTTATAGCGGCAACAGAAATACATCATCTGTGAAAACAACTATTTAACTATCACGGTTCATGAGATACAGCCTGATGACAGACGGACAGACAGACGAACAGCAGGGTCTTAGTAATAGGGTCCCGTTATATCCTTTGCGTACGAAACCCTAAAAAACACAGTATGCATGATGACCACTGAGCAAGTCTCCTCGCAACGGATGCCAGCGGATGGACGGCGTCGCCGAGGCCGGCCCAGAATGCGTTGGCAAAAAGACTTAGACGCGCACCAACGACGAAAGAGTATCTGAGAAGATATGGAGCCTCTGCACAGGACACACATAGGAATAAACCTATCTATAGGTACTGACCAACCTGACCACTGGACTTGTAAGCCTTTTTTAAGGATGGGAAATCATCAATTGACTCCTTCCGCTCTGAGCGAAAGGGGGTGTCAGACTCTTACTGACTAAAACCCATCCGTGTTCCTCCTAATGCCTTTTGCGTGCCAGGGCCGCGGTGACTTTTTCGAACAAAATCCGCAACCTTGGGGACTTGGAAGCCAAGGGAATATCAGACTGTTACTGACTAAAACCCATCCGTGTTCCTTCTAATGCCCTTTGCGTGCCAGGGCCGGGATGACTCTTTCGAACAAATTCGGCAACAATGCATAGGTACCGCCATCTTGTCTTTATACAGGGTGTATTTTTCAAGTATACTTCGCTATTTCTCGTAGCAACGTTTTTAGAATTGGAATTGGTCCTCAGAATGGCAACCATGGTCAATTAAAAAAATACATTACAAAGTCGAATCCATAGAAATATAAAAAACAGTGTTTATTATATCTATGGTTGAATCATTACCTAAGTACCTCATGAGCCACAAATAACACAGATGATAAAATAATACAGACACGATGTAACAGGATAGGTAATAAAGTTTGCGGGACCGGAGGCGCGACGAATGGCGTCCCCGATAGCGTAGCGGGTTCGATTCCCATCTGATGTTATTGTTATCTAGAATTATAGGTCTTGGATTGTGGTTTGGCTGAATTGTATGTATTGTTCAGTTGGTGTTTTAGGTTGAATTGGTTGACGGATAAATGGAGTTACTTGTAAAAAATAGGAGAGCTAAGTTGAAGTTTTTCAAAATCTTTGTATTTTTATTGGTCTGCAAAAAGTCTCCAGACTGTCGAGATGCCAGGTTCCAATATGAGATATATAAAGATAAATGGAATATACTATATTGAAGTTTAAGGGGAAACATAGAGTGATTTTTCACTTTATATACAAAACTTAAAATCGCTCTCTCTCTCCCTCTCTTTCAAAAATGTTCTCCACTACCTATTTAGACCAGAGGGGCTACTCTCTAAGTCCGAAGTCCATAATTTCGGACTTAGTTGCGGGCATATTCTAGTCCGCATCACCTAACCACTAAGAATTACTGACAACACGTTCATTCATTAATTCTTAGTTCAGGTTCGGAACTAATCGTAAGTCCGTAGGTGATACAGAGTAGAATACGCCCGCAACTAAGCCCGAAACTACGAACTTCGGGTTTAGACTCAAAAGCAAGTATAATATAAATGTTCATTTCCTATGCCTCCAACCTTGGGCAAACTTTATTATCCTCGCATGTCCATACAAAAAGTTGTTCTTAAGTAATTTATCAACTAATGATAATTTTTTCTCAAACATTATCTGCAGGAACTATAACTGGATACAGCTGCCTTATGCTTGTCACGATGACCTTTCAGTATGAATTAGACAAGCTTCTATACTATAATTATCATAGGTAAGTTTTATAAGGCCACTGTAATATGCGCCAAGCTTTATATTCTAACTTAATATTATGAATGCGAAAGTGAGTTTTTTTTTTGTTAGGTACGCTTTCACACCTGAATCTCCGAGCCAATTTTGATAAATTTGGGTACAAATAGATCGGACCTAGGAGACAAGCGAATCCGCGAACAAAAGCAAGTACAGTTAGCACACACAGCAGTCAGCTTAACGTATATTACAGTCGCCTAATAAAAAGTGCGTTACAGCCTGCCTGTAATGTGCGTATACAAAATGCGCGAAAGTGGTTAAGGGTAATTTTTTGCCGTTTTGCGTTAATCTTCAAAATACGTTTAATAACAACATGGAAAGTAATTTATTATAGACTAGCTGCAGCCCGCGTGAATGTCGAAAAGTACCCCAAGGCATCATACTCCCGAGACAAAAAGTATACTTTGTTTTATTTCAGACTATAATCTACCTCTGTGCCACGTTTCATTAAGATCCGTTCAGCCGTTCTGACGTGATTGAGTAACAACCATCCAAATCCAAACTTTCGCATATATAATATTATTACTATAGATTATTGGAGAAAAAATTGTTTGCCTTGTGAAAATTAACAGGCGCTTGATGGAGTTCTTAGTCGTAACTAATTTTGCTTTCTTGCGTCACAACACGACGAAAGCCCACCTGAGGCACTTATCAAGGTATTCTTAGGGCACGATGTATAACTTCGATAGCTTGTCTAATCAATACTATATCCCTAAACCGTCAACTTGAGATTCAACGCACGCTGAAAGGAAAAGAACATGACGATACATAATCATCGCATACTCTGACTTTACTTTTTTCATATCTTAGAGTCAATAAATATACAACTTACAATTTTCCTCACGTACAAATGGTTATTCGAGAATCGATTTATAATCGACTGAATAATTCATGTTTCGAGAGACTGTAATCGATTGATACGTTACGATACGAGTATCGATTTGATCGATTCGAGAATTGAATCGGTTATCTGTCAGCCTTCGAATGAGTTAATTGTGCTGTCGTATTAATATTATAAATGTGATAGATTGTATGTTGGTTTGAGAATCACGATTCAAGGAATGAACGGATTTGGTTGAAACTTGGCAGTCGGGTAAGACCATATACCAATTTCTGTTTGAAATTGAATGAATGAAAATTTGAATGAAATTAGGTAAGGATGTGACCTAAATTATGCTATAGGATCTTTTTGTACCGATAATATGTCTCTCCAGGATAAATTTTAACTTTAAGGGTGCATTTCTACCAGAGATGTGTGAGGGTGCGTAGCAAGGGATGTGTTTGTTAAGAACCAATAGAATCGCTTCATTTAACTAGCCTCGTTCTTCGCAGCTCTGTGGAAAAGGCTTAGCGACGCGAGGTTTTTATACGTACAAAACAAGCGAAGGATGGGTGCGAGGGATGGGTCCGAGGGATGTGTGCAAGGGATATGTGCTTGAGATGGACGTGAGCGAGAAACTGCTAGCATCGCATCTGAAAAGAGTCTACTACACATCCTCGCACGGGTCACTTTTTATTTTTTTAAGGATGGGTAATCATCAAATGACTTCTTCCGCTCTGGGTGGAGCAGAAGGGCGTGTCAGACTCTTACTGACTAAAACCCATCCGTGTTCCTTCTAATGCCCTTTGCGTTGCAGGGCCGCGATGACCCTTTCGAACAAATTCCGCAACCCTGGCAGGCTCTGGCCCTAGTGGGCGCCGTTTTCTATGCTGACATATCTGTGGTGGAAACGTTCACAACGTTTCACAGCTTCGTTACGCATCCTAGTGCCACTCATTCTCCTCCCACATCTCTGGTGGAAACGCACTTTTAAGCGCACGCAGTTGCAAAAGTAAGTCTTACACTACAGCTTTGTAATAAGAATCGTATTTGCTTCATCATTGCATCACGTAAGTGGGAAGTAGTAAGAAATAAGTTATTTAATGAACCGATTCGTAAGCAATGCGCAAGTAAACAGATACTACTTATGCCAAGCTTTGGCATCTTACCAAGTTAAACCTGCGATCTTGAGTTGATAGTACTGTGAATGAAATTAAAAGTTTACATTGTATGTTGATAAGATGGAGCGATGACCTGGTGAAGGACGCGAGAGGCCGTTAGATGCGAGAACCACAGGAGCGGTCGATGTGGCGATGCTTGGGGGAAGTCTCTGTCCAGCAGTGGACATCTTTAAGCTGATATGATGACGATAATTGTGTGCATCGTGACGAAGTGATTTGTCAGAAAAAGCCTTCAGTTATATTCTGTTATAATCTCACCGTCATAATTGCGGTGATGTGAGCTTGAAGTGAGTCTTCAATCGTTAGCTTAACCTTTTGAATGCCAGAGCATAAACGCATCGGCGTGCCCCCGACGCCAAGCCAAAAATTCGCCGTACTATATTTGTGACGTTTGCCGTATAGGGCGTTTACTTGTCATGTATACGTAACAATGGCATTCAAAAGGTTAAATTGGTATGACAGCTCACTTCACAAAATTCTTTACGGTGAGATTTTTTTACAGAAGTGACCGGCTGGTGACATTTTGTAAATCGATTTTAGCGAGCTTAAACTTGCTTAAATCGATTAACGAAATAAGGCTAGCTGAGGCTAGTAATCGATTGATGACCTTAAATTAAATGTCTAATGAAGAGTCGGAAACTGATATGCTTAGTTAAAAAATAAAAAATAAATATTCACAGAACCGTAATGTGGCACAAGACGGTGTTTTCGTGAACAATATTTGCAGAACCGGTTTTAATTTCGACGTAATATTATTTTATTTATTACTAGCTGACCCACGCAACTTCGTCTGCGTCACATTTTTCATGAATGCTGGGCTCCTATTGGTCGTAGCGTGATGTTATATAGTCTATAGCCTTCGTCAATAAATAGGCTTCCCAACACTAAAAGATTTTACAATTCGAACCAGTAAATCCTGGGATTAGGGAGTTCTACCAAACAAATAGTCAAGAATTGACCGAGTGGTAAATGATCAATTTTATCGGCCGCCGAGAGTAGAATATAATTAAAGTACTACTATCGCTATTAAAAAATAGGGGCTGGTGTTAGGAGGGTAAAAATTAGGGTTGTATGTATTTTTTAATGACAAAAAAAAATGTTGAGGTGGACCACCCTTTTCACTTAGGGGTATGAAATATAGTTTACGTTCTATTCTCAGACCTACATATATATACACAGAAATTTCATAAGAATCGGTCAAACCGTTTCGGAGGAGTTTGGTTACACTGTGACACGAGAATTTTATAAATTAGATATACTTTATTGTATACATTTATACTATCTTGTAAAATTACAAAAGGAAAATTTAAACTAAAACACATACAAGGCAGCTTTGTCGCATTCCGTGATTTTTCCAGACAACCTAAATAATGATGCGCATCAATAATTCTATTCACTCGAACTGACTAATACCGGTTTCTGAGTTTTTTATCGGTCTTTTATCTTTTCGCTTACGCTATATGTCAGAACGCCATTGGTTGGTTAGTGGTTAACGGACAGATAAACGACCGATAAAGTACCTCAGAAACCGGGCATTAGTATATCTTAACAAGATTTTAAACAAAGCTCATTTTGAAAAAGAAGAAACGTACTGGTGTATCGGTCTTCGTGAGTACCTACATTCCTAAGTTAACCCATAAAAACATACGGTGGTCTATAGGTGGGTACTTAAGAACCTCCACACGGTAAAATTCCAGCATAATTATTACCGTAAAGCCTAAACATTAATACCATCTTTAGCGCATCGCAGTCGGTTAAAGCCTGCATTTAATTATGTCAGATAACCTGCACAACACTATTATCTTACCAGAACTTGATATCGATAGAATATCAGAGCCATTAGAGATGTACGCATGTCGATAAAATAAGATGCGGCTACGAGTTTTGAATTTAATTAGTGTTGTGTGTGGGGAATGTAGGGATGTGCTATTTGAGAATCGATTGACGTTAATAGTTAACTTTGTTTATGTGTATGTATGTATCTATGTATTTATAATTTTTTTTTCTTCCCTCTATTTTTAGTTTTTCTTTAAGTTGCACCCGCCATGTTGTCTCTGCCCCACCCTAAGGTCGACTGGTAGAAAATGCCTGAGGCATTAAGTCCGCCTTTGTACGGTGATTTTACTTGTGCATAAAGTTTTAATAAATAAATAAATAATAGGTTTTATTTACTCATCAATAAAATGTATTGCGGTACTCATACAGGATTGTAGCAGGTGGGGTTCTGTAACCCATTTCCACTTACAACGTAGGGTAAAAAGGAGTAAGTTTATGTTATTTGGGTAAGTCACACACGCAAAACTATTTTAAGAAGAAAGTGCATGACAGGTACAATTAAGGATGAGTTTTTAAATCCGTAGTTAGTTCTACTTTTTAACCACGGATTAAAAAAACTCGCCCTTAGCCACACAGTTCACCCCAAAAACCCAAATAACTCTCATTTTCTTTATTTTTATTTTGGCACTTAAATTGTGAAAGTCCGTCAATATCTCACGCCCTTTGTAAGTGGAAGTACAGCAAAGTTTATTTACAAAAATAATAAGAAAAGCATCACAAATCACGATTCAGGGAACGTGCTTAAGGTTACACAGGGAGGGACTTAGGTAGATTTTTTTTTAAATTGGTTTTGATCGTGAATGGGGTATTTTTAATTTTGATTGGTTTACGTAAATAGTCGTTTTATGTCATATTTTTTTAATCACTACTCAGATGTACTCTGGATTAATACTGTCATAAAAACTACTAGTATCAACTAACATACATAAAATTGGCCTTTAAATTATTTCATTATTTTGTAAACTATTTAAAAAAGAGCCAGACATGATTTGGAAATGTGCATACATACCTATATCAATACTCTTTCAGAAATGTCCTTTCTTTGAATTCCAAATACGTTTTTATTTCCCGTGAATTTAAATTCCTTTTAACCAAATCCGTACCTGCATCGGAGACAAAAATTCGCGTCTATACGGCTATTAATCTCAGTCGTGCGTACCTTGTGGTGGGTCATGTTTGAATAGCGGTATCCCAATGCACGCGGCTTATTTATATTCACGAACTTTACCTTATTGGGAACCGATAGCGTAGCGACATCAGGGTCCTTTCTCACGGCCGATGTTGCTTATTTTTGAAGGGTTCATACGTACATGTATAAACACGCCTTTTTCCAATGAAGGTAGATATAACTGACAAAACCAACTGCTGGAACAAATTCATTGTCACCAGAATGACAGTCAATCTCGAAAACTTGATAAATATGTAGATTATTTAGATTTACGTATTTTTGATAGATTGAAACTGAAAGTAGAATCTACAAGTTCTTAAAAATACGGGAATCGTATTTTATTTATTTATTATTATTTATTTATTTAGCTTTATTTACTCTCTGCCCTAACAGTAAGAACCACCACGTACAGAGAGTCATGATCTTATTATAAATTAGATATTTAAAAATTTACACACACACAAATATTCGGACGGTCACTATTTTACACATTAAAAAAATGCTGCTTTTGCACCTGCTACGCGGTATGTACCTTTTACATTTCAAGTCCAGCCCTGTCTTGTGCACAAAAATGCACCTCTATTGAGCTATAAATCTGAGTCGTGCTTATTTGCGGTAGGTCATGTCTGACTAGCGGTATTCAATGTGCACACTGCTTAACTTATTTACACTGACGGTCCACCGTTTACAGGGCAGACTAATGGGCAGAATTATCTTAATGGAGCCAGGATTTATTGAAATTGGAGCGGTATTTTCAGTAGAGTTACGACTATGATTAACTTATTCTATTGGTCCATATATGTATGTGCTTGGGATTGAGGTATCCGTGTTTTTGACATTTAAGCTGGGTACTGACCGGTGATATGGGCTGTTATGTAACATTCGCAGCGAGCATGTTCAGCAAAATATTCGTGTTAAATAAAACATCACAATCAACAATCGTGTTCGTGCTCGTTTCCACGTACTGACTGCACGAATGCTCGCTTTGTAACATGTTACATTACGCCCCGTAACACCGGTCAGTAGTGGGTACTGACCGGTGTGACTTTATTATTTGTCAGTGACTTTATTAATGAGCTAATGAATTTTAGTTCCCGCTATCGTTTGACTATCTTTGACAGTCGTTACGCTTAGTCAGAAGCCAGAAAAACTGACACCAGTCTTGGCTAAGGGGTATCGTGACCCAGTTAGTGGGTTATGGAGGCGTGATTGACAGCTCTGTCATCTATGACGTAGACTGGAGTCAAGAGCAAACTCATCTCAAATATAAAAAAAATATTTAAAAAAAGTTGCTTCTTGTCAAATATTGATACTCAGCTCAATAGGTTTGACTGGGATGAGACCCTAATGTAGTTGGAAACTGGTTGGGCTTGACGATTAATGATAAGTCATTAATCTGAAATTATTAATTATTAGTTGAAGGTGGAAATAAAATCATACTCAAAATAAAAGTGTAGGACTCTGATCAGCTACAGAAGAAGACGCCCCGGGCGTCGGGAGTCGCAAGGCGATCCCCGGCCACCGTAAGCGCAGGCCTGCGGACGGCGAGGGTTGGGTGGCTCGCTGTCCGATCACCACCAGGCCCGGGTCGATGGCGCGTTGTGTTCCACGCGCGCCTCAAAGTGATGTCAGCATAGAAGACGGGGCCCGCCAGGGTTGTGGAATTTTTTCGAAAGAGTCACCGTGGCCTTGGAACGCAAAGGGCTTTAGAAGGAACACGGAAGGACCCAGAGCAGAAGTCATTTGATGATTTCCTATCCTTAAAAAGAAAAAAAAGGACTCTGATGAGCAAGTCCTTGAAGGTTTAATTGTCATTAGTTTCAATTATTATTATTTGTTGTTATAGTGGCAATAGATCTACCTGTGTATTACAATTCAGTAGATACAGCCAGCTGATAGACAGACGGACGACCAGCGGAGGCTTAGTCGCATCGTTATATCTCGGGCAATGTCGTTGGGATCGGCTGCTTGTTGAATTAAACCCAATAATCTATCTCTACTGATATTATAAAGCTGAAGAGTTTGTTTGAACGCGCTTATCTCTGGAAATACCAGTCGGATGTTTATTTAATCATGGGAAATCATCAAACGACTTCTTCCGCTCTGCGTGGAGCGGAAGGGCATGTCAGACTCTTACTGACTAAAACCCATCCGTGTTCCTTCTAAAGCCCTTTGCGTTCCAGGGTCGCGGTGACTCTTTCGAACAAATTCCGCAACCCTGGCAGACTTCTGGCCCTAGCGGGCCCCGTCTCCTATGCTGACATCTCTTTGACTAGTCGGATTTGAAACATTATTTCTGTGTATGATACTCACATTCACGAGGAAGGCTGACTATACATACATGGGAAAAAATGGGATATGCGCGTACGAAGTCGCGGGCAAAAGTTAAATGATAAATTATATTTATTTCGCAAGTAGTTTAAACATAACACTTTTACACGTCAATCTGTTTTGGTCATTTTAAGCGAGATGAGGCCGGTGTTTCCTAGCTACTACTCTGAGAAGAAACACCGAAACAAACTCAGAGGTCTCTTTTAAAGTCCATATAAGAACCATGTAGGTTAATGTCTGAGGTGGCCTTTTGAGGAAAGTGCTAGTATATTATACAAGCAGACGTCACGTGGTTTCACCCGCGTAGTTCCCGTTCCCATGGGAATACGGGGATAAAATATAGCCTATGTTACTCGCTAATAATATGACTTTCCAATGGTGAAAGAATATTTGAAATCAGCACGGTAGTTTTTGAGTTTATTAATTAAAAACTGACACAAACACAAAAATAAATTTTTTTCCTCTTTATAATATTAGTGTAGATGTAGATACTGTAAACTAAAATAACTAAATTTGGTAGGGAATAGGAATAAAACTTCAGCTAGCCTGGCACACAGAGCGACTTGATCCCAATTTCCCGTTCACGAATTTTAGTAGGTAAAGAATAAACTTTATCGGATGGATCTCAAGAACCTGTTTAAAACCCGTTGTCGGCTTTAAACTTTTAAGAGAAAATAAAACGACCCTGTTCAGTAATATTTGCAAGCATAAAACTCAGTATTTTAAAACTTTATTCGTGTTTTAATTTTTATGTAGACAGATTTCTTTTTCAACATGTGTTGTGTAGTCCTCTTTGAATCTTCGTCCTTTCTACAGAAAAAGTTGAACTTGCGATTTTCGCACTCAAATAGGTGCTAAACAAACTTATAGTGTCGTTGACTTCGGTTTAGTGTTTTACTTTCGCACTTGCATTTTTCGCATGTAGTTGTAAGTTAGCGGGATATTAAACTCAAAAGTCAAGTGGATTATTAAGTGTTAGATTTAACAAAGACTCAAAGCATTTATTTCAATTTGACCATTTACAGGCACTTTTGAATTGTCAAGGTCGGTCGGCCAAAAAGATCTCTTTGCACGTTCCAAAGCGTAGATCTCTATGGTGAAGAACGTGAAAGAAACTCCACGGACACTCTTTTAAAAATAATATTTTTTATAAAGTTATGGTTACATCATTCCTGTTGAAATTATACATACTAGCCCGTGACTTCGTCCGCGCGTAACATCTGTAATACCCTTCATCTCTTCCTATATCTAAAGTCTATATAAGTCTATGGTTAGCTCCAAATAGCACTGTTAAGACCTGCCCTAAAATCGGGCTAATCTATCTTTGGTAACAAACCTTTTTTTATTCGTCTATGTTTGCATGTTTATATTTGTAAAGTGCAATTTTTGTGTGTACCTATTGTAAATATTTTTCTTTCTTTCATTCATTTTATGAAGTAAGCAAAAGATACGACGCGTCATCGTCTTCCTGCTCTTGTTTAATGTTTCTTGGTATCGGCGTTCTCTTCTGTAAACCGTCACGCTATCGTTTTTTTTTTCTGTGACGTAATTGCTTGCACAATTAACTATTTTGACTTTAGTGACTACCCTTCTCTACCCCAGACTAAACGAAGCATCAAAATGTTTATAATATTTATGTACATATATTTTACATTAAAAAGTGTTGACCCACACTAGGAATTTCTCCTGTATCGTGGGTGCGTTTACAAACATATAAAACTCAAGTACACAAATAGCCAGACCCGGAACAAATATCTGTAGGCCATACAAATATTTGTTCCATGCGGGAATCGAACCCACGACACGCAGCGCAGCAGTCGATCGCTCAACCACTGCGCCAATCGTGTGACATTTTATTTCACACTCGTCCACTGCTTGACCGGCTTTGCTTAAATATGAATTCCTAACACTCATACACACCTGAATAGCTCAGTTCCCTAATTTATCAGGAATTTGCAAGATATCAAGCTTTTAAATCACCACAACAATCAATTTACCATAACAAGCTATCCCGTCAGAAAATACCTCTATATTGTATAACTCCAATATGGTATGTACCGTAATCAAAAATACAAGAATGATCGCAAGGCAAATCGCATTAGAGGAACGGTACCTTAAGCTGGGTAGCCACAGGAATCAGCAGCCCAATACGTAAAAGTATGTGCATTATATTCCAATTCCAGCTTTGATTTGAGGTCCAAGTGAGGAGCGGAAAGAGGAATTTCGAATCTTAATTTAATATCATTCTGCCATCCTGTCTTACTGGAGTCTGACTACCAGAATTTTTCGTAGAGCAATTGCTGTTTTGACAGCCATTACCCAGTAACTGGGCAACACGATACCTCTTGTCAAGACTAGTGTCAGATTTATTGGCTTCTAATTACCCTTAACATCTGTCAAATAACTGAAAATGACAGCCGGGACCAAGAACTTAACGTATTCTCCGAAGCACGGAGGAATGTACTATATCAACATCAACAGTAGGTATACCTAAGAGAACATGTCCTATATAGTAGAAAAAATAAGTTCATATCAGGTGAAAAGATCCAGAAATGGACTAATGGATACATTCAGGACCACATATACCTCTCCTGCCAGGGTTGCGGAATTTGTTCGAAAGAGCCACCGCAGCCCTGGAACGCGAAGCGTTAATAGGAGGAACACGGATGGGTTTAGTCAGTAACAGTCTCACACGCCCTTCCGCTCCACCCAGAGCGGAAGAAGTCATTTGATGATTTCCCATCCTTGAAAAAAAGACCACATAGCCTCCCTCCGCTGGCGTCTTACCTCTTGAACCAATCATTAAGATTTCCAAGCAAGATTTCTTGCTACTATTTCCGTCGGCTACATATTTCTAACTTAGTATGCGGAACCTTTTTGTCACGAGCTTACAGGATTCGTTCGACAATGTTGCTCGGGTAGTAACATTACTCTCCTTTCTGCATCTATTGCTGTAGTGTATAAGTTGGTGAAACTAAATTAGATTTTTTTCTTTATTTTTTTGGTTCTTTTGAAGTTTCAGAATATTATTTATTTTTTGAGTGTTCTTTTTTAGGGTTCCGTTCCCAAAAGGTAACCAACGGAACCCTATTATTAAGCCTCCGCTGTCCGTCCGACTGTCTGTCAGCGGGCTGTATCTCAAGAACCGTAATAGGTAGACTGTTGAAATTTTCACAGAGTATATATTTCCATTAAAGTTATTTTAGACTTTGTAGTGTTTTTATTTGGAAGTCGGTTGTATTTTTTCACATTTTAGTTGTGATACTAATTACTTGACGTCATTTTGCTTACTTGGACGACGTAATTGACTGGCCTGTTGGTCGAGTGGTTAGTGACCCTGACTGCTAAACCGGAGGTCGTGGGTTCGATTCCCACCCAGGACATATCTTTGTGTGATGAGCATGATCATTTGTTCTGTGTCTAGGTGTAATTTGTCTATAATATGTATGTATTTAGAAATATTTAAGTATATTTATCAGTTGTCTGGTTGCCATAGCACAGGCTCTGCCTAGTTTGGGATCGGATGACCGTGTGTGAGTTGTCCTAAGATATTATTCTTTTAAAAAATTAAGTTAGCTACAAGTAAGCAAAATTCACATAAAATATAAACCGCTTGGCCAAACTGAATAAAATGTTGACGGGAACAAATGGCAAGTATACCGCATCGAACGAAAAGATAATCATATAAATCAGATCAGAAACCTCGAAGTAATCGGTGTACATACATGAAAAAAAACCCGCCCAAATGCGAACATCCTCCTTTGGAAGTCTGTTAAAAATGAGGCTAAAACATGGATAAAAAATTACACATCATTTACTATGAAGAGGTCATTTAACCTCAGTCGTCTAACAAAACTAATTTACAAGTATACCTTGAGTCACTTAAACCAAAACCATAAATATTTTTATTCATGGTGAGACAATGGTACCAGCAGTTCTACGAAACATGGCTTAAGCATTAAATTTTGTGGAGTACGGTACTTTAATGGTGCTTCGGCTTATGTGTTTTGTTCTATTGTCAGGGGCAGTAACTATGTGGATTTATATTATAGAATTGTGCAAATCAGACGTTTACAGGGACATGGCTGTGGAGGAAAATAATGGTGAGTTAATTTTGTTAAAGAAAAAATTCTACGTTAAAATGTTTTGAGAATACTTTTATTGTTCTTACAGCTAAGAATTGGAATTTTCTGCCGATGCCTATGTTTCCTGATAGCTGCTACCTACGTCGATAAACGACACCCTTCGGCCAAAACTCTTCTTTGAGGAATACCTCGAGCTGATGAGTTGGAATCCGCACCACAAACGACTTGAAGTTTGTGTTGTGACGCGACTCCAACTTCTCGACCCTCAAAGTGAGTGAATAGGTTACTTCTAGGCAAGTGAGCTCCATCATCGATCATATCACCGCTTGTGAGAAAAATCCAAATCGCCTTTCACCTAAAATCTTTTGTACTCGCTGTTATAAAGTAATACCCAAAAGAACACAAAAAGATGCTATTCCTGGGGATCGAATGAGTCGATTTTTCGTACAAAACACTTGTGTTTTTTAAGGGAAAAAACCCGACACACAATTCCCAATCGTTGAAACCTGAAAGCCAAAATAAACAGTGGCATCCTTCAGAAATACGTAGTTAAAAACGTGTGCGTCTCGGGACGCCCGGCAGAAGAGATAACTTAAACAAATCCAAGTTGAACTATTTAATATGGGAAGCGTCTGTCCTAAATACGACTAGCGCTGTGGGTTAGAGTGAGAGAAGAAGAGCCTGCCGACCGCTGCCGTATGCTTGAGAGAAAGGGAAGCCAGACAGACTGGCGCCGTAACGCGTTACGTTACGAAGCGGTTTACCCTCCCACAAGAAGTTATCACTTCAAAAAGCTTGCCAAGTCCCGGAGAAACGATTCAACTGTTCTGGAAAACATCCTACTAATATTATAAAGGCGAAAGTTTTTAAGTATGGATGGATGTTTGTTACTCTTTCACGCAAAAACTACTGAATGGATTTTGATGAAATTTGGCACAGTGGTAGATTATAGTCTGTAATAATACATAGGATTTTTTTATCCCGGGAATATGTTCAATTGGGATAATTTTCGACAATCACGCGGGCGGAGCCGTGAGCGGCTACTAGTAATTTCTATATCAAACAGAAGGCAGAACAGAAGTCGTGCTTGCATCCGCTTGACCAACAAGAGTGCCAAACACCAGCTTTATTCACATCACACTAATATTATAAAGGCGAAAGTTTGTGAGTGCGTGTGTATGTTTGTTACTTCTTCACGCGCAAACGGCTGGACCGATTCAAATGAAATTTGATATAAAGACTGTTTGAATCCCGGGAAAGGACATAGGATAGTTTTTATCCCGGGAGTATGTTCCCTTGGGATAATTTTCGACAATCACGCGGGCGGCGCCGCGGGCGGCAACTAGTTCATCATAAACTACAAACACAGGAACACGACAAGTCCTAGTTTCTTATTCTATCATAATAATAATTAATAGTACACGATTATCGATTAGATCGCCTATCCTGTATTGCGGAGATTGTAACAAATTAATGTTTTACTTAAAACTTTCACCTACGAATACCTAATTTCCGCTTTTAGCTGTAATGTTCAGTTTTTGCAAGCCGAAACAATGGCGGGAACGAAATATAATTATAACTATGGATTAGATGATCTTGTTTGACTCTTTGACCTACTGTCACTTGATCGTTTTTGGTCATATTAAAAAAATGGTTGTCTGTAAAGTCGGTTTACGGACGATAGTTAACGTGACAACAAAACATTGATTAAATGATCGTAACGTTACAATGATCGTAACGTTACAATGAGCGTAACGTTGCAATGAGTCATCCTTTTTCGTGCGTGCAGCCGGCGTTCATCGATTTATTAGACGTTGTCACGTTAAAAAAAATCTTCCCTGTACAGATTTCTTGGATTCAGAATTTGTTTGGTCCTGAAAAAAATGTCTCAAGATTTGGTCATCATCATTCAAGAACCGGTAATAATTTAAAATAATTAAGAAGCAATATAATCCGTCAATGAATAACCAAATGAACTTTAGACAAAAACATTATACAACGTGTAACAGAATAAACGCAATACCTCTTAAGGGGAAATTGTACTCATCATTATGAACAACTTTTACTATGGGACCAACTCCAAAATCGCGAAAAAAAAAATCAGCTGTTCAGTACATTTTGTCGAGCTATGCTCACATAAATATATAGGTGAGTCGATTTTTTTTCGCGATTTCAGTGTAGGTCCAATGGTAAAAGTTGTTCATAATGATGAGTAAAATGACCCCTTAAGAGGTATTTTGTTTTTAGGGATGGGAAATCATCAAATGACTTCTTTTGCTCTGGGTGGAGCGGAAGGGCGTTTCAGACTCTTACTGACTAAAACCCATCCGTGTTCCTTCTAAAGCCCTTTGCGTTCCAGGGCCGCGGTGACTCTTTCGAACTAATTCCGGAACCCTGGCAGGGTCTGGTCCTAGCGGGCCCCGTCTTCTATGCTGACATCTCTTTGAGGCGCGCGTGAAACACAACGCGCCATCGACCCGGGCCTGGTGGTGATCGGACAGCGAGCCACCCAACGCTCGCCGTCTGCAGGCCCGCGCCTACGGTGGCCGGGGATCGCCCTGCGACTCCCGACGCCCGGGGCATCTTCTCCTGTAGCGGCGGTTGGCCCTTAAGAGGTATTGCGTTTATTTACACGTTGTACAAGCCCTGTTGTTATATCCGTAAGGGTAAGTCAGAAGTGGAGATACTTATAGAACGCAATTTTATGTCAAGTTTATCTACAAATCATAAAAAGAAATCGGAAAAATGGTAACCAGACAGACATCGCCAAGAAGCTGAATTGACATACCAATATTTTTATAGGTACACGAAGAAGATACTTTCATTTAATTTCCTCTTGACGTAATTCGTAGTTTTTTATAGCCAAAACAATGCTGGCAGTAAAAAGTTATAATTGTACGCCTAATGTCAGACTTTCACTGGTTTAATTTAATTTCTACTACATATATACTTACGTTATGTGGTCGCGCTCCCGTTCCGATTCTCATTTTTTGTATTGAGCTATCCTCACGTTTCTTAGGCCGCTATCCCACTAGCGTTTTACGAGCGTTAACGTTGCGTCAACACGACGTTTACGTTGCGTTTTTGGCAACAGTTTGAGAAATGCCAACGTTCGTAAAACGCCTGTAGGATAGCGGTTGTTGGAAGAGACCTTTAGGCACCATCTAAGTTTTCATATATGCCAATTTCAGAAATGAAAATTACGTATGCTAATGCTCAGTAAAGACAGGGTGCCAATTAGTTCTACTAATTTTTAAGCAACGATCGCATTCGCATGTCAGTCGGAATCTGTCAAAAAAGCTTCCATTTCTATATATTTTTGATAGTTTGCGACTAACATGCGAATGCGAACCGATATAGGTAATGTACAAGTATTATTTTATTTATGCAGATTTTTCGACTTTAGTTTTTCAGATAAACTTCCGTGTATAGGCTTCCTTAGAGACAAGTGTGACAATTATGTTTATACATTTTATCGCATGTGTATGGAAATGCTACAATGCGATACTTAACGCTGTTCCAAAAATATTTTGATAATTATTTTATACATGCGATAAAAAGTATAAAAAGAATTGTCACGCAGTCTCTAAGGACGCCTATACGCGATAGTTTATCTGAAAACCTAAAGCCGAAGAATCTGCATGAATAAATACTCGTATATCTCATCACTAATTCTCCCATATCTGGAGAGACCGTGAAATGTGCCCAGTTTAAACGTTTGTCGTCGCAACGGCAAATAAAATGTAGGTTCAACTAACCGGTTCCATAGTCCCCAGCCTCCTCAGGTAAAGACTTAACTGCAAAAACATATTATAAGTTATACCGCTGTCTTCAAAGAGTTGGAAATATTGATGTTACTATTTGCTGCTGTCAATCGTCCGTGGCACGACTGTCAATCTGTCAACCGTGGATGGTCAATCGTGCGATCGAAGATTGTCGATTTGTCAATCTTGAGTTTGCTGTGAAGTTTTTGTTGATTTAGAAACAACTCAATGATTAGTGTAGGGACTGTGATGTGAGACAAAGACTGCGATTGCGCCTGTCCAATAAAAACCTTTGCTTCTAGTTTATGGTTTTCGTCGACATACGTATCAATCTCAGTTCAAAACATTGCTGAATATAACGCAATTAATATCCATTTTATTGGAAAAATAAACGGGCTCTCACAAAAGTAAATACTAAATATCTAGGTAGTTATTTCGGAACGAATCTGTGTTATTCTTTATTTGAACTTATAATTGTATTGTTATCTTTTTTCATAAGCAGCTTTTTTTAATTTTTAAGGATGGGAAATCATCAAATGACTTCTTCCACTCTGGGTGGAGTGGAAGAGCGTGTCAGACTCTTACTGACTAAAACCCATCCGTGTTCCTTCTAAAGCCTTTTGCGTTCCAGGGCCGCGGTGACTCTTGCAAACAAATCCGCAACCCTCTCAGGCTCTGGCCCTAGCGGGCCCCGTTTTCTATGCTGTCATCTCTTTGAGTCGAGCGTGGAACACAACGCGCCATCGACCCGGGCCTGGTGGTGATCGGACAGCGAGCCACCCAACGCTCGCCGTTCATTAGCAGATTGGAGTCTGGATTTGTTCCCGTTTTAAAGCAATAGGCTCTCCCCTTATTACATTACTGACCATAAAGATTACATTTTACTATTATACCGTTAAACTTACGCGATTTTCATTATCTCTGAAAATAATGCTTAAACATCTGACATTACAACACACAAAACTGTACTCTATCCCGAATAAGTCAAGGTCAGAATTTGAATGTGAAAAAGAGATAATATTGCTTAGTACGTATCGTACGGTACTAAGCTGTTATCAAGTCCTTTAATATAAAATCTAGGCATTTTAATGCCTTATTAACACAAGGTATTGGCACATTTAACGATTGATAAGCGGTATTTGCAGTTTGATTGCAATTTTGTTCATTAATTCTACGACCCTCCTTTGATGATTCGTTATTAAAATGTCTACCATTGAAGACTATTACGATTACTATCTTTTCTGTCAGAAATAGTCAGAATAGGGTATTTGACTAGTATGAAAAATCTATACGATTTGTGAAAAAATAAATAAAAGTGGTTGAAAAACAGTCAGTTTTGAACACTTTTGAAGTTATTCTTCTTTCCTTATCTATCACACAAAGTGTAATTTGTACTGGATGGCTTCAATTCAATATGGCGGGACTTGTGAGTGACGTCACACGCAATTAGTGCTGTCACTGTTTATTACAGATTTTTAAACGCTGATAACACCGCTGTTTATAAAGATTTTTAAGCAATATTATTTAACGGCGTCTTGTCTGCTCTCTAGATTTTGAGAAATGTAATCACTACATATTAAAAAACAAAGCCTCTCGCCGCGTCTGTCTATATGTCTGTTCGCGATAAACTCAAAAACTACTGAACGGATTTTCATGCGGTTTTCTCCAATGGATGGGGTTACTCACGAGGAAGGTTTAGGTGTATAATTCATGCCAAAATTCTTACGGGAAACGGGAAAATGGGATATGGTAAAAACTAGTAAAAAAATTGGCTGTCTGTAAAGTCGGTTTACGGACGATAGTTTAACGTGACCAACGTCATAACAAAACATTGATGAAATTATGTTTTCAATACAAAAAATTAAACGCCAGGAGAATTACCAGACTTAAGTTTCGGCAAGCATTGCCTCGCCAAACGGATAGTCGATGGAGCTGAAAGAATTTTGGAGTAGCAACCGCGCAAGGTGAACCAAGATTACCAGCGGTATAATAATGTGACATGTTTTAAAAAAGACAGGGCGATTCCTTGGCGATCTCTTTGCTTACGATTCGCTTAAAATAAATTAAAAAAAAAACTGAATGTGATTTACACATTTACTTGCTCCGATGGTCTCGCGGTCGCAAGCGCGACTGCCGAGCGTAGAGTCCTGGGCTGACAGCCCGGAGTTTGGAAGTTAGTGGTTTGACATGGAAAGCACGTTAAGCCATTGTTCCTGCGCCAGATCTCTCTCCAGTCGTGTCGGGTTGCCGTCCCATCGGAATATGAGAGTGATGGAAGAGGGAGTGTGTTTGCGCAAACCCTTGTGCATTATAATATGTCCCGCGCCGATGGCTAGTCTCGGTTTAGATTGGCCGCCAGGGCCGAAATCGGTCAGGAGGACTATTTATTAGGGCTGCTGGTGATGGCTGTAGGAGTCCGATGGATGCGACAAAACAGAGCCAGACGATGAGGCGAGGATGACTTTTGGCTGAAATTATAATGATCACAAACAAATTATTAAAAGATGAAGTTTGATCAGGATCGTTTTCTTAGTGATCCGTCCGGTACAGTAAGGCCCTTCGCACGGGTACAAATTATTATATATACCGTTCCTGTTTTATCTCTCTTTTCACAAGTGAAAACCGTTTAGATAAGAAGATATACTTTAGTTCTACTACAATTAACATTTTAATTGTAGTAGAACCCCCCCTTCAACAAATCTTCTATATACTAATTAGGAAATTTTTATTTTTGTATGGAACGAATAAACTTAAAAACTACTGGGCCGATTTGAAAAATTCTTTCAGCAATGAATGAACATTATCAGCGAGTAACATAGGTATATTTTATCCCCCGCATAGTTCCCGTTTCCCGGGGACGGGCACTATGCGGGTTAAATTCTACCAATATTATAAACGCGAAAGTTTGTAAGTATGGGTGGATGTTTGTTACTCTTTCACATAAAAACTACTGAATGGATTTTGATGAAATTTGGCACAGTGGTAGATTGTAGTCTGGAATAACACATAGGGTATGTTGTTTTATCCCGGGAATATGTTCCCTTGGGATAATTTTCGACAATCACGCGGGCGGAGCCGCGGGCGGCTACTAGTATTTAATAAAAATAAAATGTAAACAACATATTTTACCAAAGCATGAGTAATCTTTACGCCAGACATTCTTTATTATAATTTCCGTCAAGTAGTATAACATTGTTTCAATCATTAAATTCATACAACGTAGGTACTGGTATTGATTGTGAATGGAAATTTATTCATGCAGCAATGAAAAAAATATGGGTAGGGTAAAGTGCCCAGTTGTTGGACGAGCAAACAGTCGTATTTATTTATTTGATAATTTAAGTCAGCATAGAAATTAGAAAAAATCCTATCAGATATATAATATGTCACCGGGAAATTACAGACTTTTTAAGATTGTAAAACATCTTTAGTAGATTATAAATCCTCGATACATTATGAAAAAATCGTTTTGTTTACAATAAATCCCATTCAAATTCAATCGTTTCCAATATATTCGTGCCATATTAAGAAAAAATAGTTTACAATTTCACGCGATATTTTACAATCTTACGGCGTTTGCAATTTTCAGATCAACCATTTTTTAGATTAGCTAAAGTCCACAGTTCTTTCATGGGGTATTGTGTTAAATGTTACAATAAGATACCTTCTGACATATTAAAACAAAATGAAGGAAAATTTAAAACTTATGTTAAAAGTACACTTTGTAAACAAGCATATTACAAATTAGAAGATTACATTCAGGATAAGAATGCTTGGAAACATGCTGGTCCTGCTCCATAGGACAATCAAGGGTGTAGACAAAATCCAACTGGTTGATCTATGTATTAACTTTATAGATATACTGTTCCTTTTTTTGTGTTTCTATTTTTCTGTTGACTCACACACTGTTTAATTAATGGTTCCAATGTTTGTAAATATGTGAGTACCATTTACCTAAATTTCTTTAGAAAATGAATAAGTTTACCTCTACTGGTGATACTTTGTTCTTATAAGTAGCATACTCTGGGTGCATCGTCCTCACATAATATTAAATTAATTTTTGTATACCAAATTTTGTAAATCATTATTTGAAAAGAGTAACTATGGAGTTTCTTGTCCGTTCTTCTCCATAAGAATCTACCTTTCCGAATGGACAGTAGAGTCACTTTATTAATGTAATTCTATTATTTTTACTGAACTGTAAACGATGACGTTCAAAAGTGCCGTTTAATGGCCTAATTGAAATAAACGTTTTGACTTTTGACTTTTGACTTTTTTGACCGGTGATATATAGTACACCCAAATTTTACCCCGAGATGTTTAAATATCACGTGATAAGCAATTCAAGTATTGTTAAAATTTATAAGCGTTACATTACTAAATCATCATCATTTGCCGAGCCTTTTCCCAACTATATTGGGGTCGGCTTCCAGTCAAGCCGGATTCAGTTGAATACCAGTATTTTACGTGGAGCGGCTGCCTACCAGACCTCCGCAATCCGGTAGTCCTTGGCAAGACTGGAGTCAGATTTACTGGCTTCTGACAATCCGTAACGGCTGCCAAATATCTACAAATGACAGCCGGGACCAACGGCTTAACGTGCTTTCCAAGGCACGGAGGAAACTCGGTATGTTAAGATGGTCACCCATCCACAGACCAACCTTTGCAAGCGTTGCTTAACCTTGGTCGACCCGTGCGGCTAGCTGGTATTCTTTAGCCACGAGCTCCTTACACGAGCTAAATATTAAACTAATAAAATATTCTTTAAAAGTATGTTGTAGAAATAGGTGTACTATTTCTATCAACCACAGCCAATCTTTTTCCGTAGTTGACACGCTCTGTTTTCTCGCATTCCCTGATCGAGATGGAAGTAGAAAGTTCCATCAATCATAAGTAATGACAGATTGCTTATATTATTATCTTGACTCTCATAAATTGCTGAGCAATGAACTGGATCGGTTTGTGCTGTGCAATATTGTAACCGTTTTCTGACTTCCTTCATACAATGACTTTGGCAAGATACTTGTCCAATTTACAACTGTTTTAATAATTACTTAACTAACTATATACACTAGAAATAAAAATGGAAACTCATAATAAATTAACCCCTAAAATATGGCGTCAAAAGATTTAACCGCATCGCTGTCGACTGGAAGTGTACCCAAAAGACTGGCGGCATTGCCACGTCGTATGGCAATGCTTATTCTTTGACCAAGGTAAAAGCCAGCCCTTGAGTCACGCGAAGTGTCTACTAAGCGTCTTGAGAGATCTTTAAACAAGTTATGCGCTCTCGGAGCCGAAGACCCGAGAGTTTCAGCCCCAAACGGCTCTACCAACAAGTTTATTATATTTCCGCCGCTTGAGGTTCTCTGCAGCCGTGACGGCAGCGCCAGCACAGCACGATTAGCTGTCTCTGTTTTGTATGGCTTCACTCCACTAGATTATCTGACAGGCAGTAAGCTTTTTTTGGAATGAAATTGCTCATGACTCTCAGTATAAGTAATAAAAAGGTAACGGATCGCTGTCTGTACATGGATATATGTATGAGAAAAAATATTATTGGGACCTTTATCAACGCAAATAGCACCCAAAACAATGATTTTTAGAATTTTTGTCTGTTTATCTGTTTGTTTGTGCGTTTATACACGCAGAAACAGCTTATCCGATTGAAATGTATGTTTTAACTAATACAATGTGGTAAGCTTCACTTAACATTTATTGTTTGTTTCATGTCAATCGGTTCATAAATAAAAAAGTTATGCCAATTTAAATAATCACTTCGAAAATTTGATAAACTATCTATCTATTCTTTCTATGTTCTACTGCAATGCTACTGCATTGCCTGAAACTTTATTAAACTTCATAATCTTAAAATAAAAAATGTTAGCCCCAAGTAACTATTCCACGCGGACGAAGTCGCGGGCAAAAGCTATGTTTCCCTATAATCAGAACAGCACTTTCAGAAATGACCTTTTACAAACATTTAAATATACAAACAAGCATATTTTCTTCTTTACTCCTGTAGTTTAGGAATTGCAACACATATTGAGACTCAAAAATATCTATTTAGCCTAAAACTTTGTCCGCTACCTATCTACTCTTTTTTTTGACCTCATCAAAAATGAACAACTTTGTCAAAATATTATAATGCTGGGGTCGGCAACTGGTATTCCCACCTGAAGTAAAATGCAGTTTCGCTTGAATTTCGTCTGTGGCATGTTAAATAGCGCGTGTGAATTTTAATGTTTTGTTATTGTGTTTACGATGAACTTCATAGTGATGCGGTCTGTCGATATTAATCATAAAACAATTTTTAGAAGTACCGAGGAAATACGCAAACTAAGTTCTACTGTTTTAATAAAAATGATAGTAGCACCAATGTCAATAACTGTTAGTAAGCGCGTTGTTTGAATAAAACTAAATAAAATTTCTTATATTAACTCAACATTTATTTTGGACTTCTCTTTTAAATACATGGTCAATAGTTCAAAAAATATAGAGCGCACTTTAGCTTTTAAAATATAGAACCATAACTTAACCATAAACACACTGTCTACATAGACCGCCTTAAAATGTATTATTATCTACCTGTTTTCTTTTATACATATGAAAAGGCTTAGTTAAGTTTTCTATTCTGTAATATATTTATTTTGTAAGTAGGTAGGTTAAACATAACACTTTTACACGTCAATCTTTTTGGGTAATTTTTTAAACCAGATGAGGCCGGTGTTTTTAGCTGACTACCCTGTGAAGAAACACCGAAACAAACTAAGAGATCAAAGTCTCTTTTAAAGTCCATACAATCGTACTGGTCAAATCATATGAGAACCATGTAGGTTAATGTCTGAAGTGGTCTTTTGAGGAAAGTACCACACAGATTTGAGCGGACCTGACCAGACAGTGCAAGCATTTGTCAGTTATCGTGTAGCTTAAACTTAAAACTTTAAGGAGCTCAATTTATGCTTATGCTGAGGGAATCGAAAACTTACATAAAGGGCGAAACAAAATGTATTCATCTTCCATAATTCGCTATTAGTCGTGGCTACATTGTAATGAACTTGAGTATTGGCTGCCAACATTTTATATCGATACACTGGTCATCACTACGAAGTCCCTATCAAGGGCCGCATCACGAGATGGTTACAAATTATTCACGTCAAAGTTTATGATGATCACGCGAAGGAATGCTACTCATCTCTTCCTCTGAGGGTTCTGTAAGGGTCTTGTTTATTTACGTCGTAATTTATTTTATTGCATCGTAATTTATTGGTGGATTATGCGGAATTATTTAAAGGAAACGAGAAAAAAAAAATGTACAAGACTTTTCCGTGGTAGGGAGACTATATCATAAAAAAATACAAAGTTAGAAAACAAAGGAAGTATATTACATCCCTATCCAGCTGATTCCGACTCTATACTGCTGGAAACATGTATGTTCCGCTGAAAAATGGAATGCATGGAACCAGGCATCATGGCAGAAGAAAAAAAAAAGTTTCAATCCCCGGCCACCGTAGGGGCGGGAAGGAACGTGGATGGGTTTTAGTTAGTAAGAGTTTGACGCGCCCTTCCGCTCCACCCAGAGCGGGAGAAGCCATTAGATGATTTCCCATCCATAAAAAAAATAAAAAACACAACGGGTTGCACTCCGGGAGTGCCGGCAGAAGTGAAAACTTGAATATTAATGTTGTGCATTTTTGATATTTTGTAATGGTTAGGGAATAATTTCGCACGAATTGCATATGCATGCATTGAGGCATACATTTTCGCCGCGCGGTAGAAAGAGAGGGGGAAATTACTTCCTCTCCTACGCCGCGCCAGCGGTCTACTCTCCCTTTGTCTTACAAATTTTCGATCAGGTCACGTATCCTGGCTCGAGTTTAACATTTTTTACCCATCCCAAAAAGTGCACAACGCCGCTAAAGAAGTTTTCAGTTCAAAAATAAAACGGGCTAATAATGTCACAAAACAAACAATCAACGATCATGCCATTTCGTCAATACTTACAATTACGATTTTCCCTTTAATGGCCGCCTAAGTAGACCAAAGTCTTTATCTTAGCAATTCATCTGTAAACAATGATTCTCAAACTAATTTCGCAATATTTTCTCGGTTTTTTTTAATGATTGCCGTTTTTACAGTAATTGATGATTTGATACCGAATCTCAATAGGGTATATGACTGGATTTATTGACGTGACAACGTCTAATAAATCGATGAACGCCGGCTGCACGCACGAAAACGGATGGCTCATTGTAACGTTAAAAAATAAAGGCCCTTGAATTGTCTAAACCTTGACTTATCGTAGAACTATTAGTTGTAGTACAGCTTGCACTGACTGAACAGGTCCATTCAATTCTGTGTGGTTCTTTCTTCAAAAGATCATTTCATACACTGATCTGAATGGTTCTCATATAACGTATTGTGAATGTGAGGACTATGTAGATCGCCATATTAGGGTTTCATTTCAGATAGTATGGCAGTTTGAGTTATTTATGCGGCCTTCCCAAATGTCCTTACTTTGGTATTGTTCGTCAAATCGTTGAGCTGTTTGAGCTACACGATAACTGACAAATGCTTACACTGTCTGGACAGGTCTACTCAAATCTTTTCTCAAAAAGTCACTTCAGACATTAACCTACATGGTTTTCATTTGATTTGACTAGTACGGATTGTATGGACTTTAAAAGAGACTTCGACCTCTGAGTTCGTTTCGGTGTTTCTTCTCAGGATAGTCAGCTAGGAAACACCGGCCTCATCTAGCTTAAAATGACCAAAAAAGATTGACGTGTAAAAGTGTTATGTTGAACCTACTTGCAAAATAAATATCATTTATCATTCATTCTCATAGAATGTAATACATTTTTGTCTGTAAACAGATTAAATTCATTGTATCAATTCTAGGTCATTTTCCAGGCATATTAGGAATCGTACCTACCACTATATTATAATGGGTGTGTGTTTGACGATGCAGGCAAATCATAGATAAACATAAGGCCATTAAAACAACCTGATGCAAACATGGCGCCATAAAGAATTTAGTTTTCAATTTATAACTTTGAATTACAATATCAAGGAGAAGGATCATATTTATTACGACAGAGCTTTTTCTTCCACAGATTATTATAGGGCTGCCGTAGTTCAGGAATATTTAACTTGTTCTATCTTTTTAATGCAGGGGAATTATACTCCTGTATTATTTCGTCTTTACGAATGATATGAAAGAAAATAGAGTGCATGTTGCGCCAACACCTAAAATGCCAAAGCCTTTTTTAGGTGTTGTACACCAAGAAGTATAAAGGTATAAGGTTCAGTTGAAAACCAGCGTCAGGCAGCTCCTTGTTGTTTGGCATTTTACTGAACTGGACCTATTTGGCGCAGCCGCGGAGCACACAATATCCATAATTGTTTTAAAAAATAAGTTTCCGTTTATTTGTACCTATATCGTGTGTATATTTGTGTGCCAAATAAACCTAGTTCTCTTTCTTTTCTATTCACACCAAAAAATTTATGAAGAATTGTTTTCGTTGGGAAAAATAAAAATACAATTAAGTCTCCCCGAAATCCTAGTTTTCCAAAGAATAAAATAATATAAATTTGCTAAACCAAAAACTTCAGCAATAATCACAGGTCTGCCCTACCGTGTGTCTTCAAGGATGCATTTATCAAACGGCTGTATCAACCGCGGCATCTGATTATAAATTATGAAGCCAACCCATTCACAAGTTAAACTGAACCCATTATACTGCCCAGCTACTAAACGTACGTAAACTGAAGAAGATTAATAAAATGGATTGTAAGCCTATCTGGGAATCAGGCGGAAGCTTTTCATAAATTCTTTTGAAATATTTAAATTTATCGAGTTATTGTATAAAATAACACAGTGAGAACTTCATCATCACCATCATCATATCAACCGAAAGACGTCCACTGCTGGACGTAGGGCTCTCCCAAGTGTCGCCACAAGAACCGGTCCTGCGCATCTCCCATCCATCGGCTTTCCGCGACCCTCACCAGGTCATCGGTCCACCTTGTGGGAGACCTTCTTACGCTTCGTCTTCCGGTACGCGGTCTCCACTCCAGAACTTTTCGGCCCCATCGACCATCTGTTCTGCGAGCAATGTGCACTGCCCACTGCCACTTCAGTTTGGCGATCCTTCGGGCTATGTCGGTAACCTTGGTTCTCTTGCGGATATCGTCATTCCTGATTTGATCACGCAAGAAAACTCCGAGCATTGCCCTCTTCATTGCCTGTTGGGTGATTTTAAGCCTTCTGATGAGGCCCATTGTAAGCGACCACGTTTCAGTTCCATAAGTAATCACTGGCAACACGCACTGGTCGTAGACTTTCGTCTTGAGACACTGTGAAATGTCAGACGAAAAGATACCACGCAAATTCCTGAATGCCACCCAGCCCAGTCGGATTCGACGGTTGACCTCTTTCTCGTAGTAAGCCCTACCTACCAGGTGAAGCTGTCAACCTATCTAACCAAGATGGGATGAGAGTTCACTTGAAGCTCACTTAACCTAAGTTTTCACGTTGAGATGTTTACAGAGTAGACCGACTGGTTTAGATTTTATCAATAACAATGAATGAACCAATTAATAGATAACTCATTCAGCGTGTTTCGAATTATTTGGTACAGCTCGGATGTACCGCCTAGAATCCCGAATACTTTCAAGTAGTCTCGAAAAGAGTACGAATCTCATTGGCCAGTTTTCACTAACTGATAGACAAAGCTGTCTACAACAATACGACCCATATTATCTATCGCAATTTCACTATCATCGTTTCATCCGAAAGACGTCCACTGCTGGACATAGGCCTGCCTCAAGAGTCGCCACATCGAGCGATCCTGTGCGTTTCACCTCCAGAAGATTCCCGCGGTCATCAACAAGATAGGTATTTTTATAAAATGTTGGATTCAAAGACACACTAAACTGGACATACTTGACTGTTTATTTAGAAGCTAAAAATAACACACTAAATATTATTATGGAAACTATAAATCAATCAAAGAAATGCGCGAACTGCACCATAGCCACAGAGTAGTTGGTGATCAGAGAGATCACACTCAGTATCATGCTCGCGTCGACTGAGAATAGGCGCCATATTGTGTACTTGAATGGATTTTGGCGAAAAAAGAAGACGCCATGGTGTACCATGGCGTCTTCTTTTGCGAAATGTGTGGACTCTTCTGGAATGTTTAAATTTCTTGCAATAATTTGGATTGTAAACTTTAGGTAAATGGGTGCCATTCTTAGACGTCGTCCTAGTTCAAAGTGATAATCGCGCGAATACGCGATGGTCGTGTTCATTTGTACGAAAAACCCGATCGCGTCGTCGCGTCTTCCTGTATTACCGAACAAATTATCGCAACAATAGCGTTTTCGGCCAATGATCGCTTTTGAAAGAGACATTCTATCAGCGATTACCATTGCCGAAAAGTTGAAATGTTTAGTACGATGTGACATTTCGATAACGCTTGCCAATCTCCACTCGGACTATTTTACAACCAAATCACTGGTAGAATGCCATTGGTGTAGTCATGTTTTGTGCTTTGACCAAAATGTTAAAGTTAAGTTATCTCGACATACAAGCAATTGCTTAACAACACATAATTTCATTTTGTCAATTTCAGTATTGACCATTTCGGCTAGTAATGACATCGTAGCTGCAAACTCCACTAAAACTTCGTATAAGATTACATGGCTGCTCTGCAATTACAAAAAACTTTGTGTAGAGAGTCTCAATATATGACAAATTAAGACACGATGGCGGAGAAAGAAACTTATAACGATAAATAGAAGTATGGAAGCAGAATTAAATCTGCAAAGAAATTATGTTCTGAAATTAAAAATATATAGTTGCAGAGGATTGTATTCCATTTTTAAATAATTACATCTTTGTCTGACATCCTTGTCTATTTCTAAACACATTGGGCTAGTTAGAGCTAGATAGGCATAGTTTTGAAGCAAAATAACCGTCAAAAAAAAACCGCGGGAAAGATTTTAGTTGATCGTTCGCGCGTTTTTTGACATCGAGTATTTTAGGTGGCTTGCCGGTTCAGAGGTTGCATTCAGGATTACTTTTTAGTGACCAGCCAATTACTTTACGGGTATCAGTTTAAAAAAAAAACACGCTTTTCAAAGTAGTTGGGCTCGCATACTCGGCTATTTTATTTTCTTTTTGTTTTAGGAGTGTATTTTTGCATGAATCGTGTCTTTGTTTGATTAAAAAGTAGGGTCGGTGAAAATGACCCTGTATGTTTAACCATAGATTTATTGTGGTAGATACATTTATCCCCCTGTTTAAGATAATTGAAACATTTATTAAGTAATTTATACGTACGTAAAATATGCCTTTGAAAGCGATGGCTAAAAAAATAGTGTTCAACATCTTAGGAATTAGGATCACTGCAGATGTAAATATCTAAAACAGCAAATAAACTGAATCAGTGTTTAAACTTAAAGAGAAATTAATAAAGACAATATTTGTGTCCAGCCTCCGTTTCCACTAGCTACCGGGACCTGCGTTCACCGCTTTAGTTTGTCACTTGCCAGATTAATAGCCAAGACCGTAGATTGTGTGTGCTCACCTTTTTCGATACCAACATACATGAAACAGCTGGTCGATTCGGTAAACATGTCGAAGTGAAGGCTTGGGTGAAGTGATCACGTGATGAGCTGTCAATCTATATAATCAAGATGTAATGTGATCACGAGTCATTCCATCTTGATTATATGAATTGACAGCTCACCTCGTGATCACTTCACCCAAGCCTTCTTTTCGACATGTTTACAGAATCGACCGGCTGTTTCAAGTCTTAAGTTTCACAAACACCTGAGGCTCTAGACAAGTGACATTCGGTCTGCGGTAGCGTGCCGAAGGCGATTGTCAAAACGTCAAAATGTATGGGTTTGACAATCGCTGTCGAAATGTAACGTGATCATTACCTTGGTATTTCGACAATTGTATTCGCTGGTAGAATAGCACTTTGTCTAAAGCCACGTAAGTACACGTTTGATAAAATACCCACATTATGTTATTAACAATTTTACCATAAACTTCATCGGTACATCTGCTTCACGAGTAGTATTCAACAAGTCCTTATAAGTAGCCATACTACTTCTTAAATGTTTCTTCATCACGCCTTCTTCCCCTTCTTCAAATCGACGTGCGATTGACAAGTTCTTCTCCAGTTGCCTTCTAAGTATTGCCATTCGATGCCAGAGAGATTCAAACATAATTATTCGAGTAAAAGTTGACGTATGTAATGCTATATCGAAGATAAATGCTAACGTCGCAGCAGAAAAAATATCCAATACATCGTTTGATCTATAAGAGCCGTACAAAACATGAATGTTTACTTTTCCTACCAGTAGAAAAATAAAAAATATTCGGGAGACTGGTATTTCATCACTAAGCTTCAGCCCTGAGTCACGCTTAGCTCTCTGATTTTTTCCAAAAAATTAAATAGATTTTCGCCAGCAAAAAGTAAGTCTATGATAACGTTAACGCCGTATAAAACGCCTAAAAACGCATAACGCAACTTCCCTGAAGGAGGATAATATGTCGTTACTGAGTAAATCTGTAGAATAAGTATAGTGGCGACAAACACACAATAAGCTTTAATCAAGGCAGCAACTAGTTTATTTGAACAAATTTTGTAGTAAAAACCGCAAAACAGTCGAATTGACATTATTAACTTTATGGATATAACTGATCTTATGACATCCATGATCACTGTTTAGAATTATAAACTGTATTAAGTTTTTACAGAAGCAGTGACTAGTGGACAATGAAAACAATATGACATTGATGTGGCGTAGGTATTTATTCGAGGCTAAAATATTCCATTCTGAAGCGAAGGTTACTGAGTTTTCAATCTATAGGTTATTTTAAACATTAAAAATAACACTTAAATGTATTAGTTTGATTTTTTTGGGTCACTTATGATGACCCACAACAAACTGAAATCGTTGCTATACTGATCATCATCGACCTCCATAATATGATTTCGCCCACTGCTTGGGCACTAATTTCGGTGTACTGCTTGTAATTTTTCAAAAGCTGCCTTTGAAGTTCATGTAGTATTAATCATAAAAATGGGCAAACTGCACCATGGCTACAGTGTAGGTGGTGAGCAGAGAGATCCCACTCAGTAACATGTTCATGTCGACTGCCAACAACCGCCATATTGTGTACTTGAACGGATGTTGCTGGAAGTACATCATGGCGTCTTCTATTGCGTCACGCGTAGCTTCTTCTGAAATATTTTACTTTTAAAATGAGGACGGAGTAAAATATAGAATTAACACTGCCATCATCATCATCATTTAAGCCGAAAGCCGTCTACTGCTGGACACCGGCCTCCTCCAAGAGTCGCCACAATGTCCGGTCCTCCTGAGTGTCTTGCATCAAGCAAATTCCCGCGGCCTACATCAGGTCATCGGTCTTCCAATGCTTCTTCTTCCAAATTAACTGTAGGGTGGACGATAACCTGCCAGGGTTGCGGATTTTTTTCGAAAGAGACTGCGGCCTTGGAACGCAAAGAGCATAGGAGGAACACGGATGGGTTTTAGTCAGTAAGAGTCTGACACTCCCCCGCTCCATCCAGAGCGGGAGAAGTCATTTGATGATTTCGAATCTTTAATAATAATAAAAAAACCTATGACTTTTTCGGGAGCGGAAAGAGTCATTTGGAAAGGATCAATTAAAGACAATCACGATGCGAATTCTACGAGAGATATTGTGTGGTGTTACGCAAATGGATAAAATTAAGAATGAGCTGAACTACCGCCTAGCCGGTTTCGCCATCGGACTATTAGTCGTACGGTGATGTGCCACGTTTTGGGAATACTTTGACTGTGTGTACAGCTAAGGAGTGTGTTTCCAGGTTCCTACAACCTGGGGTCTTTAAGTCAAGCAAGAGTGAATAGCTTACTTATAGACAAGCGTGCTTCCTCGTCCACCACAAGTGAGCCTATTAATAATAAAAATGGATGTCTGAAAGTACTACCACTGGCAGGTGACCAAGAAGTTGTATGGCAACCACGGAATGAGGAGCATGTCGAGAGAAAAGATTTGAGTTTGAATGTGGATAGTGGTATAAGTGCTCATGATGATGACGATGATTATGATGATGATGATGATGACGATGATGATGAATGGGGTCAATTATAATTATATGGTAATAATTAGTAAAACAAAGTTACCTCGACATACAAGTAGCTGCTTTAGGACGCAAAGTTTCATTTGATCTATTTCGCTGTTTATCATCTCGACAATGAGTGTAGGTGAAAGCGTTATTGTGAACTCAACCAAAATTTCTAGAACAATCCCATTGTTCTTCTGCAAGCGCATAAAACTTGATATATATGTCACACCAAAAACGTGTTATTCTTCTTTTAAATTCATCAATAGAAGTCAGTCTTCTCAATTTGATTTGAATCTGTCTGTCGGTCTGTTTGTTTCCTTTTCAAATCTTAACAGCTGAGTAGATTTGGATGTTAGTTGGCACACAGCTAGACTGTGCCCCGGATTAGGTCATTGGATACTCTTTACTCTGGGAGTAAAAAACAAACGGACAAAGCCAGTGAGAAAAACTGATCTGCTCTATGCCTGACTTGAAACTCTAGTCACATCCATCAGTGAAAATGATTGTCGAGAAATGCAAGTTTAAAAAAATATATGTGCTACCTAAATTTTATGTGAGAAATTTTAAACTTTGACTTTAGATAGAAAGTCACTCAAAAGACACTTATGAAAAAATGGTACATACAAAAACACTGCTGAAAACGATGTAGGCATAAATCGTGTTCAATATGTTAGGGATCATGATAACAATTGATATAAACATCTGAAACAAAAAAAATTGGCTGTCTGTTAAGTGGGTTTACGGACGATAGTTTAACGTGACAACGTCATAACAAAACATTGATGAAATGATCGTAACGTTACAATGAGTCATTCTTTCTCGTGCGTGCAGCCGGCGTTCATCGATTTATTAGACGCTGTCACGTCAAAACAAATACTATATCACCTAAACATGGAACATTAATACTTTTCAAGCCTATTATAAAGTTTGGATGAAAATGCTTGAGAGCACACTTTTTCTAACTTAAATTTCACGTCACAGGTTTGACAAGTTTTGACAAACCTCGAAAAATTACTTACTCCTACATATTCATATATCAAACTAATTGATTAATTAGTTTGATATATACACATTGATCGACATAAGAAGTTATTTACTGAAATTAATGGAAACAAAAGATAGAAGTTTCAAATGCATAGCAAGTTTTTTATTACAGACTGCATTCCCAGGTCTTCTGGCTGAATTTGGTTTGTTTGTCTCTAAACTTATTTGAAAGGTAGGCTACGCCAGCTACGTAAGGTAAGAAAACAGTGTAAGATGGCCTCTCATTTTATTAAATCAGCTAGACCATACAGTTCAAGTTCAAAGTTTTATCGCAGTATACTCTCTCTAGTATACTATATCTAGTACAAAAAGAAATTTAATAAATTTCATTACCAGCGGTTTCATCGGCGCATCAGTTTCTCGAGTCATGCTCAATAAATTCTTGTATTCATTTAAGCACGTTGTAATTTTCTTTCTCATAACTTCTTCGCCTTCTTCAAATCTACGAGGGGTTGACAATTCCAGCTCAACGTTTTTGCGAAGCATTTTCATTCGGTACCACAGTAATTCAAACATCATAATTTTTATGCAGTTAGATGAATATAATATCGTAGCCAAAGAAGACGAAAACGTGCCAAAAATAATAAATTGTGATGAATTTTCATTAAATACTATTGCGAATATAACGTAAGAGCTTACTTTTCCGAAAATTGAAAAAATATATACCAACCGTGAAATTGGTATTTTATCATCCAATTGCATACTTTGCGAAGTGCCTATTTTGGTCAAGAAATTTAGAAAATTTTCGCCGTGATAATATAAATTTATTATAACATTTGCGATGTATTGTATACCTTTTATTATGTACTGTATCTTTGCCGATGCGGGAACCTCTCCAAAAAATTTGAAATTAATTGTAATAATTACTGAAGCAATGAACACACAGTAAACTCTTACTAAGACATTGACTAGTTCATTAGTACTAATTTTGTAGTAAATGCCTCCAAAAAGCCGAACCAACATTATGGTTTGAATGGACACTACTGACTTCAAGATACTCATCATTTAGATCCCAATGAATAAGTATGGATTTCTCATGAAGTGTAAAAAATAAATAAAGAAGAGTTAATGAACAATGAAAAATATATGATACTGACGTGGCTTCTTTGTTCAAGGCTTTTCGTCTATTGTTACATTTTTCATTAGCGTAATTATTTTTTGAACACAGACACTGAAGTATTATATTTTATTATCTAGATCAACAAAATTAAACTATAAATAATATATGTCTGAAACTTGAAATTATAGCAAAGTAGTATCATAAATCTAAGATATTTTTGCCATTGAAACAGAGGTTTGGTTAGACAATTGTAATTACTGTAAATTTTTATTTTAATACTAATCATGTAAAAATGAATAAGTTTAATAAAATGAGTTTGAGTCTTTTGTTACTTGATTATGAATGAATAATAATAATAATGATGGATAGAGTGAAAAGACAACTCCTTGCTTCTAAGTTTTAAAATGTAATGGTTTGTCGCTACAAAAATACAGAAAAACCTTGCTATGATATTCACTACCTACTTTGTTTCAAATAAGAGATATTTGGCCAAATTGATTGTCGGGTTGACGATATCCTTAAATAAGGAGAGACGCACAAAATCGGTAGTATGGGAGAGGAAAAGGCGGTTTATACTCAGCAGTGAGTGATTCAAGGCAGAAATGATGATGATAATGATGAATTGAATATAGACAAAGGAAACAATAGGTTTTGTGTGTTATGCGGTTGGTATGATACTGACGTAGCTGTATTTATTTTGAGATAAGTTGTAGCATTATTAATATTGTTTTCGATGTCAATGTCACAGCAAAAGAATATGCAATTTGGTTATTACCCTTACTTTGTTTTACCAACAAAAATAATTGTGTTTACTATAGTTTGGGATGTTACTTACTCGTAAGTGCTATAAAGGATTAAATTGTCTATGTTGATCGTTTGTTTTAACACTTTTTTTATTTTTTATGGATGGTAAATCATCAAATGACTTCTTCCGCTCTGGGTGGAGCGGAAGGGCGTGTCAGACTCTTACTGACTAAAACCCATCCGTGTTCCTTCTAAAGCCCTTTGCGTTCCAGGGCCGCGGTGACTCTTTCGAACAAATTCCGCAACCCTGGCTTGTTTTAACACTTGCAACTGATTTTCCCTTTTGCTCTAGTCGGTGTCTATTTAAACCTTTCATTCTTCTTCTTCATGACTGTGCCTCAAATGTCTTCTGTTGCAAATTGTTGGTCTCTTCTATTGTTATTGTATTGTTGCATGTGTTATTTCCTACATTATATTTTTTCTTAAATATCTGCCTTTCCAAAGAATATGCCAATTATATAGGGATTAGTTTAGTCTCATCATTCTTTTGTTTGATTTCTCTTTCAGAGCGGATTTACTGAGTATTGTTTTCGCGTCATCAACTTTGATAAACATCAGGTAATTATTCCTTTTATTGTGTATTTTATAACTGGCTTTTCTCCTTTAATGATATATTTACTTTTTATACAAATATGAATAGATCTATTTAATTAAAGTTTCGTCCGTGCCTCGGAAAGCAATTTAAGCCGTTGGTTCCGGCTGTAATTTGTGTTACGACCCAGCCTGTCCCTTGCTGTTCCTCCCAAATGACGCCGCTAGCCGAGGTCCTTATCCCACAGGGGATGCCCTAGCGAGCGGTCATTTAGTTTTAGTTTTATTTTAGTTTGTAAGCCCTGGCTGGGGGCCTTAGAGTCATTTAAGGCCACCACAGGATAGTCCGGTTAAGCAGTAACCAGCCTTAGTGTGCTGAACTGCGAGTGGTCATCGTCAAAAAAAAAAAAAAAATGCTGTAATTTGTAGATCTTTGGCAGTCGTTACGGATTGTCAGAAGCCAGTCAATCTGACTCCAGTATTGCCAGGAACCGTGTTAACCAGTTATTGGGTTGTGGAGGTCAGGTAGGCAGCCGCTTCACGTAAAATCCGGCAGCTGAATCCGGTTTGACTGGAAGCCGACTCCAATATTATAGTTGGGAAAACGCTAGGCAGATGATGATTCATAGCTCTATTTAATCTTAAGTGGGATCGGACCATAGATTATCTACTGCATGCCAGATGAGCCGTGGGATTAAATAAACATTTAAAAAATCTCATTAAATGCTAGGCCATATCTTGGCAGATCAAGATGACGATGGAGTGGCAAACTTCATTCCTACCAAAAGGTGTGTCCATTCACGTGCGCCCTAGATGACTTAAAAACTCATCGAAAATTTCACTTGCTTAACCGTCGACATGCATAGAGAAGAAGACCAAAAGGACCAGTTCCACCAGGCCATAGTGCGAGTTTTTTAACGTTTTCGATTGCGTTAGCCTTTTTTTCCATACCAATTTACATCAGCGTTTTGACGTTAACACGATCGAGTCTGTTGATGCATGATCGAGTTCCCAATGACAGACCACAGCATTTGCGGCCAACCGTTGAACATCCCAAGCAAATTTTGGACCTAGGCAAAGTACCTATACGTGTTCATTTCTTACATTTAGAATTATTTAACCACCCCATGAAGGAAGAAACTAGCTAAACCTAAAGGTTTAAAAGCAAGTCCAATTCAGTGAACCACAGATATGGATCGCTTCCAGTTAATCTGGCAACGAAAGTAACAAACGGTTACTGTCAACAGTCTCGGAACGTAAATATGTAGGTAAAATAGTGCGATTACTTACGAAGATTGTGGGGATCCGGTTGCGAATAGCTGTTCTGTTTTATTAACTGCACCATAGGTACGGACCTTGTTAGTCGTTGCTGTCACTTGCATTTGAATTTTTGGTTGTTGTATGTACAAATTTTCTTACTACGCGCAATACTATCATTAACCGCTATTGTGGCAGTGGTCATCATCATCCTTAACCTATGATACTTTCAACACTTTTTTTTCTTCCATTTTGTCTTGTCAACCGTCAGTTTTAACCCTTTTCTTACATATCAATCTTCACAATTCGTCCTTATCTTACAACAGTGGTGATGAAATAAGTTACATAAATTTAAGTCGACTCCAAGACCTGTGCCTATGCCAGGGTTGCGGAATTTATTCGAAAGAGTCACCGCGGCTCTGGAACGCAAAGGGCTTTAGAAGGAACACGGATGGATTTTAGTCAGTAAGAGTCTGACACGCCCTCCCGCTCCACCCAGAGCGGAAGAAGTCATTTGATGATTTCCTATCCTTAAAAAAATAAAACAAGACCTGTACCTAACTCGAAAGCCAGGGCGATTTCCATGGGGCATTATTTCTTAATTAATTTATCTTGGTTAAAATACTTCGTTTTTTATTCAAGTGCTGGTTGGTTTTTAGGTTGATTCCTAGATAGACGAAGTGTTATTGGGTTTTCCATTATGAACTTTCTCAGCAACAGCCCAGAGTCTGAGTTTCATGGGATCAGGGACAGCTAACGAAATTAGGTGTATCTGCATATCTTCATGTACCTGATTTATCGTCACCTACATCTATCTGCATCTACATCTAAGTGTACATTATGTAATCAAAGCTGTATGATCATTATCATTTCAGCCTAATGACGTCCACTGCTGGACATGGGCCTACCCCAAGAATCGCAAGATCGACCGGCCCTGAGTGTCTCGCATCCAGCAGATTCCCACAGTCTGCATCAGGTCACCAGTCCACCTTGTGCGGGGCCTTTCAACGATACGTCTTCCGGTTCAAAACTGCATTTAATGAAGTAGTACTGGTGTAACGTGAATTCCTAATCAAATAAACCAATAATATTTTCCCCGGGGGTCGAACGCCACAGGCTAAGTGATGAGATGTTATTTGAGAACCAGAACGGTTGCACCCCGCCGGCGTAAAAACCGGCTGCCGGGAATAAAAGCAATATAAACACCCGTCAGCCTATTTCTCTTTCATTTATCTTTGAAGCCGGGTCGGACAGGTTTGCTACCATTTAATTTTTATGCAGTGTTGGTACTTTGGACAAGTTACGTGCAAATAGGGTATTATTTATGTGATTATTGAGGTGATTCTGTAATGAGACATGTGATATTGTTTAAGACATTTTCTAGATTATTTAAGGTAGTAGCAGCTTGTTGAAGGGTTCTTCTCCGAAATGGTAAATTTTATGTTGTGTTTTTAGAGAGCGATGAAATTGATTCAATTTTCAATTGAAGCTTTATCATAATCTTCCTACCCTTTTCCCATGTTTTTTTTTTATTGATGGGAAATCATCAAATGACTTCTTCGCTCTGGGCGGAGCGGAAGGGAGTGTCAGCCTCTTACGAACTAAAACCCATTCGTGTTCCTCCTTGGCGTTCTGGGGCCGTGGTGACTCTTTCGAATAAATTCCGCAATCTTGCCAGGTTTCCCATGTTACTTAGGGTAGGATAAACATGATTTCATCTTCAATTTCGTCCTGTCAACCGTCACTTAATTATATTTTATCGATCCTAGGATCAAACAAGGCCGTGATGTTTTAAATTGTAAGTTAAAAATAAGTTCCGCGAGAAAATCGAAATCGTAGCAGAGAAACTAATTTCTCAGCTACTATGTCGACCCATCATATGATATCATGCATTCCATTTCTGCATATAGGTCTTTAAAGCAGTCACCACAAATCTAAGAAACATGCCAGCAGACTAATAGCTACGCCCCACACTGGCCCAGCATCGTCCATCATTTCAGAGTAACGGCACTCAAGGTGGGAACGGGAGTATGTTTGTAGCTACGTAAGTAATCCAATGGTCTTAATTGTTTATTTGATTAATAGTTTTACAGGCTTGGAGGGCAATGGGAAATAAATCAAAGATGTGTTGGAATGTGGAGATGAAGGAGTTTGTTAAGAAATATAAGCTAGAGGATCTATGGAATGAGGGTTTTCTGAAATGATGCACCAGGTGGTGTTTTTCTAATTGATGTTTTGAGTGTATCACTAACATAGTTATAAGTTTATTTATTGTTACTAACACTATATGAGTCTTCGTTGCTCTGAATAAATAATTTATTATTATTATTATTATTGAAAAGTTGGGTGCAGCCAGGTATTATACCAACCATTATCCTACTAATATTATAAATGCGAAAGTTTGTGAGGATGAATGGATGGATGGATGGATGTTTGTTACTCTTTCACGCAAAAACTACTGAATAATTTTGATGAAATTTGGCACAGAGGTAGATTTTAGTCTGGAATAACACATATGATATCCCGGGAATATGTTCCCTCGGGTAAGTAAATGATAATGCAATAATAAAGCAAATCAGTCAAAGTAAAAAAAAATACGTCGTCACCTGAATGATCAACGAAATGAAACGTCACCTGCGCTTGTAGAATGATTATTTAAGATTCGCTGGCTCACATGAAGAAGGTTTCGACAAGGGGATCAACAACCTCAGATTAATTTAAATTTAATTTTGGCCCAAAAACTATGACAGCGACTCCGATTAAATGACGATCGTTAGAATGAACCGTGCCTTTTGTTTTTTTTTTTAAGAAGAAGAATAAGAATAATATTTATTTGCTTAAAAACATGGTATAAAAAGATGATAGAATACAAAACAATAACTGGAGCAGACATGTTTTTGCTTAACAGTGATAAGCATGCACATTTTTACAAGCATTTTTAACATTTAGTGTCAAAGAAGTCTTTGACACTATAAAAACTATGACTACACAACCATTCATGCAATTTACTTTTGAATAACCTCATATTTAAGGTTTTGAGATTACTTGGTAACTTATTATATACACGCACACACATAGCCACACAACTTTTGTTATATTTAGCCAGTCTCGGAACAATATCCAGTACAAGCCTGTCGGGGACTCGTCGGTTACGAGGGTATAAATCATCTGCACTACTAAATAATTCCTTATGCTTTCTTACAAACATACATGTTTCGTATATGTAAAGAGACGGTAGCGGTAACAAGTCAAGCTTTTTAATATTTATTTAGGTTACTCAACAATTATTTACACATTACATTGCATTTGAAAGTACACGATATACATTTATAAATGCAACAATTACTAACAGGCTAACACCACATGCACTATTATACATTTCTATTATTACATTTATTATGATTGTTAAAAATAATTTAAAGCAAAGCGTTTGTTTGTCACAACACAGCGCAGAAAAGCACTAGTAGACTGAGATCCCGTAGCTGCCAAACCTCTCTTATTTTCTGACTAACAAAATATGTGGGATAGAGTAGTGTACTATTAACATTCGCACACCTGCAAGCTTCGGCCGATTTCCAGATATGAGGTGCTAAAGCCATTGGAATCACTTTTTTTTAAGTCTCGATGCAAAGTTTTGTGTATGTTTTATTAGTAGGTAATTAAATAATATTTTAACGACTGAATGACTAACCAGTCGTTAAAATATTTTTTAGCCACAAGGCTGACATTTGGGCATAGCTTATTTAGGAGCTGCAAATAACGAAAGCTTAAGTCTGCCAGGATTTCGGAGGATGCAAAACTACCTGTAAAAATGGCCGTTGGGCCAATCTAGCAGGTATGCGTATGTTAATAGTACATACTAACACTACTCTATCCCACGCATTTTGTTAGTGAGAAGATAAGAGAGGTCTGGCAGCTTTGGGATCTTAGTCTATAGTGCAATCATAACATTCCCAGTCTAACGATTGTATGATACTGTCATTTGTAGATCTATGCTAACGAGTGTCATCCAGTTCGTGTTATGATCACTACGAAGAGGCAATCAAGCAATGTCCCACGAGTAATGAACCACAGAGCAATATGGTCTAGAAATTATGGGAATGTTAGTTTGTTTGTAGATAATAGAAAAGAGATTTATGCCTATGAGTTTTGTGTTATCGAAGACGAATCTTTAACCATAAACTTTTACTCGTTAATTAAACAGGATAGTTTTATGTTTTAGTAAGTTATTTTAAACGACACAGATGGTGCAGTGGTTGAGTAATTTGGCTGCTTCGCTGCGTGTCGCGGATTCGATTCCCACACGGAACAAATATTTGTATGGCCTACAGATAATTGTTCAGGGTTTGGCTGTTTGTGTATGTGAGTATATATGTTTGTAAACGCACCCACGATACAGGAGAAAATCCTAGTGAGGGGCAAAGTTTAAAAAAATAATAAATTGAACTATTTTTTTTTCCCGCGACTTCGCTCGCGCTCAAGTTAAAAAACCCTTACAAAGTGCGAGTCGAACTCACGCGCATTCTCAACTAATCATTAACTTTACGCATCCGTAGTTGCGTCACAGAAGTTCATAATGATGCGTTCTAAATTTCACCTGAGTGGGTCTAGCAGATTAGGAGCAAATTGACCGGGACAAACGGAAAGACAGACAACCAAGTGATTATATCAGGGTTTCGTTTCTTCATTCGAACGTACGGAATTCTAAATATAGGACATTTAGAGATACTGTTGCTTTCTGTCAAAGAAATCATTTTCAGAATCGGATTAGTATTATCTACGAAGACGCCCCGGGCGTCGGGAGTCGCAGGGCGATCCCCGGCCACCGAAGGCGCGGGCCTGCGGACGGCGAGTGTTGGGTGGCTCGCTATCTGATCACCACCCGGCCTGGGTCGATGGCGCGTTGTTTTCCACGCGCGCCTCAAAGAGATGTCAGCATAGGAGACAGGGTCTGCTAGGGCCAGAGCCTGCTAGGGTTGCGGAATTTGTTCGAAAGAGTCACCACGGCCCTGGAACGCAAAGAGCTTTAGAAGGAACACAGATGGGTTTTAGTCAGTAATAGTCTGACACGCCCTTCCGCTCCACCCAGAGCGGAAGAAGTCATTTGATGATTTCCCATCCATAAAAAGCTACCTACCTCAAGAAATAAAAAAAAAACTCTTTTTCATATTAAACCTAAGTTAAAATAACATCTTACATTAAAACAACTAGGTAATAGATAAATATCTTCCTATGACATAGACCACCTTAGGGAATAAGTTCTACAGTAGCTACCTTGGTAATCACTGATCTAGCTCAATTTGCAGCGAGACACGGCACAGGATACGGTTAATATGCAAGAACATTACATGTGTGTGGTGTGTGACGCCCTATTCCCTTTAGAGAAGTTAAACTTTAAGTAAAGCCGACGCAAATGGTTTGTATACCATTTATAATGTCATTTATCCCACGCTTTTTCATTTCATGTAAGAAAGGGTTGATTAAGAGTTAATATGTTGAGAGAACTCTTAGATCTGGTCTTCAAAAAGGCCCATAAAGAAGCGGGTTATTATATTACGCCTCCTCTTAAGTGCTCCTCGAAGGATAAGGCAGACACGAAGTCCATTTATTGATTTAAATGCAAGAGCAGTGGAAGCTTAGAAAGCGGTTCCGAGATGACCTAGACGCTCACCAGGAAAGCTGGCTCGAGGTGGCGCCAGAAAATTGTGTCTGGAAAGATATGGCGAGGGGCTTTTGTCTAATAGTGGCAAATTACAGGCGGAAAAGTTAAAAGGGAACCGCTTATATATGGTCATGTGAAGAGGAGGGATGAAATGCATGTAACTAAAAGAGTTATGAATATAAATGTGGATGGAGGCCAAAAAAAAGATGGACGGATAGTGTCAGGAGTGATGTGAAAGAAAACGGAGTTAATGATAGGCTGACAGGACAGAATGGAAGAAAAAAACTTGTTGCGCAGACTCCAAGTAACATGGGACAAGGGCAGGAAGATGGTGATGAGTGGCAAATTACAGATAAGTGAAAAAAAAACTTCATTTATTATATATTTTTACTCATAGGTTCACGGCTCGAAAATGCCATAGGATTTGTCATTAGCATAGGTAAGCAAAATACAAATCAACGAATATAAAAGTATGAATGAGCAAACAATTTACAGTATAGGCATGTCGCAAAGGACAAAATAAATGCTTTAAAAGGAGCAAGAAAAATAAAAAATAAACATATCAAGATCTAAAAACCACTACATAAACCATTTATTTCACAATCCGACAAACAAAACATTACTCTTTGTTAAACATTAAACTATAAAGTAGCGGACAGAATAATAAATAATACTTTATCAGGGCTTGGAAGCAGCTGGAGCCAAAGGAAATGGCTGATGTAGATAACTCTGTTTAATGTCGTATGTCGCTGTATTTTTATACCACCTGCCGTTCTGGGGCTATTATGCGGGTCTCAATGGTATAGATGGTAAGACAATACATTTTGTGTGAAGTTCCAAAGTCTTGAGCATCGATGCCGAGTTGCTAGCCTGTCGGTTTGCTATCGGTCGCATTTTGGGAAGTGTGGACGGAATTGCATAGTTTAATTCCGCGAAGTCCGTTCCATCATCAGACCACAAGACGTACGGCGATGCGCTACCGGTACATGGTGGACATCCCACCCACACGTACAAAACGTTTTGGGAACACATTCATTGTGCGTACAGCTAAGGAGTGGAATTCCCTGCCAGAGTCTGTGTTGCCTGATAGCCACAACCTGGGAATCTTTGAGTCAAAAAGTAACCTATTCAAGGTTACTTCTAGGCAAGCGTGCTCCGTCTTCGACCACATTATCGCTTACCATCAGGTGAGATGGAAACTTGATGGAGTATTTTTAAGGAAGGATGTAGTCACACAATTTTAAAGATGGGTTTTCTTATAATTTGGGCAGGTTGAGATGGTGTATATGTCACCGGAAAATGGCAAACTCCGTAAGATTATAAAATAACTTGACAGATTGTAAACTCTCGATAAATTGTCAACTGAACATTTGGAATACTATTTTACGCATCAAAATTTGATAGTTTATGATGCCACAAAGGCAGGCGGGTTGGCGATCGCAGTGTAGCTGTTGCAATGCACAGAGAATGCTGCTGCCCAATCTTTAGTAAGTCCCTTAGTCGCCTCTTACGAAACCCACGGGAAGAGATGGGATGAACTTTACGTCCGACACCAATTAACTGACCAACATTGGAATGAACTGTATTGCAGCATGAATCGACAAGAAAGAATCACAGACCACGGTATGATGAATATGACGTTGCTCTTACAAATTATGTTCTATCTCAGTGAACTCGTTAACTATCGCCAGTACTTTAACTATCCAACTTTTACTTCTATTAACAATCAGCCAAAGATTACTAAAGGCAAGTACTTCACACTTGAAAACAGATAATTATATCGAAACTTTTAGAAAGTGTAAGAAAGCTTCTACTTAAACTGTTGGGTAGTAATGATTCTGAATATTTAAGGCTCGTTTCTGTATTGTCATTTTTAGGGTTCCGTACCCAAAGGGTAAAACGGGACCCTATTACTGAGACTCTGCTGTTCGTCCGTCTGTCCGTCTACCACCAGGCTGTATCTCATGAACCGTGATAGTTAGACAGTTGAAATTCAAATTTCACAGATGATGTATTTCTATTGCCGCTATAACAACAAATACTTAAAAACTGAATTAAATAAATATTTCAGGGGGTTCCCATACAACATACATGATATGACGTTTTTGCCGTTTTTATAGATAATGGTACGGAGTCCTTCGTGCCGAATCCGACTCGCACTTGGCCTGTTTTAGCATTATGAATGACTTTGGAACGTCCAAATTGTCTCGTCAAAAGATAAATTAGGATGACTTAGATGGTTAGTTTGCTTCAAGATGTTGGAGGCAAATCTAGCTAAAGTGAGATTAGGCGGGACACGAGGACAGATGGGCCAAGATCGCCACGCTGTGGGTGCCTGAAGACGGAGGTTGCAATCGAGGCAGGCCAACAAAAAACTGGCGTGTTGATTTGGATTAATTCCTAGCAGATTGGAAGGAGAAGGCAGCAAATAAAGTTAGCTGAAAAAATATCTTGGACGCGTTTGCCCAGCTATGGGATAACATAGGCTACTGCACACATTAAGTAAAATACGTGTTTTTGCTGTATTTGACAGCAATAGGGCCAATTTAAGACACTGCATGACAGCATTAGCTATTTCAAAAACGAAATTAAATCATTTTCTATATGACATGCTTAACTTCTAATTATCCCACGGCAAGTTAATAATTTCAATAAATTAATTAAAGACATCACGTCTTGTTATATTATTTCATTTAAAATGCATCGGTACCAAGCATTTGAACATTAATAATGAATAAATATCAAGAAGAACACATTGACTTTGCACCCCACCATGCATATTAATAAGGTTAGTGATGCGCCCAACTTTCTTTCGGTATCTATCGATAATACCAATTAGTTTTATACCGATATTAATCGATTACTTCAAAGCGAAAGTGTCGTAGAAAATTGATGTTTTGATTGAAGTGATGGGTGGCAAATAAAAGTGAGTAAAAATTTTACGGATTGTTTCGAGTAAATCGGTAATTGGGCGTGAAGTAACCCGTCGATTTAGGAATCTGGAGTAAAAGGGAAAAGAGAAATTAAGCAAATAAGCAGTTAGTATCTAAGTCAAACTGAAATAGAGTATTTCTAAATTGATTTCAAAAAGTGACAAAGTATCACCAGTAGCGACATTTGCCACGTGACATTTCGGTAGCGCAAATCAATGCAGTACATTTTGACAAGTGCCATGACAAGTGGCTGAAAGAGATTCAAACGCTTGTGTGCATTTAAATTAGAGCCTTATCAGCATTATAATTAATTTTTCATTTTATATCATCTCACAAACGTACAAAAAAAACTTGTCTTCGGCAACTTCAAAGAAGACCGTATCATTAAACAAAAAATACCCTAAAGATAAAAACCTTTTTATCAGTCACATGTAAAGTAGTTTTTAAATAGTTAATTAACCAGCTAATCGTCTGTTACATGTTGTTACTTAAGAGTTTAATTAAAAGGTCTTAATTGTAATTTATTGAAGTCTTTATTTTTCAAGATAACGTTTTATGAGATGAATATCTCATTCAGTAGCCGCTACTGTAACGGTTTTTTTAGTATGACTTGAATATATTACAAACCTTAACTATAAGATAATCCATTAAGATTATGGTATACTTGGAATTCTAGTTTTAAATATAAAATAACAAGTTAGTGTCATAATGGTTTTATCATTTAAAGTTATTTCGTTTAAAAATAATCCTATCTAATATTTTAAATACGACAGTGACTTTTTTTGTTACCTTCTCACGTCCTAACGCCTGAAAGGATTTAGATGAAACTTGACAAATGAGTAGACCATGTTCTGGAATAGGACAAAGGATTCTTTTATCCCGGGAGTATATTCCATTGGGTAATTTCTGACTTACAAGTTAGCGATGCCGCGGGCGGCACCTAGTAAAAATATTCCTAATGAATTATAGGATTTTTTTGGGAATTATGAATACCTACATTCTTCTAATTTTCCTAAGAAATAACCTAACTTACATATTCAATCATTCCTTTATTACCCAGTTACCTACTTAAAATAAAACTAATTACTTTGTTTTTGGTTTAAAAACTATGTTAAGTACTATAGGTACTATTATAACTAGATACTAGCATACTTCAAGAAAATACATAATAAAAAGTCCAAATTTAATCTCTATCATTATCATAAACGCCTTCACACCGAACACTTAATAAAACTCTTTCTTTACATCAGACAAAAAGAAAAAAAAACTCGATATTATAATTACCACGCACGTCCATCCCTAGTGGTTCTCATGGAATGCTTCACGCTATGCGCACACGACGCGTCGTAAGCAGTTATTAGCAAAGGGCAATGCTTTAAAAAACCAACTATCTACTTGGTAGATCTTGAACATTCTTTTATTAAGATAGGAGTTCATGTTTAAGTGCTGAATCTTTTTTTTAGTTACGCTATTAATATAATAATTCTCCCGACGTATTGCCTTGCGAACCATCTCAAGTGAGATATGTAGATAATCCCTATTTTTCAACTAAATTTGAATATGGAATGAACTTGAAATCGTTTAAATTTGGTCGAGTTATCCACACAAATGTACAGACGCCAGCACATCAAACTACCCGAAACTGTCAATTTTTCCCACCTTGAACCTAATGCTTTAGCGATAAAGTTGAAATCTACTAAAGACATTTGACATATCGTTGTAGCTTCATGTGCTGGCATCTGTGCGTAGGCATTTCTTTGGTTTTTCTCCTGTTTCTGAGAAACGATGTATTCGAACAGACACAAGACTCACATGCATTAAAAGTAACTCAGAATCGGAACTAATTGTGTATGCCATAAACATAAATACTTATGTATTTGGTTCTTGCAAATATCGATCCTGCTTCCCATGCACAATTCAATGAAGAACACATCGATAATCATATCGGTCAATTAAAAATGAAATGAGATTCTCGACTTTTCTTTAGACTCTTCTAGAAGAGTAAGTAAGAGAAAGATTTAAAAAGTTATTATATCTACTAATGTAGGTAATATTTGCAGTTATATTTGAATTAATAAATGGTGTTATGATATCGACTGACAGAGACAATGAAAAATTGTGACATCAAACAAGACCTTGTTAGGGTTAACAGGCCATCAAAAGAAAGGCCGTATTTAGGATTTAAATATAATCACGTAGTATCCTTTATTTAGCTGTGGAGGGTCGTGTCATGCGTCCGCTAAGACGCTAAGAGACTATACGAACTAAAAAAAATATCAGGAGTCTCTCAAGTGGATGCAGAGGGCTGGAATCGTTCTCAAACATAATATTTACAAGTTAGAAAGAGAGAAAAATATTAGCGCGTTGGTTCAGATTTTTTTTTAATATTCCAACACTCCTGACAAGTGACAGTTCTGTTAGCAATAGGGTGGCGAGGGCGATTGTCAAAACGTCAAAAATGTCTGGGATTGTCAACGCTGCCGAAATGTCATGTGATTCGCCGATAGAACGGCACTACATATGTCTAGTCTCTGGTGTTCGCATTTCTTCAGTCAACACAAACACATCGAGGTCCGTTATCAATTTCAACACCATTTCTATTTTCAAAACAACGTCAAAACAACACCCATTCATGCTTCAACCACCAAAGTTTGGTAACCCTACCCCCATTAAAAAGAACAATAGCGAATTAAAGTAGGAAGTGTCGTTTCGCGGTACAAACACAATGGATGGTTCCTGGGACACCACAATGACGATCGTTACCGATTCATTATCAGAACAATGTGTACCGAGAATCGAGTCGAACGAAAATCGATTCCGAAATTGATACCGAGGTAGCTGCCGAGATAGTTACCTAGATATTCAGATCATAGTGTTGGTTTGATTGAATCGATGGAACTCGTGGCGTAATAATAGCCGCATGGGTTGGACTGAGAGGTTAAGCTTTGCTTGCCGAGGTCGGTCTGTAGATAGGTGACCATCTTAACATACCGAGACTCCTCCGTACCTCGGAAAGCACGTTAAGCCATTGGCGGCTGTCATTTGTAGACTTTGGCAATTTTTACGGATATTCAGAAGCCAGAAGACCTGACACCAGTCTTGCCAAGAGGTGCCATGTAACCCAGTTACTGGGCGCTCCATGTAAAATTCTGGTATTCAGCTGCACGCGTCTGGACTGGAAGCCGACCCCAACATAGTTGGAAAAAGGCTAAAGCAGATACCGCGCCCATCACCATGATCCGAATATCTATATATTCGGATCATAGTGATGGGCGCGGTATCGGTATGAAAGATGATATTGTTACGTTTGATTGACAATGAAAGGTTCGATTTTATCGGTATGGTAATGAGTTGTTAGATGATGATAGATGATTGATTCGGCAGTTTTTGATTGATTGATGAGTGGGCAGAATGGGTACAAGCTTCAAGTTTGAAAAGGTCATCAATTATTGGTTGTGACTTGCTTAAATGACCGTTTTGTAATGCTTAAGTTTATGTAAGAAAAGTACTAAAATTAAAAGGAAAATGTGCACTGCATTGACATACTACAACAGATTTACGACAAAGAAAATAAGATTGCAATAAAAACTATCAGTTCAAGTCGTAATAATGATTGATCTGTTCATTGTTGCTTCAATCGCTTGCAAAAAGTAATCACAAATACTACAGACTCGGACAGCATTCATCATTATTACAGATCATTTAGTACATAAAGATTACAATCAAATTGCTGTAAATATAATCAGTCTGAAAAAAAATAAGCTTACAATAGAAGCAGCCGATAGTCAATACTTGTGTACGGACTACCCTATTAGCTATGTCTTTAATCTATCATCATCTTCATCATCTGGCTAGCCTTTTCCAATTATATTAGGGTCGGCTTTCAGTCAAACCGGATTCAGCTAAATACCAGTATTTTAAGTTGAGCGGCTGCCTACCAGACCTCCACAACCCATTAACTGGGTAACACGGTACTCCTTGGCAAGACTGGTGTCAGATTATCTGGCTTCTGACTATCCGTAACGACTGCCAAAGATCTACAAATGACAGCCGGGACCAACGGCTTAACGTGCTTTCCGAGGCACGGAGGAGTCTCGGTATGTTAAGATGGTCACCCATCCATAGACCAACCTCGGCAAGTTGCTTAATCTTAAAGATCGACCCATGCGGCTGTTATTATTTAGCCACGAGCTCCTAAAACAAAAATACATAAAAATCCGAATCTATACATATAATAATCAGTAGAAACGGTTGTGTCTGTAAATTAAACAAATTTACACACAAAAAAAAGTTCTTATGTTTTTTTTTTTGAGGTTTGTTTTGTGGTTTTGTTTATGAAACTGTTTGGTGAGTATGTCCACATATGTTTTTTTTAATATTTTGTTTTTCTTTTATTAAACCTATGTTAAGTTTGAACTAAGAAGTTAAGCTATTCTTAAAACCTAGCCTTTTCTTAACTATATTGGGGTCGGCTTCCAGTTAAACCGGATTCAGCTGAATACCAGTAGTTAACGTGAAGCGGCTGCCTACCAGACCTCCACAATCCATTCACTGGGTAACTCGGTAGTTCTTGGCAAGACTGGTGTCAGGTCTTCTGGCTTCTGACCATCCGTAACGGCTTAACGTGCTTTCCGAGGCACGGAGGAAACTCGGTATGTTAAGATGGTCACCCATTCACATACCAACCTTGGGAAGCGTTGCTTAATCTTGCGGCTGATTCGGCTAAAGCGGCTGGTATTCTTTAGCCACGAGCTCCTTCTTTGTCCCTGTTCATCCATCCACATTTATATTTATAACTCAAGCAAGATGATGGGCAATCTCTCTATGTTTAATACTGTTATTCATCTGTATTTGTTTAGACTGAAAGCCGAATCCAAAATAGTTGAGAAAAGGCTAGGTAGATTGAGTATATGTTAAGATTATGCTTAAAGTCACCCCACAGGCAATGGAGAGTGCAATGCTCGGAGCTTCCTTGCGTGATCGAATCAGGAGTGATGATATCCGCAAGACAACCAAGGTTACCGACATAGCCCGAAGGATCGCCAAACTGAAGTGGTAGGGCACATTGCTCGCAGAAGAGATGGTCGATGGGGCCGAAAAGTTCTAGAGTGGCGACCGCGTATCGGAAGACGTAGCGTTGGAGGGCCTCCCACAAGATGGACCGATGACCTGGTGAGGATCGCGGGAAGCCGGTGCATGCGAGACGCACAGGGCCGGTTGTTGTGGCGACACTTGGGAGTGGCCTATGTCCAGCAGTGGACGTCTTTCTGCTGATATAATGTTGGTGAAAGTTATGCCGTTGTCACACGGTAAAATTTCAATGAAACCCTGTTACCAAATTTTTATGTAACACCCATAACATAACATAAATGACTAGTCTATTCAAAACATCAATAAAAATTCTTGGTTCTTTTGTCGGTCAAAATGAAGTTCAAAAGCCTTGTCACGTATGGAACAGTTGTAGTCCCACAGCATTTTAAGTGATTTTATTTGGAAGAAACAAAAGCATGTGGAACGAGGATGTTTTTTTATGACCATGAATCATAGGTCCTGTTACGATAATCTATGCATGCATTGTTAGGCGATTTGACTTTATTCCGCCTAGATGGGGCAGAGGGCTTCTAAATTGTAGTTCTTCATCGCGAACGGCTTTGAGTTTTACCAATCACCTTACTTCACGTTATTCTGGAGTGGCATGAATACCACCACATGAAAAACAAAGAAGCGAAATTTGTACGCCAAAAAAAATAACCGAAACGCCATCTATCCTGTCGCCGACGAACTACCAACGAAATCCTGCATCGCGCAAGCAAAGTTCTCCGTGCAATTTGAACATATACAACAGTCCGAATATCAACTGCCCACCAGACACAACAATCGTCCTCCCATTTCAGTGGAGGTGTGCGGGATTTTACTCTCTGTACCGCATACCTCTATAATTCCAATGTTCGTCGCTTATGCCACCACGATGCCACTGCGCTTTCTTTTCCCTCGGGGTTTCCAATACAACACTTGCTTGGATATGACAGTGATCGAGATCCCTTTGGAGCGTGAGGCCAAACAATCTCCACTTGCAATGGACCTAGCGCAATGCTGGATCTAGCATTCGATCGGCATTGATAGGTTATCATCATACTATATGAATCTTCATAAATCTCGCATAAATATACCTAACATACTTATTAAACTGAAAACCTCGTTAATTGAACACGTCAGTAAATAAAAAAAAATAGTTTTAGCGGTGTGTTGAGGTAATTGCTACCGGCTGGCGGCTGTAAAACTGACGTTTATTTTCTAGAACATACGCGAGTTTGCCACTTATGATTCCATTGTTACATTTATAAAGAAATGACTGAGCATTTCCAATCCAAGGAAACCGTATTGTGTGGAGGAAACTGGAGAGAGATATGTAGTATTTGTCTTTTCCTAAGATTTTGATAGGGCCACTTTACGGGCAGGGGAGTATGATTTCTGCAATTCGACACAATATTAGCCGCCGCCCGTGACGCCACCCGCGTATAATTTCCCGGTACTATACTATAATTATAACCTTTATGGTATTCTGATGTATAAGCTGTATTACTCTTAAACTTATCAGTAGTTTTTGCCTGAACGGATAACAGCAGTCAGTGTCTTTTTCTAAAGAGTGGTCAATTTTGTGAGATTCTCTATGTTTACGATTAAAAAGAAATAATAATATTTATTTGACAATCGTCCACTAAATATATGTATTAAAACTTTTGTTTGTTGTGTTAAGTTGGACTTGCACATGAAGGGTTCCCATTTATTTAGTTTTTTATTATTTGTTATAGCGGCAACAGAAATACATCATCTGTGAAAATATCAACTGTCTAGCTATCACGGTTCATGAGATACAGCCTGGTGTCAGACAGACGGATAGTGGAGTCTTAGTAATGGGTCCCGTTTTTAACCTTTGGGTACGGAACTCTAAAAAACCAAGGCACAATATCTATGTAACAAGGTGTGTTGTTGGCCAATACCCTTTCTCTCCATGTACCACAGAAGATTATGTTTTATTTTTTTACAGCGGCCAAACATAATCCATTCCCACATTATAGAATAACTGGAGCTCTCAAAAACCGTTGCATGAAGCATGCACGTTGATCGATATGAAACGAGATCAATTTTGTGGGGCAATCACTAAAACCAGTTTTTTATCGACCACGATAGGAAGCTGTTAATTCTTAATGTTTATATCGAGTGTTGGTACCGAGATACCAGATACAAGATACAAATTATGGCTTTCCCATCACTATGATGTGTGATGGCAATTTATTTTAGATGCAATTGATTTTCTTAGCATAATTTACATAATTTTTATCTCCTCTTTACAGTTTATTTTATAATTTGTTTTACGAGTATTGGTGTTTTTAACAGTACTTTATGCTCATTTCCCGCCAGATGCAGAAGTTACCTAATAGGGAATGCTTCGTTCGTCGAGGATTCTTCAAACACATCATTAAAAGATAAACATGAAACTGATATTAAAAAGTTTACCCTATTTTGAATACTATAAATGTAATAATTGTTATCTTATCTATTACTATATACTATCTTAAAACTATTTACTTAAACTATTAACATCTACTAAACCTAAGTATGTACATATACAAAAACAAAGTACACTCAGGCGTCAAAGTATTCCTCCGCATCGCTGTCATCCGGAAACGTGCCCAGAAGACTGGCAGCATTACCACGTTGAATGGCACTGCTAATTCTTTAAGCAAAGAACGAGCCAGCCCTATGGTAATAGGTATTTATTAAAGGGAATATTAGGTACTTTATTGAAAAGGATGTTTCAAATAAACTTCAACTATCTCGGGGAAAGTAAGTACTATGGTTACTTTCTCAAAAGATAAGTTAGCCTTATCGAAGCTGGGGATAAAACGGATACCATAAATCTCTCCAAACGTCAAGCACAAAATACTTGGATTCAATAATAAAGATGATCTTAGCCTATGGTAGACACCGGATAAATGAGCAATAACGGTCATTGACCCACATTCATTTATTGACTTTCTTAATATCAAAAAAATTGTAAGCCGTCACGGCTGGCAGATGTGAAACATCGAAATTATTTTGGACAAGAAATATGCATAAAAGAACAGATTACGACTGGAACTAAATATGGCATAATGAAAAAAAAACACTTATAGACTGTTCGTATATATATACCATCGTATAGCAATCAACAATCGGTTTTACCTGCGGCTATAGATGTTTCTCATAAAAACAGGAATAAAGATATAAAGCTGTCCTGAATCGACTTCTATCACGCTTCTTTACGTTCTCTAGTAATGAAAAACGGTTCATAATTTAATGTTCGGGTATCTACAAAGGGATATCAGGGAAAGGTCAATGTACTTTATTGCAAGTTTATTTGGCGCCTACCGTAGTACTGGCGTCCCTTTTTTTCAAAAAGTTTTCAGCAGTATCCCGTAGTTGTGTTCGAATGTTCAAAACTTAAAGTATTTAATTTCACATAGGCCTACATGATGGCAACTTCAAAGCTTCGTTTCCACTAGTACTATTAACAGTTCCATGATGGAACGACTGATGTTTTTTTAAACACTAGTTCCAATTTTAAAAATCTGAAAATAAGCTAAACGTCAGTAGTTCATGGTCTACCTGTGCACGTTTCTAATTGGTCGTATCCTATGAAAAAGAACCAGCAATACACTCCACTGATACTATTTTTATGTTAGTATGACCAATGAACTGGAATATAATAGACCACACCCTCCTCATTGATGAGTGTGGACTGCATGGCAACAAATTAAATAAAATCAGCCATGTTGCTCACATGAGTTTCTTATTTCATTGATATTTTCTAAGTTTGACAAATAAACTTAAAGGACCTTTATTCTTAACTGACTTTTGCTCGCGACTTCGACTGCGTGGAATAGTTACTTTGGGCAGCCATTTTTATTTTAAACATGTTTTTTTTTCAAAAACGCTTTAATAGTATGTTTTTTGTTTTTTTTAAAGTGCCTTTAATACAAAGCTTCATGCTTTTATCTTCAATAATGACGGATTTCCATACAAACTTTCATCCCCTATTGCAAACCCTTCAAGCCCTTTTCTCGCAACAAAATGTAGCATAGGTCCTTCTCCAAGCTCCAATCATTTTCTGTACCAGTTAATTCAGGGTGTCAGCTTCCTGCATACCAAATTTTATCAAAATTGGTACAGCCGTTTGGGCGTGAAGAAGTAACAAACATACACACACACACTCACATACTTTCGCCTTTATAATATTAGTGTGATAATATTATTATGGATGGATTATTTTTGTCTTTAATGTAAAATCCTGCCACATTGACACAAAAGCTCCGGCAGTTACCCCCAACACCCACCGCTCATAAGGACAACAGAAAAGATAAGGCCCAAGTCTCCCCTGAAACAATAGCCATGTCGCTAAGGTCACCACTCGAATATCAGGCACTCAGGACAGAACATCAGACGGTGCTAACTAAACAATAGCTCTTTGTATAACGTTCCCACACGGCAATAGTGTAACTGTAATGTAATGGCGAGTAGAAAGGTGTTTACTGGTAATAAAGGAAAAAAAAAAATTTTTTTTGAAGGAAGTTGGTTAAGAAGATGTTGATGAAGTGTTGCCAATTGGTGATTCGATTTTTAAAGTGGATTTGGTTAATGTTTGCAGTGCTTAAGGGTCTGCGATTTTGTGGGGAGAATTTTGGTTCAGAATTAGCGGGTGATAGTTGGTTTAAATGATGAGGAAGAAGTGCTTTATTCATGTTTTGTTTTAACTTTTTGACGGACGCCATGTGTTTCAACGCGGGAAAATGTTCATAAGGTTCAATATTCAAATAAAAATCTATGATATATCGACTTGAAGTGACTGACCTATTTATTTGAACTGTACTTTTTTTTTATTTTAAGGATGGGAAACCATCAAATGACTTCTTCCGCTCTGGGTGGAGCGGAAGGGCGTGTCAGACTCTCATTGACTAAAACCCATCCGTGTTCCTTCTAAAGCTCTTTGCGTTCCGGGGCCGCGGTGACTCTTTCGAACAAATTCCGCAACCCTGGCAGGCTCTGGCCCTAGCGGGCCCCGTCTCCTATGCTGACATCTCTTTGAGGCGCGCGTGAAAACCACGCGCCATCGGCCCAACGCCCGGTTTGAACCGTCCTACAAAGGGAATTATAGGCAACTGTAAGAACTCCCTGTAATTATCACTTACTATTTAAATGGTACATGGAAATAAATTCTGTTCTGGACAAGGTTCAGTCAGATTAAAGCCTTGCATGTGAGTGATTTAGACGCACACCCTGAGCTCTCATACAAAACTGATCATAATATATATATATAGACCTTCAAGTGACTGTCGAGTTCACTGGCCTATTAGTATTATAGTAGGCGCCAGATAATCGTGGAATAACGGTCATTGACCCACCTACAATTATTGACATTTTTAATTTGAAAAACGGAATTAATGACACAAAGCTGTCCCGAATCATCATCTCTCGTGATCCTTAACATTGTCTAATAATGAAAAACGATTCATATTTAATTGTTCAGGTACCTATGAACAGTTATTAGGGAAAGGTCAATATACTTTATTCCACATTTATCTGGCGCCTACTATAGCCGTCCTATAAATGGACTGATGGAAAAAAAACAGTAATTATTTTAAAAAATCCCACTGGTAGATGGAAATAAATTCTGATCAGGACAAAGTAATTAAATACTTTGAAGCGTGAAAATAAATTCACTTAAAGTTGTTTTGTCTTGTTAGTATGTTGTGTTGTTAACTTGCTTATATAATACGTACTTACAGTAAAAGAAAATGAAGAATCGTTCGGTTACAGAGGAAACCCATTAATTTTGACAAGCTTTCGTACAGTCCTGTTAGTTTTCTCGGCAACTTTCTGAAGTCACTTGGGAAAATGTACAAGTTTTACTCGTTCACCTAATTGCAAAACTTAAATACGGGAACTTAGGAGCTTAGTTAGTTGTGACAGGTTTATTTTTGAACGTATAGACCTCGTAATGATTGTATCTTCTAAGGAACGTCGTTCACATATAAAACTGAAGATTGGCTGTAGGATACCAGATTTTGCGGAATTTGTTCGAAAGAGTCACCGCGGCCCTGGAACTTAAAGGGCTTTAGAAGGAACACGGATGGGTTTTAGTCAGTAAGAGTCTGACACGTCCTTCCACTCCACCCAGAGCGGTTGAAGTCATTTGATGATTTCCTATCCTTAAAAAAAAAGGTATACCCTACTTCATAGGAAAAGAAGAAGGTAAGACCTTACTTCATAGGATCATTTCTATAGTAAGCTCTTCGCGAGAAGGTATACCAGATTAGTAGCGATTTTATATATTAATTATTATTTTAAATAGCCAGTAGCGTCCATAACACGTATTTAGACGAATCGTCGTCTAAGTCAAAAGACGAATGCAGATAGGCACAACGCGACATAACGACAACGATGCGACAACCTTTTTATAAAAATTGTTTTACCAGTATATAGTCGTCTATAATCTCCGGGAAGGAACCTTTAACCTACACTACCAGCTTAATTTGACTCAGTACTTTCTCAATAGAACAAGTTATAGCTAATAAAATTTATTACGTGACCGGAAAATTGCAAACTCCGTAACATTGTAATAAATCTTGATTAGATTATAATTTCTCGATATTTTATGAAAAAATAATTTTGTATACAATAAATCCCATCCAAAATCAATAGTTTCCAATGTATCCGTATCTTATTAGCTCGTAGCTAAATAATAACAGCCGCACGGGTCAATCTTCAATGTTAAGCAACGCTTGCCGAGGTTGGTCTGTGGATGGGTGATCATCTTAACATATCGAGACTTCTGTGTCTCGTAAAGCACGTTAAAGAAGCCAGAAAATCTGACATCAGTCTTACCAAGAAGTACCGTGTTACTCAGTTAATGGGTTGTGCAGGTCTGGTAGGCAGCCGCTCCACGTAAAATACTGGTATTCTGCTAAATCCGGTTTGACTGGAAGCCGACCTCAATATAATTGGGAAAAGGCTAGGTAGTAGATGATCTTATTTAGAAAAAATGTTAACAATTTCACGCGATATTTTAGAATTTTACGGCGTTTGCTTTTTTCCGGTGACATTTATATAGCTTGTAGAAATGAAGAAAGTTCTTATACTCACAGATAGGATCTCATTGAAACTCGAAGCATCTTAGCATGATGCCTCCAAATATAGAAAAGATATGTTTGCTCCGTTACCCCTCTCCGTTACGTCTTTATACCACCGGTCGACCCTACTAAGGATACTACCAACTTATATAAGAGAAACAGTTAATTAAGTAACTAATTAAGTGTCTTTTTTTCAATTCCCACTTCGGAATGCAACTTAAACTCGTCAATTGCTGTTAATTTATTCTAAACGGTGTTGGACAGGCTATAAAATGTCGGGAACAAACGAGTTGGGGTACTAACTAGATGTATAGCAGGAAGGTATGTATAAATGGCACTAGTCTGATGGTTTTCACTCATAAACATGTAGAATACATGTCGCTCATTTGGAGCGACAGTGACACAAGTGCAAATTTGTAAATTTTACACTACGCCAGTTTTATGATTTTTTCCGGAATCCGCGCGACAAAATGGAATATTTCAACAACGACTTTTCACTCTCTAGCGGACGTTTAATGTTATGTTACAAAGGCATAAATGACGTTTCGCTACTGTGGGTAGCTAATTTGACAGTTGGTTAAAGGTAGAGACGTTATTGAAACGGGCCGTTAGAGTTGCGCTCTTTATAGCCAAGAGAGTCGATATTTATCTATAGCCTACCTTCCCTGTGAAGGTATGGGTTTAGACCCATCAGAACCAACTCTAGAATCACACTTCGGAAAAAAATAATCAGTTTCAAAAATATCTTTTTAAATATCACATAAAATCAATTAAAATTAAGTAGATACCGAATCACTTTTCCCACCGACTGTATGAGAATGAATCCAATAGAAGTTGAAACCAAGCTGTGCTATTGGGTCTCCGTATTTTGATTTAACTACAAACACTTTACAATTCCCCACATTTGTACTGCAGTGCATGCGATTGTATTAATTTATTTAATGTTCCGCCTAAATGAGTACAGGAAATTTGTATTCATGAATAAAATATTTTGTGCTAGACCACAGAGCACAGAATCGTTAGCAGAGAGTTCTAGTACTATTACTGATAGTAATATTACTGAAAGTGTGTCATGCTCACTCCAATATCTCGCTGATGGTGGTGCGTGTATCGGATCATTCAGTTCCCTTCAAAATGGTTGAGCTGAATGGTGCTGATGCACGCGTCATGTTCGTGAACGGACGCCGTCAGTGGAGACTGGTCATCCCTTAGTTGCCATTTGCTCATTTTATTATTTGATACTGTAAATTGTTTTTTCTTTCTTTACATTGTTCTCATAGAAGCAACAAGGTTAATGTAACCAGGATTTTGCTAACATAAAATGTTTTAAAAGAGTGTCCGTGGAGTTTTTTGCACGTTCTTTTCCATAGAGATCTACGCTTTGGAACGTGCAAATAGACTTAGACTAGAAAAATACTTTGACTTCGATAGAAGTCGTTCCGCAATATTTGCTGAGCAAAAGTTTCGACTGTCATAGCCACAGTCAAAATTGCAACGGTACGTTAATTTCTGTGAGTGTTTGGCTAACTATTATTCAACTTCTATTATAAATAGAGGTATTTGTCCTCGATACGTCAAGAAGAAGAAGAAGTAATCGGTGACACTCATTGACCCGCTCAGTTTATGTTGATTGAATGGTCAGTTTTGATAGAACCGTCTTCAGAGGCTCCAGTCAAGTGATATCCTGCCAGGCAATTGTCAAAATGGGGATTGACAAACGCCGTCCAAATGTCACACGTGATTAGCTAATAGAATGTCACTTTCTTTAAAGCCTAAAATGGCCGCCGTGGAGTCACCGTACTCTGTATGCTAGACTGACGCATAATACCCTGTTGTTTCTTGTTTAGCTGAATGGTGACTTCCGTCATAAATCTCTGGGAAATATGGGAGAAGCTGTGCTGCATTTAAAGAGCTAACACGAGTGACGATACTTAAGGACGTCCGGTTCACTCTTGGCAGTCTGTCAATCGTGCTAAGAAGTCTGCTGACTTGATAGTCTTAAAGAGGGCAATTCTCGTATTTTTTAAGAGCTTATTTTTAAGAGCTGTATTTCCAGTCGCAAACTGTCAAAGATCCAATTTCCCAATATTTCGAAAAATTTTTGAAATTGATTATCGCTGATATGATATTGCGTCTTGTATTTGAACGTTGAGTAAAAATTGGCCTTCAGGACATCAGCTAAGCTTAGAAGCACTGAAAAAAGTGGTAGGTATGCTACATGCAATAATGGTTGTTCAAGTTCAGAATGTTTAGGAGCCCATGTCAATATAGTTAATGGGCTCACGTTTAATAAGTACTTAGAGCGGTTCCGCATTGCATCCGATCCGAATCTGTGAAAATACGTTCCGATGTAGCCATAGAACTATTTGTATGGTAGTTTACGCAATAGATCCGACTTCCGTCATCCAATTTATCTCGGTCATCATGTGACACCATCATCACGTCATGGAAGAAATATTGACGGACCGAAGTAGCCGTAGTACTGTTTGTATGAACGCTTTCGCATTACCTCGGATTCAAATCGGACATATCCTCGCGGTTCGACAGCGGAGCAGGGCGTGGGCTGTATTTGGCAGTGATCAGATTAATGCGTAAGCAATATCCGAATTCGGTCCGAGTTTTTTAGACCCTTGATCCGCATTTTCACTGATTTTGATTGGGTGCAGTGCGAAAAGCAACATCCGAATTCGGTCCAAATTTTTCTTCCCCTTTACATAAACTCAGGTCTGTCTTGCATAGGGCATTATCCCAAAAGTGAAAAGAGAGTATTGTGGTTTCTTCTTTTTTCTTGTGTCTTTTTCATTTATACATATATAGATTTAAAAAAAATGTTTGTACTTTTTCATTAATGGAACAAAACCCGCTTTAATTAGTAAGTTGTAATTTACAAATGTCAATGACAACTTACTAATTAAAGCGGGTTTTGTTCAATGTATGTCGGATTTTTGCAACAGTAAACTGCGTAATTAAGTGACAATCTATCTAACTAAATAAGAAAAATCTGTTATATAACTGTATTTCCTACTCCTATGTTTAATGCATGCCGTGTCAGACTTTAATTAAGACTACATACATTATAAAATGTAAAAAGAAATATTATGAGTACTGTAACATGTATTTTGGTGTTTGCTTTGTTGGTTGTCCTTAAATATGTATATAAATAAATATCCGTATTTTCACGGATTCGGATCGGATGCAGTGCGGAACCGCTCTTAATGTTTGAGATCATAGATATATTGCAGTTGTTGTATTGCATCAAGTTATGTTACTTCATTCGTTCATTCATAAAAAATGTCAAGGTAAGCTTTTAGAATGTGTACAGGATACGTGCTTCCTTGCTGCCAATATTTTTTGACGTTGTTTGAGTGTGTAAGTATTCCTTATTTGGTATGGTATCCTGGTAGTTTTAAATATGAATAGGTCAGGAAGAAGTTGTATAGCTTTTTTAAAGGAGTAGGTTATCATCTCGGTTGGTATTTTTTTCTTTATTTTGTTATTGCATTTTAATTTTATTCAGTTTGGCATAGCAGTTTTTATTAAACGAGCATTTTGCTTACTTGTTGCTTACTTGGATGATGTAATTACGTCGTACAACTAAAAAGTGAAAAAAAAAAAAACAAAAAAAATACAACCGACTTCAGAATAAAACTCTACAAAGTCTAAAATAACTTTGAGTTAGTTTTTAGTCGATGTCAAAAACGAAGAAAAGAAACTAATAAACCTTATGCCTAATCGATCTCATGAACCGTGATAGCTAGTCAGTTATTTTTTTTATAAATGATGTATTTCTGTTACCGCTATAACAAAAAATAATAAAAATTAAATAAAAAGTAAATGAAAGGGGCCCCCCATACAAGAAACATGTTTTTTTCGGATTATGGTACGGGACCCTTCGTGAGCAACTCCAACTGGCACTTGGCCAGTTTTTTTAATAGTTTTTCCATTACTTCTATTCCAATTGGACTGCTTACTAAGTAACCTAATTATATCTTTCAATACGTTTCCAAGTAGACCAAATCAAGGTGCCCCAGATATGCTTTCCATATGACATTCCGTTGAGGTAATGACGGAGCAATTGCAGTAATCAGGCGAATTATGGGCGAAGTCTAAGATATGATTTGCAAGTACCGTATAGTACTCGGATTTAGAAGGTAGGGAGATACTTTTTTTTTTAAGGATGGGAATTCATCAAATGACTTCTTACTGACTAAAACCCATCCGTGTTCTTTCTAAAGCCCTTTGCGTTCCAGGGCCGCGGTGACTCTTTCGAACAAATTCCGCAACCCTGGCAGGCTCTGGCCCTAGCGGGCCCCGTCTTCTATGCTGACATCTATTTGAGACGCGCGTGAAACACAACGCGCCATCGACCCGGGCCTGGTGGTGATCGGACAGCGAGCCACCCAACGCTCGCCGTCCGCAGGAGGTAGGGAGATACTTGGACTGTAATTTGGTAGTTGAAGAAATTGGGTTAATTTCGAGGTAGTTAATCATAGTCATATTAATTGTACTGAGACGTATGACCAAGTTTTGTGATGAAAATTTGAGTCTTTAACTTTCAAATAAATGATGGAACTCGCTGTTTCTTACAGACAATTTAAATATATAAAACAAAGTCGGGTTAGTTACACAATATACAGGGTGGAATTTTGTAATGCCACCTGAAGGGAAAGTACTCTTAATACTGTAGATAGCAAATTTTACTCAAAGAAAACATTCCTTTATTTTTGAATAGAAAGAAAACTGCTTTCAAAAATTTTAATAAATTCGCTTGCCACACCTGGGAATCGAACCGACTAAAATCTGTAAAAATGACAACCTGTACTTTTATTGCATCGATCGTTAGGATCAATTAAAAAGATGAAATCTCTCTAAGAAACTTGATAAATTAAATGATAGGAAAACCATGAAATCTCGAAGTTGACATTCAGAGCCGCTGGCTCAGTGCTAAAAATGGAGACCAGACACATGACGAAGTACTTCCGGGGCTGGGAATGTGAGAATTAAGACTCAAGACTCAAAGCATTTATTTCAATCAGACCATTTACAGGCACTTCTGAATTGTCAAGGTCGATCCCCGGGCCCCGTCTCCTATGCTGACACCTCTTTGAGGTGCGCGTGGAACACAACGCGCCATCGACCCGGGATTGGTGATGATCGGACAGCGAGCCACCCAACGCTCGCTCGCTATGGAATTTAGATGGAATTTATTGTATACAAAACGATTTTTTTTTAATATATCGATAAATTGAGGAGCTCGTGGCTAAATAATAACAGCCGCACGAGTCAATCTTTAAGGTTAAGCAACGCTTGCCGAGGTTGGTCTGTGGATGGGTGACCATCTTAACATACCGAGACTCCTCCGTGCCTCGGAAAGCACGTTAAGCCGTTGGTCCCGGTTGTCATTTGTAGATCTTTGGCAGTCGTTACGGATAGTCAGAAGCCAGATAATCTGACACCAGTGCAGTCTTGCCAAGGAGTACCGTGTTACCCAGTTGATGGGTTGTGGAGGTCTGGTAGGCAGCTGCTCCACGTAAAATACTGGTATTCAGCTGAATCCGGTTTGACTGGAAGCCGACCCCAATATAATTGGGAAAAGGCTAGGCAGATGATGATATCGATAAATTATAATCTTATCAAGATTTATTACAATCGTACGGATTCTGCAATTTTCCGGTGACAGTCACATCTAAACCTAACACGTTACTGCTTTATCTTTAAGCGGTACAAGTAGGTACCTACTGGTAGAGAATTTCTTAGAACCCTTGCAGCAAGAAACATGATTTTTTCTTTCCTTACCTTTTTCAATAAAAATGATAGCCATTTACGGTCCCCATATACCAGAAAAGGGCAAGCCAATTCAGATACAAAAAAATCAATGAGTGTAACAGTACCGAGATCGTGTCATTTTTTTTTTCTAAAGCAAATAACTACACCCGTTACCAGGCGACCATAAAATTGTAGGAGGTAGATGACCGTTACGAGAACAAACTTGAACCATCACCTTGGCGATGGAAATTGACCTTTATTTTTTGAGTGATAGAGTCGGTGCTGACCGCATATTTGAAATTGGTTGACAATGTTAGATTGTGTAGTTTGAAAAATGGATAGTTGGAATGTTTTTAAGGGAGAGAGAACCAGATTGACTGCAAAGAAAAGTTTGTCAAAAGTAGAATGCTTCTGTTGACTCGCTGCTGGCTTCTTGTGGGTTCAACATAATAGTGTGTCGAACGGGGCAATCTCAACTTCTTTATATTGTTTTGTTTGTTTTTTTAGGTGCATCGTCTGACTCGAGCCATAAAAAAAACAACGACTTTGCGATAAAAATTGAAAATTATTGGAAGGATTGATTGTATCGATGATAAAGACGTTTTATTTTTTTCAGAAATGATATCTTATTTATTTTATTTAATCTCTACATAGCCAAGCGTATAATTCCTTAATGAAAAGCAAACTTAACTACCCACGGATAATCAACATTCCAAGCCTTAATAAAACCCTAATTAAAATTAAAACCACCCAGTCATTACAAGTACTAGGAACCCAGCATACCATAGGTGGTGTTCGTAAATATTTTCTAGAAGTAATGTGACAGTGTCGCAGGATATCGCACATCAAACGCGCCGCCTGCGCTTGCGCACGTCCCGGTGACATAACGATGCGTGCAGACGTGCGATCGGCACCTTTTTAGCGTCATGATGCGGGGAAAAACGGTTAAGGATGTTTTAAAAGAGATACAACAACAGCGCTGAATCAAATATCTGCCTAACATTTTTCCAACGTTCAGAGATTCCAGTCTAACCAAATGCTGTGTACCAGTGTGTTACTGGGAGCGACTGCCTATTTGAACTCCAAAACCCAGTAACTTGTCAAAGGGTATCAACTATCAAGTTAACCAACTTGATAGATTATACCCTTTGACAAGACTGGTGACAATTTTTTTTCCCATGTTTTTGATTGACTGACCTTGGAATTCAAAAGCGCCTGTAATTAAATGGTTTATTGGAAATACACGTTAAAAACGCCTTTAAAATGTCACCTCGCGAGAACGATTCCTACCACCTTCTTCTACCTATTGCATAGTTAGTTTATATGAACGTACGTGACAGGTGCGCATACGCAGGCGGCTTCTTTCATCTCGCGACGCCGTGAGTAAGTCGGGTGATACTGTCATTTTAATTTGATTTGTGTGGAAATGGTAACATTCGTGCGTGATTGTACTTTTTAAGACATGGTTTTTTTTTAAGTACTAGTAGCACGCCCCGGCTTTGCCCGGATGTTTTTTTTTTTCAAAATTTTCTTTCATGGGAACCTTCTCCGGACAATAAAAACACAGTAAAAAAGAATATTAGCGAAATTGGTTGAGCCGTTCACGCGTGATGCGGTGACCAAGGCAAATAGGGATTCATTTTTATATATATATATATATATATATATATATATATATATATATTTAATTGAATTTGATACTGTTTATATTTAGAATTTAGTAATTAAATGGTTGGGATAGTGCTTTTAGCTAAAGTTTTTCAGAAATGCTGGGTATAAGGTTCAGTATTTTTTGTAGTTAACTTAACCAAAAGTCCAAAATTACGGGTAAATTTTGATAAATGCGTTCATAGTACTAGTTATTAATCACGCTTCTTAGCCGGTCCAATCCTTTTGAAGATTTAAAAGGTGCTTTAAAAATAAGAGTTAAAAGAAATAAAAAACTGGCCAAGTGCAAGTTGGACTTGCATACGAAGGGTTCCGTACTATAAGCCGAAAAAAACATGTTTCTTGTATGGGTGCCCCCCTTTTATTTTTATTTCATTTTTATTATTTGTTGTTATAGCGACAACAGAAATACATCATCTGTGAAAATTTCAACTGTCTAGCTATCACGGTTCATGAGATACAGCCTGGTGACAGACAGACGGACAGTGGAGTCTTAGTAATAGGGTCCCGTTTTTACCCTTGAGGTACGGAACCGTAAAAACAGTGGTACATTTTCTGTTAGCTTTTAGGCATCCTTGAGTACCTTTTATTATAAGTATACCTTAGTGAACCAAACCATAAGTAAGGCTAATACTGTTTAAGTTTAAGAATATATAAAAAAATAAAAAAAAAATATGTTTCTATTACAATGCCAATAAACACAATTTTCTTTCTATCTTTCTTTACATGTATTTTTGTTGTATGTTATGTTGGTTGTCCTTAAATAAATAAATAAAAGATGAGTTTTTAAAGAAAGTACCTATCGTTGTAGTTTTATAAATAAACTTTCGTTAAGTGATAGTCATGACTTGCCAGAAAATAATGAAAAGAAATATCTTGGGATTGAACTCTGAATATAAGTTTTATATATAACCTCCTGTAGATAAATCTTAGACTAGCGGACGTCACACTTGCTGATAATGTAGCTATCCATTGCTGAAAGAATTTTTCTGTAATCGGTCCAGTAGTTTTTAAGTTTATTCGTTACATACAAAAATACAAATCTTTCCTCTTTATAATATTATTATAGATATAGATTTAGAATCCAGCAAAATTCACACGAGAAATAATTCATCATAATATTGTTTCTTCTAAAAGATTTATCGCTACAAATCTTCAATTTCAAATGTGGAACGAAAGTCGGTATCGAATGTCACACTGTTTTGCTTTCCTGTACCACGAGACACGAATACTCACAACACCATTCTATATTTCAAATCCATTGCGTACTTTTGCGTGATTTATCGAACTGTCGTGTGAATATATGCGGTAATGTATTACATATTATACAGTAAGGCAGTCGTTAATCGATTTCTAATCTAGTTCCATAATCCAATTAGCGGTTTTCACGATCGCGTGTGTTCAAGAATGCGGAATGAGTGAAAATATGTGTAGCTGAAAATGCCATGTCATGTATGTTGGGGGTAAGCAGGATAGTAGGTGTAACTGTTTTAGAAAGTAGTTTTAGTATAATTTATTATTTTAAATAATTCAATCTGCAGTTTAGCGATGTTTTATTTGTAGACAAGCGTAGGTGATTTTGCGAACGGTTCGGGATTTCATGGACAACTAGAATTCATTAATTAATGGTTAAAATGGTCTATTGAAATAAATTATTAGACTTCGAGTCACGTCAACTGTCCTACAGTTATTTTTTTACGTAGGTACAGGCAAAATAAATTCAAATCCTTAAACTAACACTTAATTACATTACATTATTTACTTATAAGAAAAACTCCTAACTAAGTTAACCTAAAAAATGCCGTCAAAATATTGTTTGTCAAAAGACAGTAAACATTGCCACTTTGTTCTATCTTAATACTACTTAATACATGATGGGCAATTTTATTTATTTTTTCTTTTTGTATAGGGCCCATCGCAAAAATCTTCCCAACTGAAGATTTGTCCTCTATAAGACTGAGTAGATATTATTTACTACGGACTACCAAAAACAAATAACCCTAATTTAACTTCTAGTCATTTTTTGTGGCAAAATCTAATTTGTACCATATATAACGTTAATTTACACAACAAAGTACATTAACTGTACAGCCACAATTACTCAATCGGACAGCCATTCCGTTCAAGAGCAGTTTTTGCGTCAATATTTGAGTAGTGCAAAAAGTACCTCTGATTGATATACCGGTGTGCTTATAATATACCGAAAGGTTTTTGCCCCAGTATGTAGCTAATATAATATTAAAATACGACGATAATATACGTTGTAAAAACCTTTTGGTGTTACGTCATTTGAGGAATATGGTATATTTTAAACTAGAGGTCCCGGCGAGCTTAGTACCGCCGCAGACTAAATTTTTGCCGTGTTTTGTTTTTGTCATGTATCAGAAATGGCGTTGTATTCGAAAATGATTTTTTTACATTTTTATTTGTAAATTGTAAATGAAAAAATTGTAAACCTACCACAGTGGAGTCTTTTTAACCGAAAGGTTGGCTGGTAGAGAATGCCTTGATGCATTAAGTCCGCTATGTACCACTATTGTACATTAGGTTTAAATAAATAAATAATCTATGCAAAAGCTTATGTCATTGTCAAAGATCGTGGCATAATTAAATGATTGATGGACATAACAATAGATAACGTGACGTCATCATGTTATATTCAAGTGTATCGTAATTTTCACGTGAGAACATTAACATGTTTATTAAACATTTCTTGGACTACCAAAGAATGTTTAATAAACATATGTTAATGTTATGTTATTTGTGCTTATTATTATAAGTTTGGTATGCGTGGAAAATATATATTTAAGAATGAGTTAGAGTTCTATAAGGTATAAATAAATAATAATAAAGCTGGAGAGTTTGTTTGTTGGTTTGAACGCCAACCTTGTTGTTATTCCACCAATTCACACTAAACGTTTCCAAACGTCTTTTATAATGCGCACAACAAAGGAGTGGAACTCTCTGCCTGCCTCTGTGTTTCCGAACGCATACAACTCTAAGCTCTACAAAATTAGAATGAACAGGCTTCTTCTGGGTAAGCTCGCTCCATCGTCGACTTTGTTTCTGTCATCTATGACCTAGACTAGAGTCAAAAGCAAACAAATATTAAATTAAAAAAAAAAACGCGCTTATCTCTGAAACTCCCAGTCGGATTTGGAAAATTCTTTTTTTTTTTTTTTTTTTATTTAATATGGTTTTGCTCTTGACTCTAGTCTAGGTCATAGATGATAGAGACAAAGTCGACGATGGAGCGAGCTTACCCAGAAGAAGCCTGTTCACTCTAATTTTGAAGAGATTAGGGTTGTATGCGTTCGGAAACACAGACGCAGGCAAAGAGTTCCACTCCTTTGCTGTGCGCATTATAAAAGACGTTTGGAAACGTTTAGTGCGAATTGGTGGAATAGCAACAAGGTAGGGATGGTAACTTGCAGTGTGTCTAGTGTTTTGTTTATAATAGCCACATTCATGAGGAATGCTATACGGGAACGGGAAAAAACGGGATATGCGCAAACGAAGTCGCGGGCAAAGCTAGTACGGTACTATTTGAATGGCTGATAGAGAAGATTTTTTTTTTCGGTTGCTCTTTAGTTTTTACCAACGGCCGCATGTATGTAGGAAATGATTCCAAGGGAACATACTCCCGGGATGAAAAGTAGCCTATGTGCCCAGACTAATCTATCTCTGTCCCAAATTCCATGCAGAGGGCTACTCTCTAAGCCCGAAGTCCGTAGTTTCAGGCTCAGTTGCGGGCGTATTCTAGTCCGTTTCACCTAACCTCTAAGAATGAATGACAACACGATTTGACAGTTACTGTCAAATCGTGTTGTTATTCATTCTTAGTTCGGGTTCGGAACTAATCGTAAGTCCGTATGTGATACGGAGTAGAATACGCCCGCAACTAAGCCCAAAACTACGGACTTCGGGTTTAGAGAGTAGCCCTCCAGATCCGTTCAGCCGTTCTGGCGTGATTGAGTGACAAACATCCATTATCCGTCAATCCAAAGTTAAGCATTTATAATGAAAGAAAGAAAGAAAGAAAGAAAACTAGTTTATTTGGCACACACACAGACACACATTGTAGATACAAATGAAAGACAACTTAATTTTAAAACAAAAACATTGTATGCCCCGCGGCTGCGCCAAATAGGTCCAGTTCAGCAAAATGCCAGACAACTAGGAGTTGCCTGACGCTGGTTTTCAACTGAACCTTCGTTGAAGTGTACGGATGTAAATCAGTTTTGTAGGTGTGACATGTAAATGTAGATAAACACAATTACAAATGTTAATGTGCAGTAAACGATATATATAAGTTAGTGTTAATAACAAACAAAATAAAATAATAGAAAGCAGTTTGAACAACATACAACCACATGGTAGTACGATACTAAGATTCTGGACACCGAATGAATTAAAAAAAAATGAATATACCTACAGCTTGATGTTTTCATCAGCCTCTAAAATCATAGACACGTTTCATGTAAACATGAAGTCTTAAAAAAGAATACGTAGCAGTACGATGGTATTGACATCGTCACGTAGGTGTACAAAAATGCCTTAAATAAATAAAGGTTTAAAAAAAAAGTGTGTGTGTCAGCTCCGACGCACGACTGGAGATTACTCCTTATGAACTATTATTGTGTAGATTATGTATATGAAAGCAACTTAAATAAGCTGAGTATACTTTGTATATAGTATACTTTGTAGATCGCAATAGGGGTTCATTTCATTAGTCTGGCAGTTTGAGTTCTTTATGCGGCCTACCCAAATGTCCTTACTTTGGTATTGTTCGTCAAATCGTTGAGCTCCTTAAAGTTCTAAGTTTTGACCAAAAAAAATTGACGTGTAAAAGCGTTATGTTTAAACTACTTACAAAATAAATATCATGTATACACACATACAACACAACGTAACGCCTCACTTTTAGTTAGCGCTCGATTTTACTCCTCATACATTTTATATACCGCGGGCTAAATATGAAAATCGTTTCTTAAGAGGTAAACTCGAAAAAAAAAAGGATACGAAAACAGCTTTTCTCGCATAGCTCTACAAAACGTAGGGAGGATTATTTGACATTTTAAACAGACAGAAAATCATAATAGAAGCTGTACTTAAAGGTATACAAAATAAATCCAGTGGGTAGGTTTTAAAAATTATTTCAAAAATGATTATTACAATATCCGTCTAAGAGTAATTTATAGACTGTAAAAAAACGTTGCTCGTCATAAAACAAATTGTTCAGGATCTGTCTTCACGAGGCACAATCTCAAATGATCGATTTTACGATATCTCAAATCATGTCATAATACTATTTAAAGATAAAGTTTGTTAATTAAATAATATGGAAACTTGTCCAGCAGTAATAAACTTGGATTTTTATTACTTTGCGACTTAGGGTTGCCCTAACATCAGGTATTTAGCATGCAGGTGATAGTTTGGCTCGAAAATGATTATTTTCATAACTGTAAACATTAACTTTGATCTAGAATTTAAAAGTTAAATACCTCAGGTAAAGTTGTTTGGTTTTTAAAATTAGTCACAGTGTAATAATATTTTTTCCATTTTTCCGTGCATTTTTTGGAAAACGGTTATTTTAGCTGTATTAAAAAAAAAATGAATTCGTGCTAATTTTAACGCAGACTTATCTCATTTTAAATTCCCTTCACATTTTTTGCTTTCAAATTAATCATAATGATAGAACTACTTCCAAAAACTGACCTTCATTATAACAATAATAAAAAAAGTTAATACCCATATAGTTTTAATTCTTTGAAGACGTCTAGCGCTGTAGACGTCGAAATGAGTTTTTTTAGATCACCCGGATTTATAATACATATTAATAACCAGAGATCGGAATAGGTAGACTATATTTACCTAATGTTCGTGGAAGTAAGTAACATAGAGTTGATAATACCTCCTCTAAAATCCCGGAATCATAAACATGACGATTGTAACCCGGGATTTAAGAAATTGCAAATTACTTATTGCGCTTTGAATACATTTGAACAAAATTATTATATTGAAGAATCTTATTACGTTTTTAGAGTTCCGTACCTAAAACTGTTAAATTAAATAGCTTTGTTTTCGCACAACTCTTTCTTCTTTTGATTCTTCAAATCAATCATTTGTAACTATATACTGAAAGTCCAGTTCATGTTTCTACAACCCCGGGTTTTAATTGTCATGATTCCATTTATGATTCCGGGGTTTTTACAGGAGGTATAATCAACTATATGTTACTTACTTCCACGAACATTAGTTAAATATATTCAACCTATTTCGATCGCTGTTAATAACCTATACTTAACGTCTGGGTCCTATTCTAGGGTTCACAGATTAAAAATAATCTATTTTTAGGGTTGCTCACTTTTTCAATGGAAATAATTGTGTGAAAAGAAGGCAGGGACGTTACTATGAAGTCTTAAAACGATCATGATTTCGCTCTAAGAGGGAGACAGAGCTATACATAGCGAATAGCACTATCCCTTTTACACCATCGGAATTGGATGTCATTAGCAAGTCATAGTAAGGCAACAAGATATTATTTGTGAAATACAAGCTTTTTGGGAAAAAAGGAGGACTACCAAAAATATTTTATCGACAAAGAATAGGTAGGTATCTTAATTATACTTTGAGAAACAGGAAATACGGATAGTTTCTTTTAAAATAAGTTTAAATAACCATCTATTAAGTATAACACATAATATGAGAAATTAGGGATAAAACTCATTATTAATTTAATGTTTGTGAACGCTGCTAGCCCTAATGCTAAAATGTTAATTTCGGTTTTCAACACGACTTCAAATCAACAATCCATCATGATCAATTCCTAACCAGTTTCATTAACATAAATTAAACATTACATAATGAGCGCCATAACCAAACGGATCCGTCGATCTATCCATAATATTAAACTTTATCAAACCTGTGACAGCAGTTACCGATAATGGTTATGCAAGATTATGAAACATTGTTTTGATTGTAAATTATCTGTGTATGCTAATCCGATGGAAATGCATACATGATTATTTAAATGCTGTTATATTTATGTTGTTTTCACATGAGAATGTAGGAAGAATTGTGTGAATGTACATTTGCATGGCATCCGACTATGATGATACATGATGCCAATGACTCTTCCACTTGATGGATTTAGCAATTTATTATATTCGTGATTTTACTTACGAATGTCCAGTCAATTGCCTTGTAAACGATTATGTAGAGCACCGTGTTTATCGTCGTGTTTTTTGGTCGTCTTCATAATTAAATATTATCAATAAATGCTATACTTAAGCTATATCTGAAGATCCTTCAAACCCTGGATGTCAATGAGAGATTTTTTTTTTAAATTTTATGGTTGCTCTTGACTCTAGTCTATAGAGACAAAGTCGAAGATGGAGCGAGCTTACCCAGAAGAAGCCTGTTCACTCTAACTTTGAAGAGATTAGGGTTGTATGCGTTCGGAAACACAGACGCAGGCAGAGAGTTCCACTCCTTTGCTGTTTGCATTTGTTTTATTTATCCATCCGATGTAAGTGAACCTATTTTTTCTGATAGTCTAACCCAGTATCTTCCCTACTAGATTCTAGATGGCATAATAGGCGGTAACTTCATGTAGTATACTGAAGCTGATCCAAACCTCGAGAAAAGGCTGGGTTGTTTATTGAGAATCATGACGAAACTGCCGGTCGATTCTGTAAACATGTCGAAGTGAAAGCTTGGGTGAAGTGATCACGAGGTGAGCTGTCAAGCCATATAAGCAAGATGTCACGTGATTACGAAACGAGCTGCCATTCCATCTTGATTATATGGATTGACAGCTCACCTCGTGATCACTTCACCCAAGCCTTCACTTCGATATGTTGACAGATTCGGCCGGCTGGTGCCCACCATAACCAGATACATATAAAGTCAATTTACCATTGTTTAAAACCTATCCGATCGGTCTTGTGATGTCCATGATCTCTGTACCTAGTTTGTATTAGTTGTTATCTTAATTTTAAGTTTTTTTTTTGTATGCTGAAAATGAGTAATCAAAATATGTGGAACGATTTTAACTTAAGAGCATTACGTACCATATTTTACGCAAAATAAATATTCTTCTTCTTCTTCCAAAGTATTGCAGTCCACTTAGAAGGTCGAACCAAATTCGCTCATCCCTGGATACGAAATTCCAGGAAGTGCTTCATTAAGCCAAGGATAGGCACAGATGGCGATACGTCGTCAAGAAAATTACTTCACGTCGGGGGAATCATGACTCTCGGTAATGAAGAATTCGATGCAAGGAGGAAAACCTTAAACTAATCTAAGTTGAAATATTTAATATGGGAAGCGTCTGTCCGAAATACGACTAGCGCTGTGGGTTAGAGTGAGAGAGGAAGAGCCTATCTACCGCTGCCGTAACGCGTTACGTTACGAAGCGGTTTACCTTCCCATAAGAAGTTATCACTTCAAAAATATCTATGAGAAGATTTCAATAACTATAAAATCACACAAGTACATAACTAGTACAACTTAAGACACCTCGTATCTCGTGTGAACAGTTTTGTCATACATTACGGGGCTGCTCGAGCAGAACGTGATAAATATCCACTCAGGCGCAGCGGGATCTACGCCTGGTGTCTGTTACAATGTGCCTGGAAATAGCAAAAGTGTGAACATTCTTGTGATTATGGGCTAATGGGCCCTACTTCCTACCACTTTTGAAAGATAATAATATAATAATATCTTGGGACAACACACACACGGTCATCCGATCCCAAACTAGGCAGAGCCTGTGCTATGGCAACCAGACAACTGATAAACATACTTATATATTTCTAAATACATACATATTATAGACAAATTACACCCAGACACAAAACGAATTATCAAGTGAGCATGATCCCCACCCAGGACAAATCTTTGTGTGATGAGTCACACAAAGATTTGTCCTCGGTGGGAATCAAACCCACGACCTCCGGTTTAGCAGTCAGGGTCACTAACCAATCGACCAACAGGCCAGTCATGATGTCAGTCATGATGGTCTGCATGCCCAGCACACGAATTCCAGTTACTGTAACTTCGGAATCAAAGAACAATTCGAAAGATAGTTTATAGTGGTCCGAAGTCCTACTTGGTACGATGAATAAAGAAGAGTCGATCTTAGCGGAATTTGTTCGAAAGAGTCACCGCAGTCCTGGAACGCAAAGGGTTTTAGGAGGAACACGGATGGGTTTTAGTCAGAAAGAGTCTGACACGCACTTCCACTCCACCTAGAGCGGAAGAAGTCATTTGAAGATTTCCCATCCTTAGAAAAAAATCTTAACGATCAATTTTTCAGAGAGAAGGCTTGTTTCCCAACAGTGGGAATATATTAGACTTCCTATCTTTTCTTATTTAAAAGCATCGAGAGCTTAGTTTTCAAGGTTTTTTTTTTAAACTTGCTACATTCTGAGTATATAATTAGGTAGTAAAACTTTTAAAAGATTTCTGAAGAGTGTTGTCTTGTAAATAACTTTGAAAATACACAGGGGTATCTGATTAAGTATAAATATGTATTGATTCTCGTACTGGTAAGCTGAAAAAGTAGGGGGTATCATGTTGACAGCAATATATTTCATGATTGACAAGGTAATACAATAACAATCATCAGAAATCTGACATATTGAAGATTGTTTATATCCCAGAGATTGTCAAGTAAGAGACATTTTTAGACCAGAATTAAAGTGTTGACAATCAACAATCTAATTTATGATAGTCGTAAGTTAAACGGTTTAATTATGTATGAATTTATTTTCTCCTAACGATCAAATAAATCAGGATTTAATATTGGATAATCCGTCATTTATTTTAGTATGTTTACATACATATTTAATTTTCTCGTGAAAGTTGTCTAGGTAGATACGTATTTATGATGTAAGTGCTAAATTCTATGTATTGTAGATAGTAATCTGAATGCATATTTTAATACTAATTAAATTAAGTGAGTGAAGAAAGTTTTTGATGGAGTGGTGTCCTTTCTATGTTAATGTTGCAGTAAATAATGAAAGGTAGGTCCAGATTATAATAACAAGTTGATAAAATCAGCTTCGAACTAATCACCATAGTGAGTGGATAATTTACGTTTTGAAAAGGATTTTGAAAGCTTTTCCAAGTGTCTCCGCATGTCTTAAAAAACTCACCAGCTGATGGATATTAATTTGACTTACCTGTGAACAATAAAATATCATAATTAGCAAACAATTACTTATATTATCAAATGAAATAGGAAGTAAAAACACAATATCAGGCCACATAACAAGATAATGCATCAAGCTTCATATTTTATGTCACCGGAAAATTGCAGACTCTGTAGGTTTGTAATACATCTTTATTAGATTATAATGTCTCGATATATTATGAAAAAATCGTTTCGTATACAATCAATCTCATCCAAATTCAATAGTTTCCAATTTATTCGTGTCTTATTAAGAAAAAATAGTTTACAATTGCACGCGATATTTTACAATCTTAGGGAGTTTGCAATTTTCCGGTAGCATTACGTTAATTTCAGAATAGTATAAAGTTTTAAGTGACTAAAATTATGGAGAAACAACAAATTAAAAGGTGAACGCAATGTTTAGTAAAGACTTGTGAATGAAAGAAGACAAACTTAATAATGTTATCATGTACGTCGCGTGCGCAGACGAATCAGATAAATCACAGCGCATAGTTACCGGCCATTTTGGAGAAATTGCTGCTAATGGGATCAAATTATAGGTTATGAGTATCTATGACTGTAAGTGAAATAAATAGGTATAAAGTTTGTTTTCATCTACTTTGCAGGTTTTTGATTAAAAAACATTACTACGGTTATCATGAAAATAAAGCATGGTAGATGTTTGCATAATTTAACGGTTCCAATAACTGAAATATTCAAACACAACATTCCAAAGATGAAAGAGAAAAGCAGTAAAAAATCTTAAGTCGATATAAGATGCCATAATAGTTATATGGCCATTTCAATGGATAATGCTCTATTCAAGACCAAATTATTCAAGGTCGTAACTTCTATTTCTTTACAGAATGTCGTCTGAGGAAGTAAAAACAAAATCTAAGGGAACGTTACAATCTTGAAGTCTTCAAGCAGAATTTAGCACGGGTCGATCTTTAAGGTTAAGCAACGCTTGCCGAGGTTGGTCTGTAGATGGGTGACCATCTTACCGACCACCATACCGAGACTCCTCCGTGCCTCGGAAAGCACGTTAAGCCGTTGGTCGCGGCTGTCATTTGTAGATCTTTGGCAGTCGTTACGGATAGCCAGAAGCCAGAAAATCTGACACCAGTCTTGCCAAGGAGTACCGTGTTAGTCGTGTTACCCAGTTAATGGGTCGTGGAGGTCTGGTAGGCAGCCGCTCCACGTAAAATACTGGTCTACAGCTAAATCCGGTTTGACTGGAAGCCGACCACAATATAGTTGGGAAAAGGGAAGGCAGATGTTGATTGACAGTTCTTTCAATGCTCTGCCATTACTCGGTCACTGCCTTACGAGAGATAAGTGACCAGATCATGCGTCCGCGCATGTGACTTTCTGTAAATGTTAAAATACGTCAGAAGATTAGAAGATAGACTGTTAATCCGTTGTAATTAAATAGATTACACGTCGTAAATTATTTTATACAAAATAAAATATTCTAATAACTGGCCTACCCTTTTCGCAATTAAATATAGGGTAAAACCAGGATAGTTGCCCCAGGGGTATAGTTGCCTCGATTTTAATTACTCTAGCTTCGCGGATGAATCACATGTTATTTTATTTATCAATCGAGAGACTTTACAACGACAACTAAGTAGACCGTGTTGCATGTGTCTGTGCGACTGCATGGGAAGGCAAGGTGTGATCAAAGTTTTTGCGCGATAAAAATCTTCTTTCTCGGCGGGGCACCTATCCTAAACGTAATTTACATGTATTAGGCAACTAACCCCCCATATGGGATAGATGTCACAAAATTTAGAGGTCGACAAAAATCGCCAATATTCTGGAAATATCAAAAATAATGTTCTTTATTTTCACAAATTTGAAGATAATAAACCAAAGTACCTACCCGTTTTATGAATAAAGTGACAACTAACTAAATATATAATAATGAAAATAAAAAATGTGGCAACTATCCGGCTTTTACCCTAGTTGGGAAAAGAGTAGGCAGATATTTAGTAAGTTATGGTCCAAATTCCATAATTACTTAACGTAATTTTAGTCAAAACATAACACTTTTCTACGAACAAAATAACCAGAACTCCACACATTACCATAGAAATCGAAAATACCTTTCTTTCTATTCATCTATTCTCACAATTTTTACTTTTTAAGGTCACCCATTGATTAGGAATGAATCGTCAATATTTCTACTTATCACCGATGACTGGCGATTTGGAGAGAAAGTGGTTATTGTGATGCATATCTGTTGGTTTTGTCCATGGTTATAACAGGACTGGAGAGTAATGAGGTATTTTGCATATTATGGTAGGCTGTTTTTGTTAAGATTTTCTAACAAGAATCGTTCTAACAGACAAATGGCGAAGAACCTGCCTACATAATGATGTTTTTAGTTTTGTTTCAAAGTCAATGTCTTTGTTTTCAAGTATCAAATAAGGAGGTCAGCGAAATGAGTGTAAACTGAAGACATTTAGTTTTGTCTGCGAGTTCGCTTCCATGGATTTCCTATAGTTCAAGGAATAACGCCCGATTATCAATTTGATCCACCAATTCGCACTAAGCGTTTCCAAACTTCTGTTATAATGCGCACAGCAAAGGAGTGGAACTCTCTGCCTACGTCTGTGTTTCCGAACGCATATAACCCTAATCTCTTCAAAGTTAGAGTGAACAGGCTTCTTCTGGGTAAGCTCGCGCTATCGTCGACTTTGTCCGTGTCATCTCTGACCTAGACTAGACTCAAATTAAAAAAATATATATAAAACATGAAAAATCTGCTACACAACCTGAAATTCCTAAGATAGTTAGTCAATTTAATTTAATTTCGACACCAAAAAGGTTAAATATATTTTCGCTTTATTTATATTTAATTGTCATGTAACAATTTGTTGTTTTTTGTATATTGTCTAACGGTATATGGTTAGCTAGTAAAAGAACGTTCTGTTATTGTTTTTAGTTTTTATTATAGTAAATATTATTTACGTGTTAAATTAAAAAAAACTTTGCTTTTTTTACAATAGGCTTCTAAAATTACAAGCGTCATCATTTTCCACTGTATTTAGAGTGTTATTTATATTGTCAGGAGGATATCCTTGGCTCCAGGTCTCTGGCAGACAAGGTAGTCCTTTGGAAGCGTCTGGCGAAAAGTAAAAGAGAATTTGAAATAGGAATATAGAAATATGTTTTGTTTTTATATGGGACTCCGCGTTCGTTGAAGGCAGACGTAAAATATTATCATGAAGTTTATATCTTAAACATAGTTTAATTTCAAAATAAGTAAGTAGCATTAGCGTGAGTCCCCTTTTTTTTTAAGGATGGGAATTCATCAAATGACTGGGTGGAAGGGCGTGTCAGACTCTTACTGACTAAAACCCATCCGTGTTCCTTCTACAGCCCTTTGCGTTCCAGGGCCGCGGTGACTCTTTCGAACAAATTCCGCAACCCTGGAGCGTGAGTCCCCTAGTGTTTCAATATTAATTTTTCTCATTGTATTGGTATTCCATAACATCAATCCCTCGATCTACTAACATCACAAGATCGATCGAAGATTCCTCCACAAACTAGCTATCAAGCCGCAAACTGCATAAAAAGAAACGCAAGAGCATCGTAAATGCGTTCCATTATACGCTCGCCGGTGCTGTATCAAAAGCGATGTGGTTAGTTCATTATTATTGCTGAGGTTTTCAATAATATCGTAAAATGTTTGCGCTATTGAATATGAAAGTTTGTAAACCCATTTTCTTGAGAGACGAGGGTAATGTGAAATAATTTAGAAGTGATTGCTGATGGAAATTTTATGATGATTTGTTTGTTTATGTATCTAAGTAACTGTTGATTGAATTTCGGAAAGCTGTATTGGATAGTTTCTAGTCAAAGACGCTGAGAATATTGGTTTGTTTAATTGGAGCGATCTGTAAATTTGTGACCTTAAATTAATAGAAAAATCAAAGACGTTAGGGATGGCCTTTGCCCCGCATTGGCTGAAAAAAATTGTTTATTGTTGAATTTTTAGGTACAATACAAATATGATCGATTGAACATGTTGTCCTTGCGTTGGGAAGTGTAGTACCAATGACAATTATTGTATTAAAAAAACACGCGCTTTTAAATCATATGTTTATAGCAGTCGAAGCATCCATTGTCAAATTTAACGTGGAGTTAGTTTTGATTTGCCAGTGCCCATGTAAGTGCGGATAAGAAAATACCTATTGTATTAAATGTGTTTTGGCACATAACCGTTCATTACAAGTCAGTTCACACACTTACTTATGATAAATTAATTAATAAGAGTCATCATAAGAGTCTAATTTCGTGAAAGTTATTACACCAACCTAAATTAGTTTTACAATTTTGGAGATGGGCGATATGAAAACATACCTATCTTATTTACTTATTGCATAATTGTGAAGATGATCACGTGTAGGCTGGCAATAGTAATTATAACTGTTTCGATCAAAATCAGCCTACACATTGTCGTATATCTTTTTAATAGCACGACCCACGTGTAGACTTGTTGTGGAAAGTTATGATTTATATTTATCGCCTTTTATATATGTTTAGTATTTTCATTAGAGAGAAAAAATAGTGGGAAGAAAGACTATATTATATCAACTGTAATGCTGTGTTTGCAGTGTTCAGAAGATGAACTATACGTTATAGTGTCCCATACACCATTTATCTCAGGGGCAGTCTTTGGGGACTGCCGATAGAAGTGAGAACTAGGCGAAAGCTAAAGCGTTCGGTGACGATGACGCGAGTTTCATGATTTTTGTTCACCCAAGAAGTACACATATATACACAGTGTACATATAGCTCATGGAAAGCGTTCGGTGACAATAACGCGAGTTCCATGATTTTTGTTCACCCAAAAGTGCTGATCGCGCCTAAAGAAGATTTCACTTCAAAAATTAATGCCACCGATTCTGCAATTAACGTAACCACCTACTGGGTCCAAACGAAAAAAAAAATATAAGTTAAAAATACGGCACAATATTGGAAATAACGCCACGCAAAAAAAAAGATCCAAACGCATTGTGAGATACCGTTCGATGGCTCATCCAGTTCAAAAAGATCGCAAGCGCCTCGACAGTTACAGATTAATTTGCCGTTATTAAAATTGCAACACAATTACAACCAAACATACTTTTTGCGCTCATCAAACTCAACTTCATCGCAATTTTCACCCCTATTTCTTGTAGCACAAGGATGGATGAACTTGCGAATTTAGTTGTGGAATAGTATTGTTATGTAAGTAACAATAGAAAGTCACGTGAGGAGATTCATGTAATTTGATTGAGCATTCGTGATATATAGCAATAATAATTGCACCATATATATAACGGGTAATAACTAACATTAGTTATATTGAAGCGCGTTATATTAATGCTTTTTAAAGCGTATTCTTCAGGGGAAAAAAATTGTTTTAAAGTGGGCCTTAAATTCGTCGTCAACACATTCTGTTCCAAAATATTTCTTTCACTGATTTCTTATCTCATTATGTCACTCATAAACAGGGTGTTAAAATAAAAATTAAGAGCTGAAAAACGGTTATTTTGCTCATCATTATGAACAACTTTTATTACGGGACCAAAACTGAAATTGTGAAAAAAACCTACCTACTGTCCCATATATTTATATACTAGCTGTTGTATTCCGTTCCCGTATAGCGTATAGCCTGTCTCTAGAATGTGGCTATCATACACAAAAATATTTTTTCAAATCCTATTTGTAGTTCCAAGATTAGCGCGTTCAAACAAACAAACACTTTCACTTTATCCATACTATAATCTAAATATATAAAACTCAAAGGTGACTGACTGACTGACTGACATAGTGATCTATCAACGCACAGCCCAAACCGCTGGAGGGATCGGGCTGAAATTTGGCATGCAGGTAGATGTTATGACGTAGGCATCCGCTAAGAAAGGATTTTGATAAGTTCTACCCCCAAGGGGATAAAATAGAGGATGAAAGTTTGTATTAAACTTTGTCAATTTTAAATCGATTGAGCTGAGACTTTGCATGCATATATCTACTATGACGTAGGCATCCCCTAAGAAAGGATTTTGATACATTCCACCCCTAAGGTGATAAAATAGGGGATGAAAGTTTGTATAAATCTTCTTAGATTTTCGACTGATTGAACTGAAATTAAAGATTGGAGCTTCTATGATGATGACGTCCGCTTAAATAGGATTTTGATAAATTCAACCCCCATGGGAATAAAATAAGGGATGATGGAGGATGTAAATGTATTAGTTTGAAGTATCAGTACCTAATGGAACGAATAAATTAAGACGAACAAAATAATGTTTAGTTCTAAATGTTGACTTTCTGAATCGCGGTGTTAAGATTTTCCGCGGATTAATGACCCTCTCCAGTTATTATTTAACGTCGTCAGGTAGGTTAGTTGTACACAGTTGGTTGGATGTTGTTGGTCGTTAAAATTGTTTTGGTTGCTTTATAGTACATACCATACCTAAATATTTCTATCGGATTATATTTAACGATTTTGGCTGTTCTTTTCTTATCGATCCACATAACCGATCCGGGCAATTTCCGGCCTCATGTTGTATATCGATTGTAGCCGTACCGTATGCGGTATGTCTTTTGATGAAATTTGGTATAGAGATAGATTAGATTAGATCTTGGAAAAGGACGTAAGCTACCGTCGTCATGCGGAAATGGCTTAAAGGGGTTCAAAAGGGGATTAAATTGTGTATGAGAGTCCGACATTTAAAGATAAAACCATGTAGGTACAATGTATTTAGGCACTTGATAAAAAATAAATAAACATTACGTTCAAGCGTTTTTGAAAAATTAGTAGCTTAAAAATAAAAATGGCTGCCCAAAGTAATTATTTCACGCGAACGAAGTCGCGAGCAAAAGCTAGTTATATTATATTTATATGTATGTTTGCTTAATTAGACAAAATGTACTGAACACCTGATTTTTTTGCGACTTTAGGTTTGGTCGCGTCATTTTCAGGTTTTGCATTATTTTTCTTACTCCTTGTTTAATCACATACATAAAGCTTAGCTCGAAGAATTTCTCAGAGAGAAATTACTCGGATGTCATAAAATAATCTTAAGATCAAGCTGTTGACAGCTATTAATTACTTAATACAGTAAATCTTCCATGCTGTGTTTAATCTTGACTTGACGTAATTACTACTTCCCTGAGTAACATTCATTTGATTTTATTCGCAATTAGTTGTAAAGATTACAATAATATTGCAGGATTAGGAAGATTTATTTGCTGGTAGCCATTTGTAACATATGTAATTTTCTTAGCATATTTATTATCACCAGTTTGCATTGCTGGTACACAGGCCTCCCTGTTAGGGGGAGTGGGCCAATATCCACCACTGGGCTTGGGTTGGTGGACGTCACATGTGTTCGAAATGTTGGTTCTTGGACTTTACGGTTTTCTCACGATATTTTTCTTCACCATTTTTAGAGCAGAGGTGATGGAGCTTACACTAGACATTTGCAAAAAAAATGAAAACGTTTATTTAATTTGGGCTGGACAGCCCTTTTAAATGTCAAAATGTACGTAAAGATAGTCGCCCAAATAGGCCACCCGTCACCATTTCCTTCTTTAAATTGCAGCTAGGTATAAATAGCACAGCAAATTCCCCAACAACACGTCTGTCTGTTAAGCTTGAAAAACTTATTGAACATGAAATAGGTCGTAGTAAAATGCTAATCATTTGCCATCACTATAATTGCTATTTCCTCAGAGGAATTTAAAAATTGCAATCAACATTTATAGCCCTTTACTCGTAGCTTCATGAACTATTATTAACCAGGACTAGGACACACACAGCATTTTTAAATTTGATCCCACATTTATTTCCAAGATTAGAATTTATAGGCCACCTGTTCAGAATTGTATATTTTTTCCACGCAAGCACCATTTGAAACGACATTCTTATGCTCGAACCCATGGGACCAACTAAGGCTTCCAGATGCAATTATTACTATAAATACAGGCAGATGTAACCCTTTAAAGTCCCTGGCTTAGCATATAAATTGGCGGCATTTTAACCGCCATATTTGTCGGCCATTTTCTATTATATTCAAATTGAGAACGTTGGGCGCGTTCGTTGTAGAAATGTAATTTTGAATTTGTTTGAATATGTAGTTTGTCTGTTTGGTACTGTATATTTAAGGAGATCTTTTATGGCTCTGAAGTACTGATAATTCTAGGGTTCTGGAGTATTAGATGAATAAACTAGGAACTAATTCATAATTATTATAAAACGATAGTATTTAAGGCAGATAAATGTTTGCTAAAGTCCTAATTCAACTTTTGACATGTTACTATGTTTTACAATCTCAAGAAACATAATGTTGACTTAAAATCTTTTAAAATTAATAGATAAGTAACTGAATGAACTAACTCTTCATTTAAGATCACATTTACTTTATTCAATCTTACTCATTCGCTGAGCTATATTTAGGTTCCTCATTCATTCACTCCTTTTTCTTGGATCTGAATAGAAATAGTTTTATATGATTTTATTACCATCATTCACGGGGTTTAGCACCATAATTAAATAATAATGTCTTTTAATAAACAGTTGTGACTAATAGCCCATTGATTCACCATGGTATTAGTTATCATTAAGCGAGAAACGATCTTTGCAGTTTGCGCGAGTGCATGTGTCACAGAGTAGGAAAATACAGAAGGCTTACAGTGACATATCGTGGTCAACATCGTGAGTTTGTATACAGCAATGACTTTTGTTATTAATACAATGATTTGTGGGGTGTATTCTTCTTATTCGTGTTGTTCATTTCTGAAGGTTGTGCCCATCCTGGAGAGATTTGAGGGATCACTGACGAGTTGCTTCCAGGCCACACTGTCTTCACCACTGCCTTGTCCAGTCAGCAATTTTAAAGCAAATCAATACAATTTTGTCAACAATGAAACGCATCAAAAGTGTAAGACTTATGACACCAAGGCATGACCGTCATGTGAAATATTAACGCACTGTATAGTTTTTATTTTCTGTTTAAAACAAAAATGCGTAAGTATTCTATTCCCTTTGTCCTAGATTCACATATGGGATAGCCACCAAAGTTGAGGAAAAAGCCGACTAATATATAAAGATATTTATCAGGGATTCCATGAGTAAACTTGTTCAAATTAATTAGATTTTACAAATACGTCTTGAAGACTTGTCTGATAATATTACCTACTAGCACCGTAAAATAGATATTAAATCTATTTTACGGCCATTCTGAAGTCAATCATCGCGCCTTATTGCCATAAGGAGAGTAAGAAAACTCTATCGATAATTTTACCGTAATATGCATCCGGTCATTAATTACCATGGAGAGTTTAGCGTCTCTACGTTGCTCTACATCTCTCGCTCAGCTCTATGTTTTAAACCGGGATCCCTTCCCGGTATGTTTGTTTTCTAATATATTTTGGCATACTTAACTATTTTGGTATATGTATTTTTTTTGCTATAATAATACTTCGCCATAATTGTTTTTGGCATACAGTTTATGTTGACATGATTATCTTAAAGACTTATTTGTTTTGGCATAATAGTTTTAACATATAAAAATGAAAAGGAATAACGGAAAACAAATTTATGTTATTTTTTAGAAGTTAAGAGCGAGCGAAGCGAGCTCGGGTCTTGGGGCACCCCGACTCGGACAGGTTAGGTTAGAAGATGGCGGGGTCTGAAGGACCCCAACCCTTTCGTGGTTATTTTTTTAAACAACCCAGAACCACTGAAGCACGAATCACCGCCAAGCGGGGTTCCGTCGACCGGTCCTCCGTAGACTCCGTGTCTAGCATTTTAGGAGTAAATTATTATGCGTATTTGTTATGCCTATAAATTATATGTTTGGATATCATTATATGTTAATAAATTTATGCTTTAGAATGTTATGCTTAAACATTATGATGATTTGAGAAATTATGCTTAAAAAAATTTGCGTAAATATAATTGGGATAAACAAAAGTATGCCATGTTATTTTATGTCTTAAACATTATGCAAATGGATAGGAAACCTTTTAAACCCTATGTTTATTGTAAACACAATTAAGTTCAAACAGTTGCCTATAAGGTCTTGTAAAGTGAGGTCTTGTAGAATGAGGTCTTGTAGAGTGAGGTCTTGTAGAGTGAGGTCTTGTAGAGTGAGGTCTTGTAGAGTGAGGTCTTGTAGAGTGAGGTCTTGTAGAGTGAGGTCTTGTAGAGTGAGGTCTTGTAGAGTGAGGTCTTGTAGAGTGAGGTCTTGTAGAGTGAGGTCTTGTAGAGTGAGGTCTTGTAGAGTGAGGTCTTGTAGAGTGAGGTCTTGTAGAGTGAGGTCTTGTAGAGTGAGGTCTTGTAGAGTGAGGTCTTGTAGAGTGAGGTCTTGTAGAGTGAGGTCTTGTAGAGTGAGGTCTTGTAGAGTGAGGTCTTGTAGAGTGAGGTCTTGTAGAGTGAGGTCTTGTAGAGTGAGGTCTTGTAGAGTGAGGTCTTGTAGAGTGAGGTCTTGTAGAGTGAGGTCTTGTAGAGTGAGGTCTTGTAGAGTGAGGTCTTGTAGAGTGAGGTCTTGTAGAGTGAGGTCTTGTAGAGTGAGGTCTTGTAGAGTGAGGTCTTGTAGAGTGAGGTCTTGTAGAGTGAGGTCTTGTAGAGTGAGGTCTTGTAGAGTGAGGTCTTGTAGAGTGAGGTCTTGTAGAGTGAGGTCTTGTAGAGTGAGGTCTTGTAGAGTGAGGTCTTGTAGAGTGAGGTCTTGTAGATTGAGGTCTTGTAGAGTGAGTTCTTCTAGAGCGAGGTCTTGTAGAGTCAGGCCTTCTTGAGTTATAGGGCTTAGCTCGACCCGAGAGTTGATAACTTTTCAACGGTCACGAGTTACGATTAAAATCTAGATCATATTTTCCAGAAACACAGTTACAATCAATGCGGGTGTTTAACGCTATAAAAAATTGCTTAAACGATATCGGTTAACTTCACTTTCCCAATGATTTGAGGTGGCTTTAGCCATATTACATCCGCGGTCTATGTGGGTTATAATTATAAAGATCGCCAGGGCTTCGAGTAAATTGAGTTATAACTGAATTCTCTACAATTTACCGCTCTATATTTTACTAATTTATAATTTCATAAAATATAGAGCGGAAAATTATTGAGTTAGTATGAAAATTGTAGTACCTACTTTTATTTGGAATTAAGTACCGCTGAGTTGAAAGTAAGCCTTCTTGTGATGATTTCAACGGTTTTCAGGGTTGCGACATCCATAAAAGACGAAACTCTTATAGGATCACTTGTGTCTCTGTCTATCACAGCTAATTTTCTTCGAATGTAATGGACCGATCCAATTGAAATTTGGTATTTATATATACTTCTGTGACCCAAACACGGACACGTTATTTACCCGAAGCCGTTGGAAGAAACTAAAAAAAATATGAGCTGCCACGGGACGCCTGGCTGATGTGAAACATCGAAATTATTTTGTAGAAGTATAAAATAACAGATTACGACAGGAACTAAATTTGGCATAATGTAAAAAAATACATATAGACTGTGTATATGTCACCGGAAAATTGCAGACTTCGTAAGACTGTAATACATCTTGATTACATTATAATATCTCGATATTTTATGAAAACATCGTTTTGTATACTACAAATCCCACCCAAATTCAATAGTTTCCGTGTCTTATTTAGAATTTAGAATAGTTTACAATTCCACGCGATGTTTTACAATCTTACGGCGTTTGCCATTCTCCGGTGACATATACTCGTATATACCATCGTATAGAGTAGCGACCCGTCGCCACGGCATGCGTCGCCACGCCAACAATCGGTCTCACTCGCAGCTACAAATGTTACACATCAAAAATGTTACCTATAACACCGTATTCATGTTACAAATATCCCTTATTTTCTTTTTAGCAGTTTACCGGAACAATGACTCAAGCCCTGCTGCCGATCCCACTTCACTGTCGAAGTCAACAATGATGAGAATCAAACGTCAGTTTCTATAATTTCCAACAATTTCTTCGACATTATTTCCGCGAACAATTTTCCTAGCGACGTTTGCTCGCCTCGTATGTGTGGGAGTACATTAATTATCTTTAATGAAGATCAGTATCGTACTGTAAAAAATCTTCTAATGTTGAAACGGATTTTATCTAGAAGGACCAGTTTTTACGAACGAGTTGAAGACCACAGTACCATAATGCTTGTACCATATGACTATCATAATGCTTGTTTTTCATTTTTAGACATGGCAGGCGTGTTTTTTTTGTGTTTGTGAGAAATAAAAGGCAGGAATGTATGTAAAAATAATAATAGACAGTAAAGACGTATGAGACACGCGCTGTTCGCTTATGCGGAAAAAGCAATTATAAGTAATTGTACCTAATTATTCACTTAGAAGAAATTAATTGAATGCTGGTTAAGTTTGACCTTTAAGATAAGAAAAAGTTTTGCTACGGACCAAAACTTACTCGGATTTTTACCTGAAATTCAATACCTACATAACAAGTCAACTATCTTTGGAAAAATCATATCAGCCGCAGTAAAATATTTTCAATTGGTACCTACTGTATTTCTTCATTTTGTATTTTTTTTTTTTAATTTCAACATATAGTTAGAAACGCCGACTGTGGTGGTGGAGAGGGTGGTAAATTCAATTTTAAATGTTTTTTTATTTATTGTACACCTACCACAGTATAGTCTTTATAACCCAAAGGTTGACTGGTAGAGAATGCCTTGATGCATTAAATCCGCCCATGTACCACTATTGTAAATAAAGTTTAAATAAATAAATAAATAAGAAAGCATTTGGTCGCAGGATGTGGTATTCCGCCGATTTCGCGGACAAGTGCCACCGGAACGCACAAAAATTTACGGCCGGTTTCAATAACGTATCTATCTTTGACCAACTGTCAAATTAGCTACCAACAATAGCTGAAACGTCATGTTTGCCTTTAACATAACATTTCAGCTACTGTTGTTACAGCTAGATACGTTATTGAGGCCGGCCGTTGGTGTAACTAATTGATACTAACATTGTTTAAAGTTTTATTTACTAACACAATTGTTATTATATGTATACTTAGGTTTAAGAATTTATTTATGGGTCTCTGTAAGCTGAAAATAAATCATCATCATCATACCAGCCGAAAGACGTCCACTGCTGGACATAATCACCACGCTTGGCAGGCGGGTTGGTGATCATGCATCAGCAGCCACACTAGGCTCCTGCAATGCACAGAACCACAGAGAATGCTGCTGCCCATTCCCTGGTGAGTCCCTTACTCGCCTCTTGCGACACCCACGGGAAGTGGGTGGGGTGGTGCTATTCTTTTACGTCCGACACCATACAGAAAACAAATGGTTTATTATTAATATGGCAGGTGCATAATAATAAAATATATTTAAAGTAAAATTACTAAAAAATAAAATACCCCTGAAACATTGATGATAAGAAAACAGTATCGATAAAAGAAGTTGCGTGATTATAATTTTCTATTGATAGTCTGTTTAGGTGGATACCGATTTGGTTAATCATATTCCCGTCATGTTATGATTACATAATGAATGCTAATAACAAAGTGACAACATTCTCATTAACAGTCAATAAACCCAGACCCAAGGGCTGGCTTTTACCTTGGTCAAAGAATAAGCATTGCCATACAACGTGGCAATGCCGCCAGTCTTTTGGGTACACTTCCAGTCGACAGCGATGCGGATGAATTTTTTGACGCCATATTTTAGGGTTTATTTAGTTAGGAGATTTTATTTTTATTTCTAGTGTATATAGTTAGTTATGTATGTAAATAAAAGTAAAATTTAAAAAAAAAAAAAAAAACCCAAATTGTGTTTCACATTCGTAGGTTCGTGTTATCACTATCTCACCTGAATGCTTGCCTAGGGTCTTTTTGAACTTAAAAGCCCTCATTGTAACTATTAGGAATCGCAGATTTCAAATTATTTTCTGATTATCCCTCCCTAATTTACCAGAACCAGTTCGTTGCCCTGTTTTAGGGTTCCGTACCCGAAGGGTAACCAACGAAACCCTAATAATACGGACGGATGGACATCCATCCGTCCGTCTATCTGTTAGCGGGCTGTATCTCATGAACCGCAATAGATAGATTGTTGAAATTTATAATAACAACAAATAATAAAAATTAAATTTAAAATTAAAGGGGGCTCCCATACAAGAAAGGTGTTCTGCTTATTTTGAAATGACTTTATATAAAATACATGTATGATATTCGAAAGAAAACGCTGTCAAAGTTCTTGACGAGATCGTGGCTGAATAATATAAGCCACACAGGTCATTATTCGAGGTTAAGCAATGCCCTGTCTGTAGATGGGTGGTGGTCATTTCGATCCTTGATAGACGTTATGGTAATCAGAAGCCAGAAAGTCCAGACCAGGCTGGCCAAGGAGTATCGTGTGACCCAGTTACTAAAGAATCTGTGAAAATTCCGTTGGCAACCTTTCAGGTACTTACGGAACCCAAAAAATTTGCAGAATCGGCCTTCAGTCTCAAAAATGCATACAATTGTTATCAACCATGTTGTTGGCATATGATAACCACGTCAACTAATGATACGGAGTTTATTGACAGGCTGTAACTCATCTCGAAGAAAACTGGTTTTACTGAGCTTACTCTTACGAGCTCGGGAGTTGATCAGCTTATTATGTAGTCAGGTTTTTGTAAAATATTGTCACTAGTTAGAACGGGCTTAAAGCTTTAATAGCTTTGCAATATTTTGTTCATGAACATTATGATAAGGACTGAAATTATCATGAAAATGATGATAATGTTTTAAGGTTGTCATCGAGCCTCTGAACATTTGCTGTTAGAACTCGTGTTTGCCGGTGCGATTTTTTGATGTGTAACTAAAAAACATTCTTCTCGCTTTCCTGCAATCTGTGGGAGATTTTGTGAACAGGAAGCCGAGGAAGCGCGTGCTATTTGATTTGACCACTGAGCGCGCCCTATTTTTTTCCGAGCTACACTGAGCCTGTCAATTTTGTTGTACCCAGTAGTTAACCTTTTGAACGCCAGAGCATAAACGCATCGGCGTGCCCCCGACGCCAAGCCATAAATTCGTCGTACTTTTTGTCATCATATTTGTAACGTTTGGCGTACAGGGCACGCGCTTGCTTGTCATGCATACGTGACAATGGCGTTTAAAAGGTTAAAAAAGAAACTTACAGCCAACCTGCAAACAGCACCGTTCCACCATTATTTACCTCTTAAAGGAAACACTAAATCACTTGGAGAAAAACCCATGAAGTTACTTAGAGCATTTTTGTCTTCTATTTAAGTGAAGTGAGCATGTCCGTCCGATGGCTAATTGCCGACATCGCCTTTTACTGCCTCGATGATATAAATGGCTTATGTATGTAGTTAGGTAAGAAAGGAAGTTCAGAACTTCCTTTCTTACCTAACTAGATTGTTATAAAAGGTCCCATTTAGATAGGTGGACAAATTTTAACACAGCGTTCAGTACGTCTAACCAAAGATATTCAAGCAAAAAAAAAACACTGATGAAAGTGATTTTATTTTGAACTAGCGCACGTCACGCGGTTTCACCCGCATAGTTTCCGTTCCCGTGGGATTACGGGGATAAAATATAGCCTATGTTACTCGCTGATAATGTAGCTTTCCAATGGTGAAAGAATTTTTGAAATCGGGTTTGGCCCCGTATCGCGAAAAAGAAATCCACCGTATATTATTATAGTAACATAGTTGATTCTTGTCTTTGCCTCCGTGTAATTGATTTGATCTTATTTCTTACTAGGAAATTATATAATAATGTTCTGCATTAGGGTTTTTAATTATGTATGAATGGAAATAGGAAATGACGTCATGATTGGTTGCTGCGCTTAGTTACCTAATCAATGACATTAATTACACTCAAGTTAATCATATAATTTATGACGTTGTTGCCCTTATAAGGAAACGTAAGGTCTGTTTATATTGGTGTTATCTGAGCTGATTCTGATTTAATTGATTCGATTCTATTTAGAATCACCCATCCGTTGCATTACCGTCTTGTCGATTTTATTTTGTTAGTTTAAATATGTCAATGTTTTAGGGAGCGCAGATATATAATAAGTTACCGACAGAACTAAGAGATTCATCATCGGTGAACATTTATAAACATAGGTTGAAGTTGTATTTGGCTAACCAATAATACATCATTAATTACTGCATGTACCTACTCGATAGATTGAACGATAATGATTATTAATTAAGATCTTTAATTAAGTTTCACATATTTAAGAGAACTATGTATGTTCTTTTCAACCGACTTCCAAAAGAAGGAGGTTATCAATTCGATTTTGTTTTTTTTTTCTGATAAATAAATTTCTTTAAACCGAATGTCAAGAGTTAATTTTTCAAAGTTCAGAAACCGTCATTATGATTTCTTGTACAGTTGTGTAACTAATTTGGTGTGTAATAAATAATATTTTACTTCGACGTCAAATGTTATGACGTTTAAGCTCCCATGGGTACCGAATGTTCATCTTCTCTATGTACAATAAAATTCATTCGGAGAACCCTCAAATCAAAAAGTATAATACATTCCATCAACCACAACACATCACAAAAAAACCTAACCCGTTAACAGTCAAACGCCGTGAACCATATCAAAACTATTTACCTCAAACTTTTTTATTCTCCTACAAAAAATAACCCACAATGCAGGCCTTACCTAATTGCCGTCGACATACGACGCTACCGTGAGTTTATTTACCTCTCGACGGAACGACGGACGTCTGCGCAGTTGTTAAAACGGTACCCATTGGCTACCGTGGGCCGCTGGACGCGGGCTTTGGAAGTGTGGACTAGCCTACATATTCTGTGACGGTGAGTTGAGGGTTAAAAAATGTATGCAGTGATGAAGATCCGTGTTTAACTAAATTTATTGCTTACTAGCTTGTGTCCGCGACTTCGTCCGCGTGGAATAGTTACTTGGGGCAGACATTTTTATTTGAAGATTATGAAGTTTAGTAAAGTTTCAGTCAATGCTACTGAACAGATAAAGAATAGATAGATATAGATAGTTTAACAAATGGTCGACGTGATTCTTTAAATTGGCATAACTTTTTTATTTATGAACCGATTGACATGACACAACGCTAAATGTTAAGTGAAGCTTACCACAATGCACTAGTGAAAACCTCATCTAAATCGGATAAACCGTTTCTCAGATTAGCGTGCACAAACGCACAGACAAACAGAAAAAAAACTAACAATCATTGTTTTGGGTGCTATTTGCGTTGATAAAGGTCCCAATAATGTTTTTTCTCGTACAGACAGCGATCCGTTACATTTTTATTATATGTATAGATGATTATTATAATAATAAGAATCGTGTTCCTGTTATCGGTGGACTACTATTTCTGATATGTTTATGTTTTATTTTATTGAAATGAAAACTGTAACTAAGGAGTGTATTTAAATGAATAAACGGAACAGTTTATTAAATAAGGCACAAGCTCCAATTTTAAAGTTACTCAAACATTTTTTTTTTTAAACTGTACAAACATTACAAGTTTGGTAATAAAAATCACAACAACATCGGCAAGATGAGTCATTATGAACTGTGCTTTATAATTTTGGTCATAAATCAAGCAAACCGATTGTTTACAATAATTGCCCGTAAATTGAGACCTTACGAATGCTCAAGCTTAGTATTTACGAGTACATACAACAAATAGATCGTATCGTTTTACGTCCCAAGAGTGGCATTCAACCTTAGAGTGAGGACAAACGAGCGTTATTTTTCGAGTAGTGAGTCGTTTAAAATGAGTCACAGAATTTACGTTACATTCAGTTTCATACAAAAGTCCTGTTTGGGCCACAAGGCGACGCAAAATGAGTTGTCTGCTGACTCACGCGCATTATATCAACCGAATTGCGTTCGGGGTGAGTCGTCCATATAAGGTATGGAACTTTGCACACATCAGTCTTTCCCTATTTGGTGTATTTACCCAGGTTATCTTTCTCTTTCTGACATCTTCTTCCAATGCTTAATAAATGCACAATATTTTTAATGGATCCATTGCACGACACAAACACCCTGTACAAACGTTGTATAGTACCTAACTGAAGTTACGTCCGTCCGTCCGTCAGCCTAACCGGATTTCACTTGAACGTAAATTGCGCAACTCAAAATACGCGACTCACGTTTCACAAAATTTCGCTCGTTTGTCCTCGCCCATAGTTATACTATTTATTTCCTTGACGTAAATTATAGCATGCCAGCTTTTGCCAGTAGCGACACTCGCTTCAAAGTAGCATTTTACTGACTCCTGGAACCCATTTATCTCTGTGTCAAAATTAATCAAAATCGATTCGGTAGTTTAGGCGTGAAAGCATAAAAAACAAACAATCTTACTTTCTTATTCATAACATTAGCAAGGATTGTATTTTAAATATTTAATTTTTAGTGCAAACATGAGGTGTTATGTTCGTGTAGCTGTAAGTATAATAAATTGCAAAAGAAAGTAGAATGCATCTCATTTACTGCATATTATTTACAGATGCGAAATGCAAATATGCATTCTTAGTAACAGGTTCTACCATTTTAATTTCATTTATTTTAAAAGAGCGAAATCATGTTCAATTTTTGTGTAAATATTTTAGCGAAACTTCTAAAGAGAAACCTCATTTTAAATTTTACTTCCTATTTTAAATCATTAATTCTTTCTATTAATTAACTTTTGCAAACAAACACGTTGTATAGAAAGTTTTTACACTAGTCAAATACCAAACTTCACAGGATTTATTTTAACCTAATAAACATCATTTCAAGATATATATCGCGTGAATCTGTTTAATAGCACATTCAAAAGACAGAAATACTCACTTTTTCAACCCACTAACTCACAAATGTGCAAAAAACAAACATTTCACGTTAGTATGCTGAAATTAATGGACACTTTTATCCGAATTATGCGAATCTAGTGAAAGTAACTGTCACTTTTAAAAAAAGCGAAGATTTTTTATTGGAAGACGATCGCGGCGGGTTTCGTTTGAACGTGTGTAATTGGAAGACACTAAAACGGTGCTTGGAGTAATTAATTGGCATATAACTACATACCTTCATAGCTTGGTTGGTCTAGTTAGTGGAGTCAACCAATTCAACAACTGCTGTGAGGAGGTCCATACAATTTTTATTTTAATTTTAGGGATGTGAAATCATCATAGGACTTCTTCCGCTTTGAGTGGAGCGGAAGGGTGTCTCAGACTCTTACTGATTAAAACCCATCCATGTTCCTTCTCAAGTTCGTCCTTTGCATTCCAGGGCCACGGTGACTCTTCCGAACAAATTCCGCAACGCGGACGACAGCTAGTGACATAAAGTACCAAAAAATTTAAAAATTCATAACTGCTCTATATCTACATCTGGAACATAGATTACATTAAAAAATCACTGACAACAAGCAATATGGCTGCAGTCATTTATTACCAGCAAAAAACATTTCTCTGAACAATTTGCTTCACTTAATGCTCATCACGTTATAACCGAGCTACCAGTTGCCAAAGCACGAGGCCTGCTTGTGAAATGAATCAGAATGATACCAATTACCCGTTGATATATTCCGTGGGTGGACTACGAAAATTTGACCTATTTTGAAAAGGAGTGGTTGATCTGCTGGGAAATAGTGAGAGGTTATTTTGTTTGTGGTGGTTCACCATCTTAGCGTACCGAGACTTCACTGTGTCAAGGAAAGCTCTTTACGCTGTTGGACGCATTTTCTTTTTTTTAAGGACGAGAAATCAATCATCAAATGACTTCTTCCGCTCTGGGTGGAGCAGAAGGGCGTGTCAGACTCTTACTGACTAAAACTCATCCATTCCTTCTGAAGCCCTTTGCGTTCCAGGTGACTTTTTCGAACAAATTCCGCAGCCCTGGCAGGACGCTGTTGGTCCCTTTTTTTCTGGTTTCGGGCTTAGTTGCGGGCGTATTCTACTCCGTATCACCTAACCACTAAGAATTAATGACAACACGATTTGACAGTTACTGTCAAATCGTGTTGTCATTCATTCTTAGTTTAGGTTTGGAACTAATCGTAAGTCTATAGGTGATACGGAGTAGAATACGCTTGTAGATTTTCGAGTTCGACAGTCGTAATAGGTACTAAGAAGTTAAGAAATTTGACATCATTTTTGTCTAAGGGATATCGTTTTGCCCAGATAGGAAGTCGGTTGTGGAGGCATCTAGTGTGCGAAGTGTTTCTTTTCTACGTCTAGTGTTGGCACATTTGAATTTTTTTAAGGGTGTATCTATCTCCCTTCGTTCAATCCATCCAAAGGTTGTCTGGAAGAGATTGCCTTGTGCGATAAGACCGCCCATTGTACACTTATTTTATATTTGATTGTCCTGTTCTTATTATTAGGTGTACAATAAAGTATATACTAAATAAATAAATAATAAATGAAACCCTTAAAAGATTTCAAAAGTGCCTAAAATGATAATGTGGAACTAGTTAGTGATAACAAATTCAACATTAGTCCATTACTTTCTGATTTTTAAAAAAATGGAACTAGTGATTAAAAATAATCATCAGTATGTCTTACGTTTTTGCGCTCACTTTTTTTTAGTGCAATTAACTCAGTTAATTTTTCTCTTCAAAGGAACCTTGAGAGAAAATTTGCTAAATAATTGGTCCAGCCTTCTCGATTTTCGCGCTTAGCAACTCATTTAGGGATCCATTTCTTTTAATTTATATCTCAAAATAAGGTAAGCAATTAATCTTCCCATATCAATAACAAACTCCTATGAGCCAGGTGCCACCACACCTTTAACCACGGTTAAACTTTTTATTCTTAACCGCGACAAACGGCATTCCAGCCAGCTTCCTTTGATGTTAGATAGAAGTAGTTATCTTTACGCTTCTTTTTGCTTCAAAGGATATAAGCGGTATCAACGTCAACTCTTTATCGGTGTATGTTACTAAATGTACTTCTTTACCACAGGTGCCAGTGAGCTTGAATTAGATTGATTGGTTTTGACTGACTTGTTAGTCAGTCCGATGACACTGGACTGGTATGCCTATCTTTTGTTCTAATCTGAAATTAGTCTTGCCAAGGGATATCGTGTTTCCCAGTTACTGGGTCGTGGAGCTCAGATAAGCAGTTCATGAAAACTGCTGGTACTCTGCCAAATCCAGTTAGATTGGAAACCGGCCTAGTTGGTGTTGATGGGAAAAAATCGCTGAATTGATTGAATGGGCCAATTAATTTCCTTTAAGAGGTCTCTGTTTAAATTTTTATTAGATAGATGTTAGTACTCCATCACTGAGTTTACTACTGATAAACAGAGGTAATTATGTCGATTCCGGCTTGCTAATTAGCCACTTTTGATTTTATTTATTGATTAAGCATGAATGTGTTTATTTGTCTAAGATTGTAATGACCTGTTTACTTAACTGACATACATTTAATTGAATTATTTGTTTAATGTAATGACATGCCATCTGAATTGGAACTTTGTTGCAAAATTGCTTGTTTATGTAAATTTTGTACGTCATATATTGGCAAAACATAGCGCATATATATTAGACAATGTACCATCTGTAACCATACCTATGTTTAGCAAAATAAATGATTGATTGTTTGAGTTAGTTTAAAATGAAACTTAGCAATACTTGCTCTCTCTAAGCCGACGCGTGATATAGGGTCAAAACAGCGATCAAATAGGTTTTTTTTTTTAATTACTTTATCAATAACTAGCTTTTGCCCACGACTGCGTATGCGCATATCTCATTGTTCCCGTTCCCGTATAGCTTTTCTCATGAATGTGGCTTTCATTTACTAAAATAATTTTCCTAATCCAACTGGTAGATCCGGAGATTAACGCGTTCAAACAAACAAACTCTTCAGCTTTATTATATTAGTATAAATTTATTCGATAAAATAGATACGGCAGTTTCAAGTTAACAATTATTATTTTTTTATATTCACATAGGAAGTTTTATAAATCACACACTAAACATTCAACACAAAATTATTGCTAATTGTTATTGTCTCGTTAGTTTTTACGATAGTTAATTCTAAAGCAAATAATACTAATCTATAAATTTCTTCCGTTACTGACTGATAGAGTGAGTGACTGAATGACTGACAGACAACACACAGCCGAAACTACTGGTCGTAGAAAGCTGAAATTTGGCATGATGGTTCCTTGAGAAGTGTAGGATGCCCTACACTAAGAGATTTCCCGAAATTCTTACGAGAACGGAAAAAAACGGGAAATGTGCGCTCGAAGTCGCGGGCAAAAGTTAGTGCTAGTATAAAACAATAAATCGACTTTTTGTTTTTAAATTAATTACTTTCACACGCGATCCATTTCGCGATTATTATAAACATCAGAATTTGATGGAAACATGATTATTGTTTTGATATGTGAGATTCTGGGAAAAAGTTTATAGAGAATTATTATATTATGCCAGTTACTTGCACTACCTATGAAGAGTTTACACGGTGGATATTTTAGAATTGTATTGTTGTAAATAAAATATGGCTGAAAGAAATAAGTTTCGTTTATGTAAATTTGTCAGTAGGTGTTTGTTATTCACGAATTATGTTATTATTAAATATCGAAGTCGATTCTTATTTTCTTTCGATTTGAGAATTTTATTTGAGATTGAGTACTTAATTTTTTTTAAATTTAATGCCTAAGTTTTGTAAAACGTTAAACAACTTGAATTCCCATTCTCTGTTTGTGCGTTTCTTATGAACAGTTATTGAGAATTAAACTGTTTTTAAACACTTACAAAAATAATCAGATATTTACTTTTGTCTGGCCTGTTGGTCGAGTAGTGGTTGTTGGTGACCCTGACTGCTAAACCGGAGGTCGTGGGTTCGATTCCCACCCAGAACAAATCTTTGTGTGATGAGCATGATCATTTGTTCTGTGTCTGGGTGTAATTTGTCTATAATATGTATGTATTTGTAATATATAAGTATGTTTATCAGTTGTCTGGTTGCCATAGCACAGGCTCTGCCTAGTTTGGGATCGGATGACCGTGTGTGAGTTGTCCCAAGATATTATATTATTATTTTTTATTACTCACACATGAAACTACAGTTTCTTCGTTCAAGTATAGCTCAGTTGTATACGCCAAAAAGAGTATAGAATTTTATGTAAGTTCCTACTTAGAAATAAACTAAGTAGGTATTTAAAGTTAACTCTAAACTAGTTTGAACTCTTAACTTTGCCCTCCCAGCGAAACGCGTATGAAAGAGAGAAGATATTCGTCACAAATGGTTATTGTTTTTCTGTTCATCACGTTTCTCACAACCCACTTTACACAACACTAGAATGTGAAGATGACTCGTTACAATTATCAAAATTAAAATTATGACCCCAAACATTGAGATTAGTTTAAGAGATTTTTTTGGTAGGAAATATACGCAAGCACACGCTGGCGCGAGTATTGGACCCGTTCCGGAAGAGACAGGAGATAAAGTTACCTGCAAAAATTTGGGGAGGCCTTTGTCCAGTATTGCTATAATATAGACTTACAAAAAAAATTGTCTCAAAAGTGATGCAAACCTGTTTTTGTCTTTGTTCTTATCAAAGGTATAGATACAATATATTTTATTTGATTGTAAATAGTCCTTACACCATAATAATATAAGTTATAGATTACAGAAAATACCAATGTAGAAACCTTTCATAGTGTGACACAGTGGTATTAATTAGTTGGCAACATACCGGCAGACCAAGAGGACGGTCGAGAGACGAGCTTGACTATTATCGGAAGGACTGGACCGCAAAGACGACAGACATGTGTGGAAAGGGGAGGAGGTCTGCCCTTTAGTGAAACATAACTGGCTAATTAGATTCATCATCATCATCATCATACCTGTCAAAAGACGTCCACTGCTGGACATAGGCCTCCCCCAAGTGCCGCCACAACAACCGGTCCTGTGCGTCTACCCGCGATCCGCACCAGGGCATCGGTCCACCTTGTGGAAGGCCTTCCAACGCTACGTCTTTCGGTACGCGGTCGCCATTCCAGATACAACATTACAGATTATTACAAGATTATTTTGGGACACTTAAAAATAGGCATGCCACGTTGAAGGAACATAGAAATTAATATCACTCATATCAATCAATAACATTTAAACTGCGTTTTTAGCTCTTTAGGATCGATGGCGAGGGCGGTAATAAAAATAATAATAATAATATCTTGGGACAACTCACACAAGGTCATCTGATCCGAAACTAGGCAGAGCCTGTGCTATGGCAACCAGACAACTGATGAACATACTTATGTATTTCTAAATATATACATATTATAGACAAATTACACCCAAACACAGAACAAATGATCATGCTCATCACACAAAGATTTGTCCTGGGTGGGAATCGAACCCACGACCTCCGGTTTAGCAGTCAGGGTTTCACCAACAGGCCAGTCAAGGCTGATCTTTGCGTAATGCTAGAGAACGGGTGCTGCTTGTGGTGACTGGTCGTCTTGCTGGTCATGGTATTTTTATATTTATAACGTTAAAGTACTGTTTATTATTACTATATGATGGCTCTAGTTCATCACTTGTAGCTCCAGTCACAATCCTATTGTTAGACTATACTATTGCACGTGTTAGCGGGCACACCATTTATGCTTGAAGGCATAATTAGTTTGGTTAATTGTTAATGCTTGAGTTTGTCTATTTCTGATGGCTTAATAGAGTGTGCAAGCTAACAAGTGTCAATTAATTTAATTTAATTTGATTTACAGATTGAATATTTTATTTTTCTGTGTCATGTTTTGTAAAATACTTTGCATACTACTGTTTAAATTAAATTTTTTAAACCCTAACAGACAGATGTGTTGCTGGGAAGTTTGTTGTGCCACTTCTTCTACCCGCTTAAACACTAGGAAGTGGTGACGGGCGGGTGTTTTGGGGGAGTGTCTTTATATAGAACTTTGACGTTCAAAAAGTGCTGGCACTCAGCCTAATTTGAATAAATGAATTTTGATTTTGATAGCTTAAAAACGTTAATCGCTTGTACAATCAATACAAAATACACGTAGTTATCAAATATTTACAAAACTAGATCACACCAAGATAAACTAATTGAATAACGTAACAGTAACTGCTACATATCTATAAGTTACTCTAAATAACTGTAGTTGGCGCCACAACGGGAGACGATACTTTCACCAGCTAACATCACATTACGGACGAACTAATCTATCATGTCCATACTTAGCTTGCGAGTAGGTACTGTAGCAACATGTGTACGAGCTCGTGGCAAAATAATAACAGCTACAAATGTTGATCTTTCAGTTAAGTTTCCTCTAAGTTTGTTAGAGTGTTTCTTCTCAGGGTAGTTAGCTAGGAAACACCAGTCTCATCTTGTTTAAACTGTATTAAAAAACTTACAAAAAAAACATTTATTATTTAAGAAATGGTTGCTGAGGTCGGGCTTGGGATGGGTGATTATCATATACATACCGAGTCTCTTCTGTGCCTCGAAGAGCATGTTATGGCGTTAGTATAAACTGCCATCTGTAGATATTGGACAGTCGTTACGGATAGTCTGAAGCCTTAAAATCCTACAAACAGACTTGCTAAGGGATATTGTGTTACCCAGTAACTGGGTTTTGGAAACCAGATAGGTTCCATGATAAATACTGGACTGGTATTCAGCTGCTGGTTGGACTGGAAGCCCCAATATAGGGAAAAGACTCGGCAGATTAATTGATTCATTAAATATATATAACGAGTACTGTAGCAACGTTATTCAAAAACGACTCAAGGACACAAGCATCAATAGACCGATTATTTATTTACAACCAATCAATCGTTAAAATGATGTAACCGGAACGTTAAACCACGTTAATCACTGTATTTAACGGTAGTTAAACTGACGAAATGCGGTGCAATCGACTGTTGATTGACGTTATGTCAACAGACTCAATGGTTCAACGAAATTATTTATTTTGTAAATGCTTAATTATAAAAATAAGAAATTAATGAAAGCTTGATTTATGATTTGCATGTTTATTGTCGTTTGAATTATTTCTTAATTTAAGTAACCAGCCACAAAATAAAAAGATGTCTTACGCGATTCGTCTGACTGTTTGTGAAAACTGCATTCGAAAAATTCTTAGTACATCGTCATCACTCTATGGTCCTTAAACCGATTCATTTGTGTTTTTTTGGCGCAAAATGTTTTCGTATTTGTTACTACTCTATTAGTCGTCATCCCAGGGCTACTGGACTGTTCAAGAAGTGTTGACTCTAAGACTAATTTGAATAAATGAACTCGAAAACTACTATATCATACCAAAGGCATATTGATTTCGTAGTGGGAAAGGGATAGTGCTATTGGGCCTACATAGTACGTCTGTTTCTTACAAAGGAATTATTATATGACTGGAATGTCATAGTAGGGCAGTGGCCCTACTATGTCATTGTGGAAGATGATAATGTCTACAAAGAAAGCGTTTACAGTGGTATTTTCGTCTTTCTCCATCTACAATAAACCTACAATATACACTCAATGCAATCTATGTACGTAAATATTTTCCTCGATAATCGCAAGCCTAGCGCATGATTGCCATAGAAAATACCATCAGAAACAGTTATAAGTCCATAGTGAATAGCGACACGTTCCCTCACCAGACATGAAGCATTAAAATGCGCTGAGCGCCTGCCGATGTCAGCGAAATCATAGTTATGAACTGAAACGTGATTTGACGTATATGGTCAATTATTTTATATAAGTAGGCTGTTGCTCGAGACTCCCGTTTCGATAGAAACTTCAACACCTAACTTGTTTAAGGATTGAGTTTCGAAAAATTCTAGATTAGTGCACCTTTACGCTTTTAGAAAAAAAATACGATACTATCGTCAGTCATCATTTTCCAAAAGACATCCTATGCTGGACATAGGCCTCCTCCAAGTGTCGTCACATCGACCGGTTCTGTGCGTCTCGTATCCAGCGGATTCCCGCCACCAGCCTTCACCAGGTCTTCGGTCTACCTTGTGGGAGACCTTCGACCGTCAGTACCTTCATAGTATTCTTAAATTCTGCTTTGTCTCTAAGGGCGTGGTTTTTCACCCTTTCTAGCAGCTTGGTGCCTGTATTTGTGACTATTGATGCCTATAGGATCGCTATCGCCCCCTTTTAAATGAAACGTAAAGTTAAGTTTATCTTAACTAGCGAAGAATATATGTAGATGTATCTCTGTCTAACTCTTTGGAGAATGCAGACATGATGTTATATTATGTAATACATTCGTTCTGCGTACAGTTAAGGAATGGAATTCCCTGCCGGATTCTGTGTTTCCTGATAGCTAAAACCTGGGGAACTTTAAGTCAAGAGTGAACAGGTTACTTCTAGGTAAGCGTGCTCCATCGTCGACCACATCATCGCTTACCATCAGGTGAGAAAATCTAAATGATAAGAAAATAAAATTCTGTTTTAGTCTACGCTCGTATTTAACGTCCATTCATAGCAATACTAATATTCAAGCAACAATAATAAGAGCAGTTAGCAGAATATTAAACTAGGTACAGTTAGGTTTCAGGTTACAAACTAAAAGCCAGTCGATCCGACAAAAGGTTTAATACGATCAGTACGGTCTGAAAGCCGGGTTATGTGTAACGAATCCCTAGAAAACCAGGTCAAGCTCAGCTTAACTTTAGATACTTGATGATCTATCGCCCTTAAATGCTATTAAGTGACAAGGCCTTCGCAAACCTTGAGGTTGTATTTTAACCGACGACAGAAACACGGAGGAAGTTCTCTAAATCGACCTGTATATATTTTTATGTTTTGTCACTCTTTAGTTCCAGATCAGACCGATTTTGAAGTTTTTTGTCAATTATTTTAAACAGCTTTATAGAGGGATGTGGTACAGAGAGTAAAATCCCACATACCTTCACTGAAATGGGAGGATCCTCCGACCAGACGTTTGTTGCGTCTGGTGAGCAACTGCCCGATAGTTGATATTTAGACAGTTGTATATGTTCAAATCGCACGGAGAACTTTGCATGCGCGATGCAGGATTTCGTTGGTTGTTCTTCGCTAACAGGATAGATGGCGTTGCGGTTCTTTTTGTTGGCTTTTTTGTTTGTTTATTTGTTTGTCAGCTCATTTATGGATGGATGGATGTTTGTTACTCAATCACGTCAGAACGCAGAACGGATTTAATGAAATTTGGCACAGAGGTAGAATATAGTCTGGAATAACAAGAATAGTTTTTATTCCGGGAGTACGTTCCCTTGGCATAATTTTTGACATTCGCGCGGACGGAGCCACGGGTGGACGGGTGGCGGGTGGTCTAGTTCATAAAAAAAGTATGCTCGTACATGAAAACGTACAAATTCAAGTGGCTATATGATATCACCGACAATAAATGTCAAAAACTGGTTTAAATTAACGAAATTTATAGAAGTTTTTGACAGATTATGACTGCGATACGAATACGAAAGTTACTTAAAAATATGAGATTATTTCTGATTAAAAAACTACATTTGCTAAAAATGTACATGTTTAAAACAGTTAATTACATTATAACACGAGTTTTAAGCCCGGAAGTTGTAAGAATATTTTTTAAATAAAATTTCATTAAACCGACTTGAAATTATGGAAACTGTGTTACGCAACTTGAAATAGATTAGTTATGTATTTATTCATGGTTGGCGGTTCGCTTTGTGGAGACAGTGATAATTCTTTCACTAAATATGGATCAGATATTTTTTTGGTGCCGTAAATGACAAATTATATTATCTTTGCAAGACCACTTTTTTATAAGTTGTCCCACTCTAGGAATTTCTCCTGCATCGTGGGTGCGTTTATGAACTTTTAAATTTAAACTCACATGCCTATCTTCTGTCAACGCCGGTTGTCGCTGAAAACCAGCGCTGTGGCGAGACAGATCTCGCACACGAGTCCCAGCTTTATCCTGAGCGATGGCCGTTTTGCGCGGATATGACGTATACCTCCCCAACTTGCATAACTTTTGTTTCCTTCTAAAGCCCTTTGCGTTCCAGGGCCGCGGTGGCTCTTTCGAACAAATTCCGCAACTCGTTTGTTAGGCTGCACACGTTATTATCAGAAACAAGTATCTAATACTAATTAGTTTTTATCGATGTTTGAGAGTAAATTCTGCGATGCTTTAAGGAAAAATAACTACAAAAAAAAAATACTAAGCGAAAACTAAAGCGTTCAGTGACGATGACGCGAGTTCCATGATTTTTTTTCACGCAAAAAGTGCTCAACGCGCCTAAAGAAGTTTTCACTTCAATAATGAGAACACTTTTGTACTTTAATAATACAGTTTAAACTCATTATTTTCAATCAGTTCTAGACACAACGAGCTTGTAAAGCCCGTTCATTGATGGTCTACTTAGATAATATTTGGGCCTGAGTCTATAAATGAGAACTGCAAAGTCAAAGTAAAAAATTCAAAACTTTTATTCCAATTAGGCCATCAAAAGGCACTTTTGAACGTCAACATTACAGTTAAAAGAATATGTTTAAAAATAAAGTGACTCTACTGTCCATTCACAGAGGTAGATTCGTTATTGAGACCGGCCGTAAGAAGAAGCGTGTCAAACCTAATTTAATGCCAGAGAACAATTTAAAATAAAGTTTGACAAATTCAAATTGTTAGTTCAGAAATCAGGGGTTGTATTTTAGGCAGAAAAGTGATAGACATAATTTTAATATTTCAGCAGTAGCTGAAACGTCATGTTTGAGAGGCAAACATGACGTTTCAGCTACTGTTGGTAGCTTAGTGAGTCGATAACTCTTGTCAGAGTGGTCGTGGTTGCGCAGATGAGGGACATGGAGAGATGTTCACGTACCTACAGAACTCCGAATTCGAAATCGGCCTAAATTAATAATTAGTCGTCAGAGATAATGATTGTTGAAATGTCGCGACATTTCGGTAACGCTTACCAATCCTACGCATTTTGTATTTTTTATTCGTAGGTTAAATTCCACTCTGTCTAAAGCCTCTTGCCAGTAAAACTTCTTGCTCAATTAAACATATACAGTACCTACTTCAGTACTTAGTTACTGCTGTATTGCCTTACCAATTAAAAAAAAGAAAAAGCGTGAAGGATAGATATCACCGTTTAAGTTTCCAACCTATTACTTAAGTACCCAAGGTTAGACGCGAAACCTATGGTAAACGTTTACGTGCGCGTTAAAGTTAACCCTATAAATATTTTATTGGTATAAGGCAACGAAAATGCATTTGTTATGCTACTAGTGATATGGCGTAAAGTTTTGTAAAGAATGTGAGATTTGTTTTGGGTGTGTTGGTTTGGTTTAGGTGTGTCGGACGTAAAAGAATAGCACCATTCCATCTCTTCCCGTGGGTGTCGTAAGAGTCGACTAAGGTACTCGCCAGAGTATGGGCAGCAGCATTCTCTGTGCATTGCAACAACTACACTGCGGTTGACGCTGATCGTAGTGTAGCTGTTGCCTGCCAAGCGGGGCGATTATGGCAAACTAAACCTTTAGGGGAGGCCTATGTCCAGCAGTGAACGTCTTTCGGCTGATATGATGATGATGGGTAATAATCGGTGTTCTTTTTGGTGAATGAAATGCCGTTTTGTTAAGCAATCGAGTGAAAAGTGAGAACGTCTACTGAAAGCGCACGCTACTGAAGGAGATGTTGGGAAATGAGGCAAAATAATGGTGCCTTTTTTTTTTAAGTATGTGAAATCATCAAATGACTTCTTCTGCTCTGGGTGGAGCGGAAGGGCGTGTCAGACTCTTACTGACTAAAACCCATCCGTGTTCCTTCTAAAGCCCTTTGCGTTCCAGGGCCGCGGTGACTCTTTCGAACAAATTCCGCAACCCTGGCATCAAAATAATGGTGCCTGGCGAAGCACTAAGGCCTATAAAGTCTACCACATCGTATTTTTCAGTAGTTTCCCCACTGTACTGTATGCAAATATTCAGAAATCTTTAAAAAAAAAAACAAGTTAAGTGACAGCCAGTACTTCTACTGGCTGGCTAAAAATGTTGATATTTGAAACCAATTAACATATTTTTCTTAAAATTAAAAAAGGCTTGCATAAAATGAGGTTAACTTGATACGGTTGAATAAAAAATTGGACTTAAAAAACAAAACTTAATCGTAAACACACTCGCAACACAATTTTTATCTGCTAATAAAGTAATAATATTTGCATAAATCGGAAAAGGAATTTCGATAAATTAATTAAGTTCTAAACAAATTATGTAACCCACTGCCAATACATAAGAAATGAGATTTATGTTAAAATTATAATTTTTATGTAAAACGTTTACAAAGATTTATTAAAAGCGCTTTCTCAAATGGTGTGCGAGTATTATTCCGTCATGTCTTAATTAATTATGTGAAAACCTGCCATACTTCTTTAGATTTATAACCTACAATACTACAATATTGCAATGTTGTGACGATCGCAGAAAAAAACATGGCTATAGAATTTGCATTCTAATATGTAACAGGAAATAAAAGATCGTGTAGAATTTCTATCATCATCTGCCTAGCCTTTTCCCAGCTACGAGTATATTGGAATCGGCTTCCAGTCAAACTGGATTCAGTTGAATATCAGTGCTTACCATGAAGCACGAGGCCTAAGAAAAAGAAGCTATGTCTTCAAGCAAATTCCATCAGGTGGTGATGGCAACTTTGGACCGGAATCAATGGAGACAGATTGTCCGATTAAAGGGGTTCAGTAACCACGATCCTCAGTAATGAGGGACCAACTGAAGAAAAAGATCATAAAGGGCTGCCTACCAGACCTCCACAACCTATTAACTGGGTAACACGAAACTTCTAGGCAAGACTGGAGTCAGATTTTCTGGCTTCTGACAATCCGTGACGAATGCCAAAGGTCTAAAGGGAATGACAGCCGAGACCAATGGCTTAACGTGCTTTCCGAGGCATGTTAAGATGGTCACCCATCCAGACCGACCTCGGCAAGCGTTGCTTAACCTTGAAAATCGAACTGTGCGGTTTTTATTCTTTAGTCACAAGCTCCTCGTGTAGAATGTGCATGTTATCATATAAATAATCAGCCTCGATTGGTACTTAGTCTTCATCCGGTATAATGTTAACTGCTTAACCAATCGTGGTAACTAGATGAATTTTCGCTAACAGCATGTCCTGATATTCCTGTCTGACTGCATATGACGACGAGAGGAGATCTGTAGAACTTAGTAAGAACTAAAACTAGACCATGTGACATAAAACCTACACCGCTCTATCAAAGTTCTCAGCCAGCCTTCTAGTTGAATATTTATTTGTTCTATGGATGTTTCTTTTGGTTCCAACTTACCTAAAGAAAGGCTTGAAAAACTTTGTGAACTTAACAGTGATTAGAAAAAGGGAAAATCATGTTCTCTTTTAACATCTGTGTATTGAATAAATTAATTTAAAACATACAAAACTTATTCTTATGTCACACGATACCATATACAGGCAAAGGCGAGTTTAATGCAGAATTGGGAAAACCTACCCAAGTGCTTCGAGGACGCTTTTCGCGAACGTTTTTCTAAGACTCTGGGCAAGCAAGTGTTGACGTACCAATTCGAGTCACTGTCTTTTGATCTACCAAGCGATACTGTGGTGTAATGCCCTGATTTGCCGAAAATAGAAGCAACCATTTTTCTACCAATGCTTAGATCTTTCTTAACTTTCGTTGTTAAATCTGTAAAAGGAAAGACCCATTCTGCCGACTGGCTTTTTCTTTTGGGTTCAAAGCAGTACACCCAGGATTCGTCACATTATAGACAGCCAATGACTGGCCTCTGGTATTTTTTTTCATTTTACGTCACCTTTGAAATATCATTGAACGAAAGTTTTTACGCATTAAATTCATTTTGTTAGTGGAACACAATTTTCGAAAGGGCGCCACAGTGAAAAAACAAATGACAGTCTCGCAAATTAAAAAGTAACATGTTCCCGAAGAGTTTCATTTCCGAGTTCCATAATTGATTTTTTCATTATTTTATTGTAAGTGGCCAGCCGGTCGATTCTGTAAATACGTCGAAGTGTAGGCTTGGGTGAAGTGATCACGAGGTGAGCTATCAATCCATATGGACTGGCCTGTCGGTCGAGTGGTTAGTGACCCTGACTGCTAGACCGGAGGTCGTGGGTTCGATTCCCACCCAGGACAAATCTTTGTGTGATGAGCATGATCATTTGTTCTGTGTCTGGGTGTAATTTGTCTATAATATGTATGTATTTAGAAATATATAAGTATGTTTATCAGTTGTCTGGTTGCCATAGCACAGGCTCTGCCTAGTTTGGGATCGGATGACCGTGTGTGAGTTGTCCCAAGATATTATTATTATTATTATTATTATTATTATATAATCAAGATGGAATGATAGCTCACTTCGTGATCACGTGACATCTTGATTAAATGGATTGACAGCTCACCTCGTTATCACTTCACCCAAGCCTTTACTTCGACATGTGACTTCGAAATTATTTTTTTGTCGGCTATGTTACATCGTCTGCGCAACAATCTGTTGCCGGTTTCTAGATGTTAAACTTATTATATTTTGACCCATATTATATTTATTTTTTGTTTATTTGTTTCGTTTTAATGACTTTTTATGCTGCCCCGATCGACGTCATTCTGTCAACGCCGGTTGTCACTGAAAACAGCGCTGTGGCTCTGTCTCGCACACGAGTCCCAGCATTATGCTGAGCGATGGCCGTTTTGCGTGAATATGACGCATATTTTCCCAATTTGCCTAACTTTTGTAATTTAGTTTATTTTCTTTTTTCTATGTTTACAGAATCGACCGGCAGTTCCAGAAACTTTCAGTATGCCCCAAAAAAACATAAATTCTATCGGAGTAATTAGTCGCTTTATTTCCAGCAGTGTACGAATACGGAATTCGAGGAAGTACCGTAAACAGAAAAGGAAACAATTGGCTCTAGTTTTTTTCATACGTAACTTTGCGATTTAAATTAGGCTTCGCGTGCCAAAGCTTTAGCAATAAGTAATAAAATATTCGATACAGACATTAAGCTCGTTTCAGTTAATAAGTCGTTCTTTATCGTTTTGGACATGAACTTGTTGATTGGCAAACTTTTTGGTGAAGAAGAAGGTGGGTATGGAAGAAGTGGTCCTAAGATACCCTTCAAGATCTTCCTAGGAAGCTAGATATTAGAGTAGATACCCTTTAATGAATATCTATTTATCTAGCTTCTATTTCCCCATACACAAGGACATGCTTTTTTATCGCTAATATTAGGGCCGAGGGTGTTTACTGCATTATATACTGAAAATAATTTAGAATATATCGATTTTATCATTATCGTATAAACCGTCGGAATCTTATGTGTTACGCGTGTCAAGCCTTTGACAAGAATAATGAACTGAAGATCAACTTATAATACCTAAGCATATTGCAGTCAACACCTGAGAATGCTTCTCTTAAGTCAACACTCGATTCCCAAAAACATTATTTCATAAAAACTAAAAATAAAATGATAGATGAACAAAGAAAGTAATCAAAACTTATTTACATATTCTCATAACGTAAACATTCATCTCATTACTGGGCAATTAATTGCGTCCCACAGTTGGGCAATGATTCCCGTTATAATGAAGGAAAAGTCAACGACCACGCTATCAAAGATTTAGGTTAGTTAAGTTTGGTTGCATTCAATTTTATCGATACCATTGCACCGGGTGTTCTCGTAAATGTTTGTGTTTTTACTAGACGTAAAGCACAGTCAATCGTCACTGATTAATTTACTCTCCAACGGAAAATTGATGCAGAAAATTAAATTAGTGCTAGAGTAAATTTTGGTTGGAAGATTTCTATGGTGGCCGAGGAATATGATGAAAACGTAATATAAATTTTCAAATCTCAGCTTATGTTTAATTTAAGAACTAAAGTTATCACTATTAAGAGCAGGTCAGAGCTCAAAGTTTGTTTTACCTGGAACCTGAAAAAATTCCAAACTTAATTCGGAAAGAAAATATAACCGATTCTGAATATACGGATTCCATAAATCAAACATTATATATAAATCAATCTGGAGCTTGACATTTTAAAAAAGAAGCACAATATTCAATTCGCAGCATTCTGATTCGGAATCATGAATCACGATTTTCACCACAATAGTAAGTAGAGCTTAGAAAATAGTTTTATTGCAGAAATTTTCAATAAATACTAACTGCACGCACATGCCATAGCAACAGAAGTAAAACAATAAATCTGAACAAACACATGGGAATCTTAGAACAAGACCCCAATTAATGAGAATGTATTTATGAAAAAGATGGAAGAATGAGTAAAAATAAGCAAAAGGAAAATATATAGACCCCATTTCTGGAACCATAGGTTCTGATAATGTATTTCCTGTCTAATAAATTGAAGTAGAAAACGTCAGTGATAAAGCCTCAACCACTTTTCTTTTAACCCAAGATGTCACTGTAGTTTCAAACGACCGGCTAACCGTTTAAACTACACGCGTTTTTAAAACTCAAAAACAAGTACAAAATATTTCTTTAACAGAAAACTTACCGTTTCAAAAATCACCAAAAGCAGAGTAGATTAATATCCCAATTCACCAAAACACTTTATTCACTGCACAAACACGTACACCATCTTATCCGACTTCGAGACTGCGACAGACGTGCGCCCGCGCGCGTTACAATTCTGCGACTGGTTCGATGTCAAGTTTACGAAGCTATTCGGGTTATGTCGCTTCTGTGTCGCTGGTATATTATGTTGGAGTGTTATGTCAGGAAATATAATAGTGCAGTGCATGGCATATAATGATTTTGTTTATAAACACTTCAAGTAGCTAAGCTTTGTCGAGAATGTGTTGGATGTGAGTGAACTAGATTTGTTGTGTCAATTGATAGACAATGAGTTGCAATAGAAGAAAGTATACGTGAATGAATACTAAAAGGTACGACAGATATGTGAAGGAAATAATGTAACAGAATTTCAAGCTTCCAAAAAGGTATATAAAAACTTATGGAAACCAACAATTTGGTTGCTTTGGATGTACATGAATAAATAAAATGAAAAAAGAATATTAGTCTTAATCGGGAAGCGGACATTGGCCATGATCCCACATCTGTCTTAGAACTAGATAAAAGAAAGAATCCTACAAAAGATGGTATTTATACAAGAAATATTGAAGAATACACTTTCTTTCAAGACAATACAAAGACGAACTTCGACGTTGAGCTAGCTACTAATACTAGTCTCATTGGTATACGCACTGCTGGCTACAAGAAATGTACCGGTGAATTCCACCTCTATTCAATTAAGATTAAATCTTCCTTTTGCATGAGGTTTCTAGAGTAATAAGGGAGACGAACTGATAACTATCGTTGGAGAATATTATTAACACAAATTTAAATAAATATTTTTTTCAGATTAATTTTTTTTTGGAAGATATGCGGTCGAGTAGTTAAGATGATTATCAGCTAAGTAAAATAACAAAGAGGTACAATATTGCCTGGCTTGTTAGTCGAGTGGTTAGTGACCCTGACTGCTAAACCGGAGGTCGTGGGTTAGATTCCCACCCAGGACAAATCTTTGTGTGATGAGCATGATCATTTGTTCTGTGTCTGGGTGTAATTTGTGTATAATATGTATGTATTTAGAAATATATAAGTATGTTTATCAGTTGTCTGGTTGCCATAGTACAGGCTCTGCCTAGTTTGGGATCGGATGACCGTGTGTGAGTTGTCCCAAGATATTATTATATTATTATTATTATTGCGGTTTTTTTGGAGACAGTAATTTCTAGAAGTCCTGCTCCGACTACCAAAAAAAAAAATGGGGTGGATGGCCACAAGAGCGAAGCCTCGAACCAGCTTGTTATAAATTAAGGAAATGACAACTGATTTAATTCTGGTTCAAGTAGTAGAACCTGGTGAACCTTAAAGCCGGAATAATGTTACGCGCTAATGAATATTTGACCCTGACTAATGTTTGTGATGAATTAGGAAGCGGACCCTCCCTATAACCGGTAGCTTTGACCTTAAAAGCAAGTTCAAAGTTACGTAATTATTGTTGTAAATAGGGAGAAATAATAAATGTGAACATGCAAGTTTTATACGGTACGAGGCAGAGGAGATGAAATTTGTAAGGATAGTTTTGAGTATGAATGTGGCTATAAGAGAAGGGGAAGATCAAAAAAAGTTATTTGACTGTGTGAAAAACTATGTGGCTAAAAAAAGACTTAAACTCAAAAGCTTTTATTTCAATGTCTATTGACTAATAGAGAAGTATAGATGACCTTTCGCAAAATGAAATAAGGGCTAGAGGATGATGATTCAAATTCTTAAGTTCTCTTCAAAATGAGATTGTGAATTCAGAAATCCGAAGATTTGCAATACGTTGCTTAGATTGACGTAAATAGTTTCCAGCAAGCAAAGACGAAACTGGAGTTGAATGCCAGGGTGCCCCGGACGCATTTAAATACTGTTGAAGGCTCTTTGACGGTAACTTTGGCTCTTTTAAGGCTAATAAATAAGTCTGACTTTTACAGCCTTATTAGTGCAGATGATACTTATAAACGTTGCTTAAAGATTAGTTATTGCAGATGGCATATTATGAAGTATTATTTTTCTTAAAGTTTATTTGTAACTTGATTCTGCTATTGATTTTGCTCCATTGATAGTTGAAGATTATCTCATGAAACATACTCCTGGAATGAAAAGTATCCTATGTACTTAACCACTACACGGTCGACCCACGTGCACTGTTTCATTCGAACCTGTTACGAAGTGAAGAGGTAACACACAGACGTATAGACAGATAGCCAAGCAGAGTTTATAATATTATAAGGCTAAAAGTTTGTGCCCGTAGCGACATCAATGCCGCTACAAGAAAAAATATCGAAGCGAAATTCGTACGACAGCAAAAATAAAATGCCATCTATCCCACCAGCGACGAACTACTAACGAAATCCTGCATCGCGGTATCAGAGTTTTCCTTGCGATTTGAACATATACAACAGTCCAAGTTTCAACTATTGGGCAGTTGCCCTCCGGACACAATCACACAACAACCGTCCGGTCGGAGGATCCTCAGTTTTCTCTGTACCGCATACTCTCTATAAGTCTGACTGAAAAAACTTCTATATGTAAATTTAATAGTTGCACACCTACAACTTAAAAATACGAAACATTATGTTTATGGTCATCAAGTTTTGTAATTCTGAAGTAATGGTCTTCAAAGTAGGCCTAGCAAACACGTCGCGTGCGTGTATACTAAAGCCGTTACATACGGAATGACAAACAGTTTGACATAATTTTCGCAAATTCATGGAAATAACGATGGACAGCATTACAGTAATAATAACATGCTTGAAGACGAAAACAGGGGCATTTTAAAAAAAGATGAAAATTTTGTCACGCACACGACCTCTGCTACGGTTAGGTAATATTATGTGGGGTTTAGAACCAGTTATTTTGATGTGTTTCTTTTGTTTCTATAGAATAGCACTGTTTTTGGTAGTTTAGATTAGGAATGCGATCATCCGATGGGCGTATTCCGAGTAGTTGTGCACTTGTAGTTTTTTGCTCATTATCAAGATTTTCTGGCCAAGTCGCTGCTTAGTCGTTGCTGGGGTCAGTTCCAGTCCAACTAGATTTGGCTAACGATCTTGCTACTGTAATCAGTTTCTAGGTATTCCGAAACTTTTAAGGTAAGACTGGTAGTCTATTTTTCTGTGGGCACGCCACTATTGCGGCGGTAAGGCCCCTCTTTGAGGAGTGGCTGGAGAGGCGCCACGGCGTCCTCACCTTCCGCCTGACGCAGGTGCTTACCGGACACGGCTGTTTCGGGAGGTACCTGTTTCGGATTAAGCGGGAGGACACGCCCGGGTGTCAGCACTGTGAGGATCGCCCGGAGGACACGGTGGAGCATACGGTGGAGGTCTGCCCTGCTTGGGCTGAGCACCGCCGTGTCCTCGTCGAGGCGATCGGCGGCGGCAACCTCTCGCGTCCGGCCCTGGTTGAATCCATGGTCCGGAGCGAGGAGGCTTGGGAAGCGGTCACCTCCTTCTGCGAAGCAGTAATGCTAGCGAAGGAGGAGGCGGGCCGCGCGAGGGAAAGGCAAGGCCTTCGCCCCAACCGCCGCAACAGGAGAAGACGCCCCGGGCGTCGGGAGTCGCAGGGCGATCCCCGGCCACCGTAGGCGCGGGCCTGCGGACGGCGAGCATTGGGTGGCTCACTGTCCGATCACCACCAGGCCCGGGTCGATGGCGCGTTGTGTTTCACGCGCGCCTCAAAAAGATGTCAGCATAGAAGACGGGGCCCGCTAGGGCCAGAGCCTGCCAGGGTTGCGGAATTTGTTCGAAAGAGTCACCGCGGCTCTGGAACGCAAAGGGCTTTATAAGGAACACGGATGGGTTTTAGTCAGTAAAAGTCTGATACGCCCTTCCGCTCAACCCAGAGCGGAAGAAGTCATTTGATGATTTCCCATCCTTAAAAAAAAAAAAAAAGTCTGTTTTTCTGGCTATTATAATTTATATCGTAGAACTGGCCATGTCATTTGTGTGGCCGAGTTTAGGTTATAAGGACTTACTTGGAAAATGGAATGAAGGGAGATCGAGCCAGTGAGAAAAGCAGGTAAACTTGTCTCCCCTCATCCCACTTATGTTAGGTTCCTTTAAACTCGTACACAGAGATAGTTTGGTTTGAGGTAGCAATGAAACAGCCGGCCACATCACGAAACAACCAAATTCTACTATGTACCAGTATTGACGGCAATTTAAGACGACAAGACAAAAATAAAACATCTGTCAGTGTAGACAAACATTCAAATAGAACAGATAATAAACACAATTTGCAGTACGGCTTTTCTTGTCGCTAAGTAAAACTCGGCATGTGGAAAGCTTATAAACATGGAATCATCGCCTCGCCGGGGGCGAAACATGACAGTAGTATGCGGCTGAGGCGTCATTGTTAGCGGAAACGATGGCGTCTTTGATTGAAGACACATGCATGAAAAGGGAGATATAATAGAGATAGCAGACTTAGGGAAACCTTAGTCTAACGAGCAATCGAGACTAAGACAAGCAGAATATGGTGAACAAGAAAGGATATCCAATGGAGATTGAAAGAAAGGTTACTCCGATTTCAAAAATACTGAAACAGAAATTATTTTCCAGAATTTTGTAATAGTCATTAAGTATAAGTATTAAGAAATAGTTAGCACATTGACTGTTGTAATCAATAATTATGTTATCCTTTCTTTCGACGAAGAATCAATTAAACCAGATTTATATTTCCGCAGCTCTTGATTGCTGATCAAATATGAAAGTTTTTATTTGAGAATGAGAGCAAGTGTGGCTGAAGCATCAGTATCTTTCAAAGTAGTGGCTTTTGATGCGATTAATGTGATGTCCCTACATCGCATGAATTTCTTTATTGACGGTTAACTTTCAAGACCTCCTAACTCGAAATGTCAAAAGTTAATACGGGGCACAGAAACATTTGTTTTTAAATTTAAGTGCAGAGAAATGATGGTCTTTCTTTCATTTTATTTTGTGTAAGATGCTTTTGTGCAGAAGCTGTTAAAAAGCAGTGTGGCTAAAATGTCATACAGGAGGTCTTACGGCCGAAACGTCATGGTATAAAGGCAAACATGACGTTTCAGCTACTGTTGGTAGCTAATTTGACAGTTGGTTAAAGGTAGATACGTTATTAAAACGGCCGTAAGACCTGCTGAATTACATTTGCTGAAACGTCATTTTATAAAGGCAAACATGACGTTTCAGCTACTGTTGGTAGCTAATTTGACAGGTGGTTAAAGGTAGATACGTTATTAAAACGGCCGTAAGACCTGCTGAATTACATTTGCTGAAACGTCATTTTATAAAGGCAAACATGACGTTTCAGCTACTGTTGGTAGCTAATTTGACAGGTGGTTAAAGGTAGATACGTTATTAAAACGGCCGTAAGACCTGCTGAATTACATTTGCTGAAACGTCATTTTATAAAGGCAAACATGACGTTTCAGCTACTGTTGGTAGCTAATTTGACAGGTGGTTAAAGGTAGATACGTTATTAAAACGGCCGTAAGACCTGCTGAATTACATTTGCTGAAACGTCATTTTATAAAGGCAAACATGACGTTTCAGCTACTGTTGGTAGCTAATTTGACAGTTGGTTAAAGGTAGATACGTTATTAAAGTTGTTTACCCGCTCCGCTTCTCCCAGCACCTTGTCTTACCCAACCAATCATTATAAAACCAATACACACTGAACAGCGGCTTCCAATCACGCTATACCGTTGTGTTTATCTGTACCATCGCCACCGGCTGGAATCTTAACTATTTCATGTAATTTTACGCGTTTTATTGCTAACATATTGGTAGATAAGTAAATGTTGGGGATGTAAGCGAAGGTGGTAAAAAATGAACCTCTATAAAAAGTTTATTTGATTTAGAAAGGCGTGCTTCTTATGGACTAGGTTATGCGTTTGCTCTATTATCATCTATTACAGATACTAATTATATTTCTAATAATGTCAAATCAAATAGCAATTTAATGTCTTATATGTTTTTACTTTTATAAAAATACTGGTATTCAGCTGAATCCGATTTGATTTCCAGCCGACCCCAATATAGTTGGGAAAAAGGCTAGGCAGATGATGACGTAGGCAAATTGATTTAATAAAAGCTAACCATATTTATGGTTAATCCCAAGGTTAGCTAAAACGACTTTCTGACACTTCTGCTTTGACTATAAATCAATAGTTATGGTCAAATCAGAAGTGTAGAACAAGTTTTAATGTTTCCTATTTCCAAACTTTCCATCCTTCTTTCCATGACCCACTTTTTAATATACCAATTTTGTTTTAATAAGTTTTTGTAAGAAGCTGTTGATATTTACAAGTTGAGGAACAAGAGGAAAGGGTTTTTTTTGGTATAAATATGGATGACTCTTATGTTCAAAATCTTGAAGACCAAAGAAATGATAGAGAGACTGTGTGAATGATTATATTGCTAGAAAAGACCCAACTATTAAGGTGGCAAGTTATAAAGAAATATGAAAATAGAATCCATGTTGCACCGACCCCAGTTACAGTCTACAGGTTGATAATGAAGGAATAGATGACTATCGCGAAAGTGGAGCAGTACTGTTTACAAAAAGAAAAACGAACCACATACTATTCAGTTCATCGAACAATATAGCAATATTGCTTCTTCAAATAACCTGCAGGTTGATGATAACAGTTTCATGGAAAATTCGCCACAATATGCCGTTCAAGAAATAGCTTCATTCCGCAGAAAGCTGATAAATGATGCCGTATTGTTGTGGAAGAGTTCAAGGCGATGCCACGATTTTGCGTTTTATACGTTACTTCATCTGTTTAATTTATACGTCACTTTCATTACTTTCACAGTCAGTTTATATTCCTACTCATGACTCATTGTACTTAAACAGATATGAAAACCTCAAATTATGCGAATTAAGTTTCTGAAACCCGAAATTAGGTCTTAATCTGAATTGGCATTTAAGCGAGCTGACAATAATCCTTATTGGAATTTATTTATTTTCACTTTATGTGTAGTAGTGGTACATCATCATCATCATATCAGCCGAAAGACGTCCACTACTAGAAATAGGCCTCCCCCAAGTGTCACCATAACAACCGGTCCTGTGCGTCTCGCATCCATCAGCTACCCGCGACCCTCACCAGGTCATCGGTCCACCTTGTGGGAGGCCTTCCAACGCTGCGTCTTCCGGTACGCGGTCGCCACTCCAGAACTTTTTGGCCCCATCAACCATCTGTTCTGCGAGCAATGTGCCCTGCAGTGGTACATAGGTATGTCAAGTTTATGCAAATATTCTCTACCAATCGACCTTTGGGTTAAAACAAATAAATGGTATTTAAAATCAAAAGCCATGGAAGGCATGGATAGCCATTCTTTGTCCGTCAGTGAGATAGTGCAGACAAACAGTAAATATTATAAAGCTCACCACAAACCACTCTTCTGTAATTCACGTAAACACTAAGGCCCCCAATACACTGTAGGTTTTGTTGTTAGTTTAACCACAGTCAAGGCTGTAATTGACGGATAACTTATAGCAGTGACTGTGGTTGCATAGAATTGATTGACCAAAATCTGGATATTTGATTAGTCACGGCTTTTAAATGACTATGCTGTTTTTATATGTTTATAGAATGGGTCCTTGATCCTTGTGTTGTTTTCAAATCCCGGCCAATACTAATATAGGTCGCAATATGTGAGCGCTTATTTCAAGTTTACTTTAATGTCGATTGAATTCCATCATTTACCATCAATCATTCGTCAATCATGACTTTTGGAATTGATTGACGTTTGCATGAGGTTGTAACGGACATCTAACAGGTCAAAGATTAAACTGGTAATTATCATGAGTGACCTATATCTAGACTTGCAAATAATCATAATTAAATCTATGGCGATTGCTCCTTCATGATCTGCTACCCAAATGACTTGGTCAGTTAAAAACATATGTAGGTATTGTTGGCTGCAATGATTTTCTAACAAGTAGCAATCCGTCAAAACTAGCACTGTACCAGTGGTTTGCCTATACCTTGTTGGCGAGCGCCATCTATGAAAGCTACACAGAACTACTTCGCTGCTTAGCTTTACACAAGTTGGACGAAGTGAAAGTACTTTGGGAAGCTGCTGGGGTCTGTGAATCATTGCGAAGTGCTTTCATGCTTGAGTTAGTTTAACTAGTAGCCACGAGATGGCGTTCGTATCGATAGTTGGCATTTGGTTTATTTTTACAGGGTGCTAACCTATCTTATAATAAAATTATGTAGGTATACTACAGTCTAGCTTTATGCGAGTTACAGACTTACAGGCATGTGTATATGTATTGCTTTAATAATCTATTCCAATATTATAAAGTTGACGAGTTCGTTTTTTTGTTTGGTTGAACGCGCTAATCTCAGGAAATACAGGCTCGAATTGAAAAAATATTTTAGTGTTGGATAGCGAATTTATTGAGGAAGGCTATATAGCGTCACGCTACAACTGATAGGAGCGGAGCATCAATGAAAAATGTTGCAAAAATGCATACAAAGTTACGTGGGTCAGCTAGTAGCAAATAAATAATATGAGCCATTTCTGCTAACACATTAGCGCTTTGACTATTAATAAAACTTTTTAAAATTCCTTAATTCCCATTTATTTTTGTTCGCTGGTACGAAACCCGCAAAAAAATTCGCCGTGTAGTTTTAACCGTTGAAAGCGATGTTATCTTTCTTTAATAGACTTAAAGTGTGGTTATAAACCAAAAATAGCAATTTATGTTACATGCAAAGTTACTATATAAGTAAATATATAGTAGTTTACATTCAGGATAAGGATAAGAATGCTTGGAAACATCCTGCTCCATAGGACAAATAAGGGTGTAGACAAAATCAAACTGGTTGATTTATATATTAACTTTATAGATTTACTGTTTCTTTTTTGTGTTTTTATTTTTCTGTTAACTCACACACTGTTTAATTAATGGTTCCAATATTTGTAAATATGTGAGTACCATTCACCGAAATTTATATAGAAAATTAATAAGTTTACCTCTGCTGGTAATACTTTGTTCCTATAAGTAGCATACTCTGAGTGCATCGTCCTCACATAATATTAAATAAATTTTTGTATACCAAGTTTTGTAAAACCATTATTTGAAAAGAATAACTATGGAGTTTCTTGTCCGTTCTTCTCCATAAGAATCTACCTTTCCGAATGGACAGTAGAGTCACTTTATTCATTTCATACTATTATTTTACTGAACTGTAAATGATGACGTTCAAAAGTGCTATTTAATGGCCTGCTTTGACTTTGACTTTACTAAAACAAATTCATTTCCAAAAATGTCAGCTACATATTGGCAAACTCATTGAAAACGTCTACAGGCGATAACCACTTATCTCAAGTTTGACCCACACACAAAAAAAGTCTTCACGAATCAAAGTCGTTTATAAGAGTTCGGGACCCGGAATATTTTATCAAAAGCCAAAATTTTCTCGACCTTGCCAACACTCTACGTCCCTCACACAATGGATAATATATTAGGTAACTTTGCAAAAACACGTTTTCATATACTTTTTAATAAAAATCCCTTAACTTCTACAGTTCCTTTTGTATGAATGAAAGAGAATTTTTAAAATAAGGTGAGTGTTTCTTAAAGTGTGTTCGTTAATAATTGTTAGAAAATGGTTCGACCTAAGAATCTCTTTGAAATGTTCTCCACGAGATTATAGACCATATTTATCTTTGAAGTCCTAAGAAGCTTTCTTCAAAGATATTAACTGTTAGCTTTGTGTCAGACGATGGCAGGAAAATACAGGTTTGGATTTTCAATCTTTTATATTTTTCTGTATAAGATTTCGGCAGTTGTTGAACAATTTGCTGATTAAAAGTCTTTGTTTTAGCTTCTCTGGAATTGTTGAACACTGTCTGAAATTATGAACAATAAACGAAAATAGCTATGAAAAATGGATTTTTATTAACGAAAGTACTCCCGGGGTAAAAAATATATTCTGCCTGCTTATTCAGGTTATCTATACTATGTGCTATATCTATACTAATATAATAAAGTTGAAGAGTTTGTTTGTCTGGAACTACCCGTCTGATTTGGAAAATTATTTTTGAATATGATAGCCACATTCATGAGGAAGGCTATAAGCTATACGAGAACGGAAAAAAAACATGATATGCGTGTACGAAGTCACGTGCAAAAACTAGTAATTTATATGTGTGCCAAGTTTCACCAGTAGTTTTTTTGTGAAAGAGTAACAAACATCCATCCACTAACCCATACTCGTACATTAAAAGCGTTTCAATTCAAGTCACAATAATAATATCATCTCAGCGACAATCAATATCAAAAGCTTACCAAAATAAGGGAAATGAGAGTTATTTTGATAGTGTGTGACTACGAAAAAATGCTCTTGAAATATGAGAATTGCTCCTGAAGAAAACACAGTGGATTCAATCATAGCCTTACTCAAACAAAGCTGTATCAGACAAAGCTAACACCACCAAAGCTAAGAAGGTTTGTTACTAACAACGTAAGGAAGGAATTAAAAGCAAAGGAAACAATCGAGCCACAAGCAGGCGAGTGTGTGCAGATAACCGCCATTTTACTTGAACTGCTCTCAACACTGGAATTTAATTGTTTTGTGAGTTCCAAACGAGGTGTGGTTGCAGTAACAACGGAAACTAGATTGTCTAGTGATCGAAGGATCTGCAAAGCAACTGAAACTGATTTCTTGGGACAGAATTATTCGACAGTTAATGTGATTATTGGGTTTGTGCCAAATGGTTCGTCTAAGAGAATACTTCAAATTTATGGTATCTATAAAAATATAAGAAAATTATTTTGTTATATGGACTTGCTTTCGTTTAGCAACACGTAGCAACCTCATCATCATCATATCAGCCGAAAGACGTCCACTGCTGGACATATGCCTTTCCCCAAGTGTCGCCACAACAACCGGTCCTGTGCGTCTTTCATCCATCGGCTACCCTCGATCCTCACCAGGTCATCAGTCCATCTTGTAGGAGGCCTTTCAACGCTACGTCTTCCCGTGCGCGGTCGCCACTCCAGAACTTTTCGGAACTTTTATTTTCGAAAAAACACAACAAAACTAACACCAGGATAAAATTTAATGGTTGGGAATAGTTATGCAGGACAAAATACCAGAAGAAAACATTGCCAAGGCATCTTTGTAATAAAAGATTATTATGAATCAAATTAATTATTGATCTTCAATCTAAAATCGGATCTTACCAAAACTTTAAATGTTTAAAAAAAGGATATTCATTTATTAAGATATGTTGATAGCAAAAATAATAGCAGCTTTATCAATTGGATTATAGAGTGCGCTTTTAAAACTTCTAAATTATTCTTTGTTCTTTATTCCCTAATAAAAACCTGCGAGAATCATGAGAATTACTACAATATATTTCCTCCCAAAATCTTTTCTCACACACCCATAAATAAATTTTCAGCCCCTATAAATTATACGGAAATATTCCGACTTAACCACACCCCAAAACTTTAGCGGAGGGTAGAAGCAAAAAATAAAGAGTTTTCTAACATCGTAGAGTACGGGCGTTCATTATGTAATAGCTCTAATAGTAAGCTCTACCACTGACTCGAGCGAATAAAGGGAAAAAAGAGAAAAAGGATTTTTCGTTTTTGCAAAAGCGTTTGAAACGGTAGATGTGGTTTTCTTAGAATCTTATGTTTTAAAGATAGCTATGAAGTTTTTCTTTCATGTTAAATAGGGTAGAGGATTTTTGGTTTTTGCTACAGAGGAGCTCGTGGCTAAATAATAACAGCCGCATGGGTCGATCTTTAAGGTTAAGCAACGCTTGCCGAGGTTGGTCTGTGGATTGGTGACCATCTTAACATACCGAGACTCCTCCGTGCCCCGGAAAGCGCATTAAGCCGTTGGTCCCGGCTGTTATTTGTAGATCTTTGGCAGTCGTTACGGATAGTCAGAAGCCAGATAATCTGACACCAGTCTTGCCAAGGAGTATCGTGTTACCCAGTTAATGGGTTGTGGAGGTCTGGTAGGCAGCCGCTCAACGTAAAATACTGGTATCCAGCTGAATCCGGTTTGACTGGAAGCCGACCCCAATATAATTGAGAAAAGGCTAGGCAGATGATGATGATGCTACAGATTACGAAGCAGCTAGAATGTTTTTAAATCATTGGTTCTAAAAGCTTGTCAGTTTTCTTTACTTTCAATGGTAAAACTAAAAGGAAATTGTTTGATGTAGGTTGCATCAGCTGACCTTTTCTCATATTATGTTTTTGTAAGAAATATGGGTAACTATAAAGCTTGGAGGATTTGCATCACTTAAATCTGCGGGTCTGAAACATTCTTTTCCTCTTTCATAAGATTTATCTTACTATTTTATGCATGCTTTAAGTGAAACATATTTTCTATTTTTATAAGTGCTAGCGGCTTTTCTGTTTTATTTTTTTTTGTTTTATATAGGTAAAGATTTTCAACTCGTTCAGTTTATAAGCAGACGTTACATTGATGACTTTTGATGTTTTTTCAGCCACCATGTTAACTGTCGCGCAGTGCTCGATATATTTCTTCAACAGGAGTTTAAAGATCTTACCTGAAATGAAATAAAAAACACAAGGTGAGAAATTATACATCACAGAGTTTGGTGGACATTTAGCGTCAAGAAAAAGGCTCGGGTTTAAATGACTACTGCTAACAGACAACTGTCAAAATAAGTATTTGTATACCTTAAATAATTTAATAAATTTTATTGAACTTGGAAAGCAACCCGCCCCGGTTTTTTACGGGTAGCAGAGCATATATGTAGAAACTCCCAGTCGACATCTTAAGAAATTATAGTCATGTTAATGTTAGTTTACACAAAACCTTAATAAATTATACGCTTATACCTTCTACAAGAATCATCCTATCCATTGTTGAAAACCATATAAAATTGGTTTGGTCGTTTTCGAGTTAATCACATTCAGATAGACAGACGCGTCGGCGTCGGGGGGACTTTGCTTTACTAAATGATATATATAGGTAGTGATGACCGTGATGAGGAACCCACCTGACACAATCATGGGCGCATTCCCTCAGCCTGCAGTAGCTGCAACTGCAGGTGGAGTAGCAGGATCCAAGGTCTGAGTCGGCCAGGCTGACGGAGTCGAACCTCTGTGCAAGACCCTCCCCAGAACTGGGCACTGTCTGGGAGCCACGCCATCTGAAATTATTTATGGAACAGCGTTTAATATAAAGGAAACAGGATTCATTAATTCAAGGAAATAGCTTTTGTAGTATTCCTTGTTTTTGAAATCGTCCTATATTGATTTCATCCTAAATTCCTAGAGAAAAAGAGTCCGAAATAGCAAAACTGATTCATTTGCTGTAAGTTACAGAAAAGTTCCATTGTCTTTCTCCGAAGATCTTCATCAGATCCTCATGTATTATATATGTCACCCGACGATGGCAAACGCCGTTAGATTGTAAAATATCGCGTGAAATTAAAAACAACTTTTTCTAAATAAGACACGGATTAATTGGAACTATTGAATTTGGATAACTATTGATTTATGGTATACAAAACGATTTTTTCATAATATATCTAGAAATTATTTTTATACAAATATTCTTTTAACTGTTAATGTTGACGTTCAAAAGTGCCTTTTAATGGCCTAATTGAAGTAAACGTATTTATTTTGACTAAAACCTTTCCTGAAAAATATGCATATATAAAACAAAAATCCCCTTCAAATCGTAATAGTTTTTTTATACACATGCATAGCTACCTACATACGAGAACATACGGGTCGATAACAGAACCTCCTCTTCTGAAGTTTAATATGGAGGATATAGGATATTCTTGAATTCAAGGGAAGGGTCAAGTAGCATTCTTTGTATTTGAAATCGTCCTATATTAATTTCTACTTTAGAGTCCAAAATTGTATGTGCTTGAAACGAACTACCGGAATGTCACGTGTTCGATCTATTTTAGATCGACTATTATTTGAGATTGTCAAAAGTCTAAAACAATATGTTTTGGACTTTTGACAATCGTCCAGACTTGAAAGAGGTCTAACAAACTCTATTGTTTTCCTACTAGAATAGGGTAATAGTAGGAAAACAATGAGACAATAGGGGAATAGGATTTGTCAATATAATATCCGAACAAAAGCTGCATCCTTATTCAAAAAGAAAATTTATGATTCAACAAAACAATAGGTTGAAATTCAAATAACTTATATAAACAGATATAACTTGTAAATAGATCCATTTCTTGGCTAGGAAGTGCTTAAGCCGAAACTTGTTCATTTACTTAATTGTAAAGCAGTAGTATATTACTCGTATTTACTCAGTAAGTAACTTGATGAAAATGTCCATAAAATTAACTTTTTGTCTGTGCCTATTTCATAAGTTAAGACCTGTAATTGGCTGTCAGACTAATTTACTGTTCTTTATCTGGTTGATTTAGCTCGTGGCTAAATAATACCAGCCGCATGGATCGATATTCAAGGTTAAGCAACGCTTGCCGAGGTTGCTCTGTGGATGGGTGACCATCCTAACATACTGAGACTCCTCCGTGCCTCGGAAAACAGTTAAGCCGTTGGTCCCGGCTGTCATTTGTAGATCTTTGGCAGTCGTTACGAATAGTCCGAAGCCAGAAAATCTGACACCAGTCTGGCCAAGGAATACCGTGTTACCCAGTTAATGGGTTGTGGAGGTCTGGTATGCAGCCGCTCCACGTGACTGGAAGCCGACCCCAATATAGTTGGGAATAGGCTAGGCAGATGATGATCTGGTTGTTTTAGCTCATGTCTTCCATATTATTTAAATAAATAGATTACAGGTATTTTAGCTATACCATACTGAGTTGACAACACAAGACAATGTCTAAATATAATGATCTAAACAGGATCATCAGAATAGGTACCTATAACACTCTTCTAATGACCAGAGATCGGAATAGGTAGACTATATTTACCTAATGTTCGTGGAAGTAAGTAACATAGAGTTGATAATACTCCTGTAAAATCCCGGAACCATAAATGGAATCATGACAACTAAAACCCGTGATTATAAAAAATGAACTGGACTTTGAGTATAGTTACAAATTATTGATTTGAAGAATCAAAAGAAGAAAGAGTTGTGCGAAAACAAAAGCTATTTAATTTAACCGTTTTGGTTTTAATCTTCAATTTTAATTATTTTGTTCAAATGTATTCAAAGAAAGAAAGAAAGAAAGAAAGAATAATATTTATTTAGCACTTACATGAAACACGCACGGTACATAGAAATAAAAAAAATGTAAGTATGCTAAGAACCAAGTGTGTGTCACGGCTGCACTAAAAAGGTCCATTAGTTATTTGTAATTTCTTAAATCCCGGGATACAATCGTCATGTTTATGATTCCGGGGTTTTATAGGAGGTATTATCAACTCTATGTTACTTACTTCCACAAACATTATGGGAATTTAGTCTACCTATTCCGATCTCTGCTAATGACAAACATACTTCAGCTCACTGTTTGCTAATTAGTGTACACTAGACAATATAGTTTAGCTGCAAATACCAGACGTGCCTGAAATTGAAACTGTATTTGTGGTTCCGTCAAAGGGAACATATTGTCATACATAGGTATTTGGGAAGTTAATAATGTGTATAGTCTAAAGTAGTCGAAAATCTAATTGGCGGTTGTGTACCTACTTCTACTTAAATCTGTAACTAGACTTTCGGCTTTTAGGCAGTGATAAGACCGCTACTGTAACAATAGAATACAGTTTGTGCAAAAAAAGTTTTGTTAATATTTTTGGTTAACAAAGTTTTTTCGAGATTTTGGCGGGATTTTGTCGAGTGAAGTTTAGCAACTGTTTTAATTATTCGTAAATTTACCGTGAAGGCCGAATCGATATATTTGTTATCAGATACTCCAAAAACCATCAGAATGTGTTACATCCGCATTCTAATGCAAAACACAAGAAATTAAGAAAATAGAAAAATAAACAAAAAGTATTTTTTTTCTACGTCAGCTGCTGGACAATATACTACAGAGAGAGCATAAATAACTGATGATTTAAGGATAATGTTTTTAGAAAACTGAGCTTAACCCTAGAGCCATCAATGTATCACTGGTCTCGGAGTACATAAATACTTTTTTTAGTAGCAAGACTAGCATCCAGTTTTTAGAAAATAAATCAAGGCTTCCCATCTAAACGGAGGTCATAGCAGCATAGCATCATTTAATTTAATGTGATTGGTTGTTGATAATCCATTCAACGTATAAAAGCTATATATTTATATTTATAATCTATGGCCCACCTCTTGTCTTGCGCCGCATGCCTGTCACCTGTACGTGTGAAGACGTTATGACTGCATCAGCGAACGGTGTTGCCGTTGCTGAGTACTGGGCCAAGCATAAAATTTGATAAGTGTATTTGCCACCGACACGCTGAGAACATTAAAGCTATTTGTACCGAGTTCGGCCATTTGTCATATTAGTTTTGCGACTATCGTTACAGAACTTGATTCAATGTGTAAAAAGAAAAACTTGAAAAGAATTACCTGGCACTCTTCGAATCAACACGTTCCACGACCACGTTCCAGGTCCTGTGTATCAGATACAGGAGGAACAGTACTCTTGAGGACTCGGCGTGAGGGGGAGGTGCAGGTGCTTCTCGCTTACGACCTGGCCACTTGCGGCTGGTGGCCGTGCTGGCACCGCTGCCCATTGTGGGGTGGCTGTCACTTCATTTTTTGCAGACCTACCGTTGAGTAGTTGTGCTCTGGAATTGAGGAAATAGTATTGTTAATACCATTGCTTGATGGATTAGGTGAATGTAAAAGGGATAAGTCGACCTTAACACTAAATCTTGGATAACTTGAGAATCAAAGAGATGTCAGTATAATGGACGAGGCCCGGTAGAAACAGTACCTGGCAGGACTGCCGAATTGTTTGAATAACTTAGGTACCGCGGCTCTAGAACGCAAAAGGTATTTGGACAAAACACGGATGGGTTTTAGTCAGTATGAGTCTGGCACATCCTTCCGCTCTGCCCAGAGCGATAAGAGTCACTTGATGATTTCCCAACCAAAAAAAACCGCCCAAGTGCGAGTTGGACTCGCGTGCAAAGGATTCTGAACGAATATAATATATTTTTTATTATTTTAAAATCATATACTTCTTATAGGTTTTCCTATAATCTACAGGTAAAGCATACATCTATTCGTTTTAAATTTTTATGGCTCAGTAGTTTCGGAGATAAGGGGGGAAACAATTTTTTTTTAATAACTTCGTAATGGAATATTTTAAAATTATGAAAAACATACTTTTGAAACTCTTACAATGAGCCCTTTCATTTTATATGCCACACGATTCAATTGGTATTTTTTTGTTTTTAGTTTTCTTGTTTGCCCCCCAAAATGAGCCCCATTTTCAAAATTTAATGTTTTTTTTTACTTTTCCACGTTTAGAACACAGAAGGTTATCTGTGTACCAAATAACAACAAAATCGGTTTAGTAGTTTCGGAGAAAATCGGCTGTGACGGACGGATAGACAGACCCGAACCGAGTGATCATATAAGGGTTCCGTTTTTCCATACAGAGGTTCGGACCCCTAAAACCGATAACATGAGAACAGCTAAGTTTTATCAGCCTTGAGTAATATTGGGACAGTCACTAGAAGGCTTCTTGAAATGCAGAAGACACAAATTTAATAATAGTTTCATTTGCTATTGTAATAACGAACACAATTTCGTACCAACAGAACAGCCAATCAAATGTGAAGAGATTTGATTAAGTATTTGATATTCGACTCAATAAGCTTTCAGAAACTAAGGGAAAAGGGAAACACAGTGTAACAGTGAATAACTCCAGCGTAGTGTGTCAAATGAATACAAATTTTGATTTGAATATTGTGCTTGTATTACGGACGGCGTACTGTATTGTTTTACTAGGCAAAGCCTGGATTTAACTGAAAATATACGTTTGAATAAATTTACTATTATTAGTCCCGCCCCTTTGGGGGAGGCCTATGTCCAGCTGCAATGACGATTAATTTCTACACAAAGTACTCAATGAAGAAAATAAAATTATCTAGATAGATTGCAGACCACAAAAGTAGATTTTAAGTGAAGTTACCCAACGCTTATTACAGCATTATTATTCATCACATGCAAATGCTTGCACTAATGCTTGCACTGTCAGGACTGGTCCACTCAAATCTGTGTGGTACTTTCCACAAAAGACCACTTCACACATTAACCTACATGGTTCTCATATGTTTGACCAGTACGATTGTTTGGACTTTAAAAGACACTTTGACCTCTTGAATTTGTTTCGGTGTTTCTTCTCAGGGTAGTCAGCTAGGAAATACCGGCCTCATCTAGTTTTAAATTACCCAAAAATATTGACGTGTAAAAGTGTAATGTTTAACCTACTTACAAAATAAATATCATTTATCATCATAGTAAAACAGGTCCAGGAACATAGGCTTCCTCTAAGTGACCCTACATCGATAACTAGTTCACGTCTCGCATCCAACGGCTTCACCAGGTTATCGGTCTAACTTGTGGGAAGCTTTCCAGTACCGCGTCACAAAATTATTAGAACTGCCGGTCGATTCTGTATAAATGTCGAAGTGAAGGCTTGGGTGAAGTGATCACGAGGTGAGCTGTCAATCCATAAAATCAAGATGGAATGACAGCTCACTTTGTGATCACGTGACATCTTGATAATCAATCGATTTCGTAAAATCTTCACATAATCGACCGGCTGGATACGTCTATAAATTAAAAACGACGATTTTCTGTAGTAGGTTTATTACAATATAATATCCTATTTCTAAAAACACCCGTTCCATCTCCAAACAAAATCGAATGAAGGAATATCTTCACACATAATTCCTAAACATTATTCTACACTAATGTTACAAAGATGAAAAATTTGTATTTTTGTGTATGTGTGTGCGAGTGTGTATGTTTGTAATAAATAAACTCAAAAACTACTGTACCGATTACAAAAATTCTTTCACCATTGGTAAGCTACATTATCAGCAAGTAACATAGGCTATATTTTATCTCCGTATTCCCACGGGAACGGGAACTACGCGGATAAAACCGCGTGACGTCCGCTAGTCTCTATATAAACTGGTCAAAGAAATGCCAGACAAATGTGACCTACTCGCGCATGAGGGTTTCCGCTCATCAATCATGATATCATTTCCTCAGAAATATGTGAGGCAGTCTATATAGTGTATCCTTTTATTATATTTGGTAAATGATATATGAAAATGTGATACTTTTGGGATATGACATGTACAAAGGTATTGGTTATGAAGGTTTGGAGAAGTAGATAGTACATTTTTGGAGCGAGATTTACTGGGTACAATTTAGTGGATGATAAGATGATCTACCTCGGGTTTGCTATAAGTTAAAACAAATAAAAACACAACACTAGATTCTACATCATCTGCCTAGCCTTTTTTCCCAACTATATTAATAATAATAAGGAAGCTCTCGTTAGGCAGCTGGATCAAGGGCTTGATTCAGAAAGCAGTACTTCTGGACACGGCTCGCATTGTTAGGAGGTTCCTCTCTCTGGAGCCCTGACCGGTAGCTTGGACCTTGTTCCCGATACCGGTGGGCTACTATTTTTTATATTTTTAAATGTTTTTATATCTTTGTATTTTAATTTTTCAAAATGTAATTTATATGTATTTACAATGAATAAAGAGGATAATAATAATAATATTTATTTAAATCGAACACACGTGATTCATAGTTTTGTTAGTAAAACTTATAAAACTAGGTTAGTAGCACATCCTATCATAACAAAACAAAATAACAAAACAATTTAGCTAATTCAAAAACCTGTTACAAATTCCGCCTCCGGCCGCACCAGACCTACAGCTATGCATACGGGTCCAGTGCTCCAGGATCGGGCAATCAGGCTTGTCACCTTTAGAATGCTGTTGGTGCTGCCCCGAGTCCTTTGCATCAGAGATGCTGTTCTTTCCCGCATAATAGCTTGAAAGCTGTCTGTCTTTGCTTCAGCAAACATGCCCGATGCGCTACAGAAACGCGGCAGCCCCAACAGCACCATAAAAGCATTATTATACTGTTTGCGAAGAACGTTGTATGCCCTCTGCGTATGCCTAACCCACAGGCTGCACATTGGCTGCATATTGTGTTCGGCTTCCAGTCAAACCGGTTTAAGCTGAATACCAGTATTTTACGTAGAGCAGCTGTCTACCAGACCTCCACACCCCATTAATTGGCTAACACGGTACTCCTTGGCAAGACTGGTGTCAGATTTACCGTCTTCTGAAAATCCGTCACGACTGCCAAAAATCTACAAATGACAGCTGGGACCAACGGCTTAACGTTCTTTCCGAGGCACGGATGAAACTCGGTATGTTAAGATAGTCACCCATCCATCAAACCGTGCGGCTGATATTCTTTAGCCACGAACTCCTTAACACATGATTAATCAAAAATACAACATTTAAATATTAATATTAAAAAAAATCAAATACGTAATTCTAATCTAATTTCCCTACATTTTGACAGATTGCGACGAAGATAATAATGCAAACGTTGCTTAAAAATTTACAGAATTTGTTCTCTGGTATCTGTAACGCAAGCTAAGAGCTAGATTAGTTGCCAGTTGCGATATGTATTTACTGTATAGTCACAGTGGACCTTTGTAATGTCGGCAGTAGACACTCCTGAATTTCGCACGTCTAACTAACAATATAAATATTCAAGCAAAATATAAGTATAATCTAAATCGGCTAAATGAAACCAAGGCTAAGTGATACTAAGGCTAAATTAGGGTAAGGCTAGATAGCTTGAACAGCAACGAACGGTAACAACTTCGTAAGTGGGTACAGAGTCATTGCCCACTCAATCATAGCTTACAATACATACCATACAACACACATACTTTAAAAATAATACAACTAGGGAAACATTCATAACATAATATATATATATATAATTCATTAATATATATAAATTTTAATATATATATAATAATATATATATATATATATATATATATATTTTTATATATATATTAAAATTTATATATATTAATGAATTATATATATATATATTATGTTATGAATGTTTCCCTAGTTGTATTATTTTTAAAGTATGTGTGTTGTNATATATATATATATATATATATATATATATATATATATATTATATATATATTCATACAAACATTGACAGGTAGCGCTTCATCAATACATTTCTAAGGTGTTTCTTTTTTTTATTCCTTCAGGTAACTAGACGTATTAATAATAGTAGAAGTAATCCATCATCTCGCATTTGAGATGGGTTTGCGCTTGACTCTAGTCTAAGTCATAGACGACAGAGACAAAGTCGACGATGGAGCTGTTCACTCTAATTTTGAAGAGATTAGGGTTGTATGCGTTCGGACACAGACGCAGGCAGAGAGTTCAACTCCTTTGCTGTGCACATATTCCAGGTTTTATTTGTGAGTTAACAAAGCATTACCTTGCATATAACTTTTTGGTCAACGCTACATGACGAGCAAAAAACACCCCAAAATCTCACTATAAAATACGTTTTCACTAAAAACAAAATTCAACTGACTATACTTAAACCTCAAAAACAATAACCAACTCGGCGAAACTTTAAAAACAACTATTTCAACTTGTTTAAAAGGTTTCAAAGTTTACAATTTGTTCAAAGAATTTCATTAGAAAGGAGATAAAACGATCTGTTCGTTCCTCCTTTATGAAAAATGTTTATAACTAGGAAACTCGTTTATTTATACGGGGATTGTAATAAACTGGAATTTATCTGCACCCGTTTGTATAATCTGGATTTTTATTACTCTGTGGCAGTAGTGATATTGTTGGCAGTAATATAAGTTGGTTTTGCTTTTGGATTTGAAGACTTATGTTCGTGACAATCTAAGAAATCAGATTTGACATCTGAGTAGAGAGGGATAGAAAATCGTTTTACCACTAAGTGTGAAAGAGATTTATTTCATGTTTTTTTCATACTTACTAGTAAAGCAATGTTGGATCCTGCTGTAAAATCCGACTTCTTAAATTGACACGAATATAAGAAAAGGTTTATATCAGGGGTTGTTTAGTCAGCCTGCCAACTTCATGCACAAAGGTACAATGGTGGACTTAATGAACTTTATAAGCGTTCTCTACCAGTCAACCAAGAGATAACATGGCAGGTACAGTATAGTATGGTCAACACTCATACATAGGCCACTCGTACACATCCTAGATATATTTGAACTGAATCTACAGAATCGCTTTCCCCACAGCCTGCACTTTGACGTTTTGATTCGAATCAATATCGGAGAAGCCAGTGATGAGAATTTGATAGACTTAACGGAATTGGTTTTGCTTCGAACACTGCAATCTAAACAATTGAATATGTTTCCACATTCAGCATACGGAACAATCCGCCTGAGTTTGAGTTTTGATTAACTAGTTTAATTTTTCCTTCGTTAGTGACGCAATTTACAATTTAGAAGTTACCACCAACATCATCTGCCTAAGCTTTTTCCCACGGGCCTGCGGACGGCGAGCGTTGGGTGGCTCGCTGTCCGGTCACAACCAGGCCCGGGTCGATGGCGCGTTGTGTTCCACGCACGCCCCAAAGAGATGTCAGCATAGGAGATGGGGCCCGCCAGGGCCAGAGCCTGCCAGGGTTGCGGAATTTGTTCGAAAGAGTCACCGTGGCCCTGGAACGCAAAGGGCTTTAGAAGGAACATGGATGGGTTTTAGTCAGTAAAAGTTTGACACTCCTTTCCGGTCCACCCAGAGCGGAAGAAGTCATATGACGATTTCCCATCCTTAAAAAAAAGCGTTTTCCCAATTATATTGGGGTCGGCTTCCAGTCAAACCGGATTCAGCTGAATACCAGTATTTTACGTGGAGCGGCTGCCTACCAGACCTCCACAACCCATAACTGGATAACACGGTAGTTCTTGGTAAGACTGGAGTCAAATTTACTGGCTTCTGACAATCCGTAACGACTGCCAAAGATCTACAAATGACAGCCGGGACCAACGGCTTAACGTGCTTTTCGAGGCACGGAGGAAACTCGGTATGTTAAGATGGTCACCCATCCACAGACCAACCTTGGCAAGCGTTGCTTAACCTTAATCGACCCGTACGGCTGATATTCTTTAGGAAGTAGTCCGTCCATTGGTAGTAAAATTACACATCGTGAATTGTCTGTTTACGTCTACGACTGATATCTTACATGCACTTAGAATAAAATGAAATATAGTTTATTATCTTTTCTGCCCAATCCAGAACAAGCCAACAAATGGGTAAAGAACATGGAGAGAGAGAACCAGCTGAGAGTCATCAAGTTAACAGATGCCAACTAAGCGCGAGTGCTGGAGAACACCATCCAGCTGGGCCTGCCCGTGATCCTGGAGAACATCCGCGAGCAGCTGGACGCGCTGCTAGAGCCTGTGCTGCTGCGCAACGTGTACAGGTGATTGTAACAGACACTGTTCTTCTGTATTCTTTTAGCCACGAGCTCCTCTAAACTCCGTGTAAAAAAATCTATCTCTACACCAAAATTCATTAAAATTGTTTAAACGGACAATCAAACAGACTTACACACGCATTTACATTTTAGTCTACAAGTATGGATAAAAGATTCTTGTATTAATTTATCCCTCTGCAGATCCTCCAACTATGTCCACATGTCGTGAACGCCACCACATTAATTACGTCCCATTGCAAAATAATGGACAGAAGTTTTTGTTAATGCAACTCCACGCATGCTGGTCTCATTTTAAATCGCTTTTATTTCGAGCTTTTGCATTTCATTAAAATGTCAATAAAAATGCTATTTTAGTGGACCGTTGCTGCTTTTTCATGAAAATGTCAGTTCAATGAGGTTTTTAATTGATTAATGGGATTCTTTTTAATGGATTGGTGGACAAATAGTGTTTTTGGATTGTTCGGCGAGTTATATTCCCTTTTTTGGGTCTTAACAACCAATGTTGGATGTACTTCTAAAATTATTATTTGTTCTTATATTTTGGTTTGCTAAGAGCAATTTATTATAAAAAAAATATCATAATTATTTTGATTCTTTGTTAACTTTACTAATCTATGACTTGACTCAATGATTAAAATGATTTTGTCAATGGTGCATTGCAGCCAAGTGAGAATTACATCGACTACTCTTGACATTATTTCCAATATCATTGTCAATCTTTATAATATTATAATTTCTTAATTTTTTATGAAACATCATTTAGTATACAATAAATTCCATCCAAATTCAATCGTTTTCAATATATCCGTGTCTTATTAAGAAAAAATTGTTTATAATTTCACGCGATATTATTTTCCGGTGACATGATCACCTCATTAATTAATTAATAATGTAAATAATGACTCGTTCCTTCTATTTGAAATACTGCTAACATCTGTACTGCATTAAATGATCATTAATAATCCCCATCGCGAGTTATACCAGTATCTTCATAATAATCTTGTTAAACTAGATTTTATAATGTAGTAACAGTTTACTGTTTTTACCGCCATATTTGTTCAATGCAATGTTCTATCCTTGTAGATAGTAGGTATCGTGGCTTTTTTCTACTGTTAACAGGCACGCGTTTGAGCACTATCTCACCTGATGGTAAGCGATGATGTAGTCGAAGATGAAGCACGCTAGCCTAGAAGTAACCTATTCACTCTTGACATAAAGACTCCCATGTTGTAACTATGAGGAAACACAGACTCCGGCAGGGAATTCCACTCGTTAGCTGTGAATGTGTTCCCAAAACGTTTTGTGAGTGTGGGATGTCCATCACGTACCGGTGGCGCATCGTCGTACGTCTTGTGGTCCGATGATGAAATGGGCCCGTGCACACTCCCCAAAATGCAACCTATAGAAAACCGACAGGCTAGCAACTCGGCGTCGATGCTTCGACTCGACAAGTCTGTCACTGATGATGATTCTCTTGGCTTGTTTCTCAATTGACTCAAGGGCATCAAGCTAGTTTATGGCAGATCCGTCTCAAACCCCCTTAATAATAATTCCAGTTCGATCCAGCCCGTCCCTAGCTGTCCTCTCTCCAGCGACGCCCCCCACAGGGGGTGCCCTTAGCGTGTAGTCGCTTAGTTTGTAAGTTTTTTATAAGCCCTGGCTGGAGGCTTTAATATTATATTAAGGCCACCACAGGCAAGCCCGGTTAAGCAGTCGACAACCTTATAGGTTGAACTGCGAGAAGCCACTCATAAATAAAAAGATCCGTCTCAAAGGTGAGTGCAGTACTCCATACACGATCGACACTGGCTTTCAATTACAAGTTAGAGAATGTTATTATTTTGTCTTCGTTTTATTTATAAAACCTGAGTTTGACATTTGCAAGTTACATAGTCTGGGATGAAAATTGGCACAAACATTGGCTTACAAGTTAACAAAAGCTTGGCAAATGTCGTGATATGGTTTCTGGATAAAAAACTACCAATCACACGTCACAAGTTGCTCATTTTCATTCGAAACATCGGATGCATAAATCATGAAAAAATATTTTTTTCAAATAAGGCTAACAATTTGGACAGTTTCGAGGTGAACTACACAATCTATACATATAATAAAAATGTTACGGATCGCTGTCTGTACATGGAAGATATATGAGAAAAATTTAATTGGGACCTTTATCAAAGCAAATAGCACCCAAAACAGTGATTGTTAGAATTTTTGTCTGTTGTCTGTGCGTTTGTGCACGCTATTCTCAGAAAAGGCTTATCCGATTTGAATGTGGATGTGAAACTTAACATGTTTGTTTCATGACAATCGGTTCATAAACAAAAAAGTAATGCCAAATTTAAAGAATCACGTCGAACATTTGTTGAACTATCTATATCTATCTATTCCTTCTCTGTTCAGTAGCATTGACTGAAACTTTACTAAACTTTATAATAAAAATGTCTGCCCCAAGTAACTATTCCACGCGGACGAAGTCGCGGGCAGAAACTAGTTACTAATAAATGCTTGCAAATTTTGGATAGATTCACTCAAATCAGTGTAGTGCTTTCCTCAAAAGACCACCAGACCATCATTTACCTACATGGTTCTCATGTGAAATATTATTCATCATTTATCATTTACAAAAGACAGTCCACCAAAATCACCGCCCGACTCCAATTCCTAGTATTTTAGGTGGGGAAAGGTACAACAATCTCCCTAGAAACACATCCGGCGGTCTGGCACAAGCATATTGTTAAGCTCATTTAATCAATACTGGTTAACTCAGTAATACTAATAAGTCCAACTCACTTCCCTGTAGGTAATCTTAAAGTAAAAGGTAGTTTTTTATATTAATTTCTTCCATCAGAAGAACTCTTAACTAACTATAAATAGTCTAAAATATGGCGTCGAATAATTCCTCCGCATCGCTGGTCACTGGTAATGTACCCAAAAGGCTGGCAGCATTGCCACGTTGTATGGCAATGCTTATCCTTTGTCCAAGGTAAACGCCAGCCAGATCGGTCAAGACGCTTAGTTGACACACCGTGTGACCCAAGCACACGAAGTGTCAACTAAGCGTCTACTGACCGATCTTCAAACAAGAATAGGTTAATTTGATTACAAATTTCAGTGTAATCTAATCATTAACAGTATTCATATAATATACACTTAAAGCAACCGTAATTCCTAGACAGCGTCGCTACTGACCTGGCAATTGAAGCCATGTTTGTTTAGACCGTTATAGTAATACTAATATCATTTTCTACTTGTGACATTCCAGATGGTTGGTCTTATAGGAAAACTAGTTGCCGCCCGCTGTCGAAAATTATCCCAAGGGAACATATTCCCGGGATAAAAAGTATCATATTTGTTATTCCAGACTATAATCTACCACTGTGCCAAATTTCATCAAAATCCATTCAGTAGTTTTTGCGTGAAAGAGTAACAAACATCCATCCATCCATACTTACAAACTTTCGCGTTTATAATATTAGTAGGATGGGCACATAAATACAGTTGCAAGGTCGTCTGTGGCGAAAGTTCTATGTGTTTTCCTATCTGCTGATCCTGAGGTCCCGGGTTCTTAGATAATGTGACATTTCATCAGCGGTAACGATTTTCAAGTGTCCAAAATGTTTGTCATTGTCACGTAGTCAGTATACAACGTTTAGCCATAGGTTGAGGTATAGTTGTTTTTCCATTTATTTATTTTTTAACTTTATAAATAACAGTGCAGTAATTTTTATGTTTTGACTATTACTTCTAGTGGTAACCTTTGACAAAGATAAACAATCAAAATATTTTTTTACTTAATGAGAGGTAAGTTTAGATTTAGCCAAAGCATTCCTTCTTTGCAGATTTATTCAGACATTCGGAAAACAACAGAATATGTTCGTGTCACTAAATACGTACGTGTCTACAAATTGTGAATGCGCACTGCATGCGATGTTATGCTCAGTCCGTCTGTAAGAATATTTGCTTGCTTTGTTCCCTGTTTGGGTGTGCGCCAATTGGGGCAAGCTGCTTCACTTAAAGGATGAGGTCGTGCCTTAGATTTTGGATTACAAAGATTTTCGACGTAAGGTTTCTTACATTTTTGTTTTCATTCTATGATGTATTGTAGTTGTCTTACGCGTTGCTGATATATTTTGTTCAGTCACACATGGACTGTTCGAGTATAAGCTTTCACATACTTCGTACATTCAAACGAAATTCGTCATTTGACAATTAGAATGAGAAGAAGAAGAGTCGGTATCCAAATACACTTGTCTTCCGTTGTCCTGAAAAAGATCATCGTCTTGGTTTGCACGGTCCAATCTTTAGCCAAGTTCAAGTTTCCCTATGGAATCAATGTTTCCATTGACTAAAAATGACTAATGACTAAAAATTTATGTGTGTACCACTTAATAAGGCTCGATGTGAGGTATTTGTACTTTGTAACAGGTTACTTCCTTTGACTTTTGATTTATTTATTGCCCTTAATCAAGCTCTAACCACTGCTCAACCACAAACAATCAATCAATCGCATTTTATTCTCCATATTGCTCCTACTACCATTCTCTGCATCACCCAAAGGTTGACTGGTAGAGAATGCCTATCGCATTAAGTCCGCCTCTGTACATTTGTGTGCGTAAAGTGTTAATAAATAAATAAACCAACCCAAGAAAATAAACTAGTTAAACTATATCGTAAGCTCGGGGAAAGTGCGCTGGGCAGTATCTGGGGAAGTAACCTGTTAGAAAGTACAAATACCTCACATCGAGCCTTATTAAGCGGTAATGAGGTAAGCAGCGCGGCGGGAGATGTTGCTTACTTTGGGATGTGAGCTGTGTTTGTAGTAATGGTGATAATATTAGCAATTGACCCAGTGTTGGGCGAAAACCTTTATTTACTTAAATAATGACGGAGCATCCAAATGTCCGGGATTGTCTATCGTTACAATTTGGCATTACGATCTATACATTGGCAAACGAACTTAAATTCAAGTTATTCGTCCCAATTAAGCAGGTATGCGTACAATTTCAGAAGGCACATGCTAACACTACTCTGTGCTACAAGATTGGTTATTCAGAAAACAATATTATCTGGAGGCTCTGGGATCTTAATATACAACGTGTAACAGAATAAACGCAACGCATAACCTCTTAAGGGATCATTGTACTCATCATTATGAAGAACTTTACTATGGGACCAACACTGAAATCGCAATAAAAAAGAACTTCCCCATACATTTATAGAATTATGCGGAACAGAGACTAAAGTCCCGCACACCTCCATTGATAAGAGAGGATCCTCTGACCAGACGGTTGTTGTTTCTGGTGGGCAACTGCCCGATAGTTGATATTCGAACGGAGAAATCGCACGAAGAACTTTGCTTGCGCGATGAAGAATTTTATTGGTAGTTCATCGCTGACAGGATAGATGGCGTTGCGGTTATTTTTGTTGCCGTACAAATTTCGTTTCTTAGTATTTCATATAATATCTTAGCTACACATTTCTGCGCGCATAATTCGACAAAATGTACTAGACAACTGGTTTTTTTTTTCGCGATTTCGGGGTTGGTCCCATAGTAAAAGTTGTTCATAATGACCTTTAAGAGGTATTGCGTTTATTCCGTTACATTGTAGAGCAAGATCACAGGTGTCATAAAGATGACAGGTACTTGTTTCCTTTTTTATAGTAATTTAAAGATTAAGATTTTTATTGTTCCTATATTCCATGACATCCATCCAGCATAATTCGTTCTTTCCAGATAGTCAAATAGCATTATCATGACACATGACTCAAGAGAAAAGAAAGAAAGAAAACCCGGACAATGTGCCTCGGAAAATATGTTGCTCCCAGTTGAAGCCACATTTTATGAAGCCCTGTCACAGATGCCAACAACAATAAATATCAAATGCATAGCGATTCGTCGCCATTCAGCAGATATGCGTCATTCTCGCGCCATCGGGCCTCAATAACATGACAGCAGAAAATTTAGGACGCGAATTGTCTGTACCAGTTGGTATTGACCATCCCAACGGTATGGTCTGGTCTTTAGGGATAGAATAGAATAATTTAGAATGGATCTCTTCAGTATGTATACCATTTAAGTAACAGAAAAATAAAAACATCACAGTGGTTGCATGTTTGAAGCTGATAAGAGTGAACAAACTTATGGTGAAGGTTTAAGGTAACTGGATGTTGAAACAGTATCGGGTTGTGGAGCTGATTAGGGGGTAACACATTGTAATGATCTGAGATTAGGTTCACAATTCAATTTAAGAATTGTTCAAGTTTGCATAAAGTGCCAACAACAATAAATATATACTACTACAGTGGTCCCGACAGACGTTGCCCTGTCCGAACGTTTGTTTTGTGTCTGACGAAAAATTATAGAAATTGATTGCAGCGCCACCTACCGGGTCCAATTGTGAATCTAAACCATTCTCGAATCCCCTTGAACACACACAAAAATCATCAACATCGGTCCAGCCGTTTAGGAGGAGTTCAGTGACATACACACGTACAAAAGAAATAAATATGTATTAAGATTATAAAGAGGAAAGATTTGTATTTTTGTATGTAACGAATAAACTAAAAAACTACTGGACCGATTTGAAAAATTATTTCAGGAATGTATAGCTACATAATCAGCAAGTAACATAGGCTCTATTTTTCCACGGGAACGGGAACTACGCGGGTGAAACCGGTATCAAATGAATTCGTCGCCGTTCGGCAGATATGCATTATTCTCGCGCCATCGACCTCCAATAATATGACAGCAGAACATTTTGGACGCGGATTGTCCATATCATCCGGTATTGACCATCCCAGTGTTTTTTTTTTTTTTTTAAGGATGGGAAATCATCAAATGACTTCTTCCGCTCTGGGTGGAGCAGAAGGGCGTGTCAGACTCTTACTGACTAAAACCCATCCGTGTTCCTTCTAAAGCCCTTTGCGTTCCAGGGCCGCGGTGACTCTTTCGAACAAATTCCGCAACCCTGGCAGGCTCTGGCCCTAGCAGGCCCCGTCTTCTATGCTGACATCTCTTTGAGGCGCACGTGAAACACAACGCGCCATCGAACCGGGCCTGGTGGTAATCAGACAGCGAGCCACCCAACGCTCGCCGTCCGCAGGCCCGCGCCTACGGTGGCCGGGGATCGCCCTGCGACTCCCGACGCCCGGGGCGTCTTCTCCTGTAGCGGCGGTTGGGGCGAAGGCCTTGCCTTTCCCTCGCGCGGCCCGCCTCCTCCTTCGCTAGCATTACTGCTTCGCAGAAGGAGGTGACCGCTTCCCAAGCCTCATCGCTCCGGACCATAGATTCAACCAGGGCCGGTTGCGAGAGGTCGCCGCCGCTGATCGCCTTGACAAGGACACGGCGGTGCTCAGCCCAAGCAGGGCAGACCTCCACCGTATGCTCCACCGTGTCCTCCAGGCAATCATCACAGTGCTGACACCCGGGCGTGTCCTCCCGCTTAATCCGAAACAGGTACCTTCCGAAACAGCCATGTCCGGTGAGTACCTGCGTCAGGCGGAAGGTGAGGACGCCGTGGCGCCTCTCCAGCCACTCCTCAAAGAGGGGTCTTACCGCCGCAATTGTGGCGTGCCCAATCCCAGTGTTACGGTCTAGTGTTTAGGAATTCATGTATGAAACTGATAGGTGTAATTCTCGCATTTCTCAGCATAAGTAAGTACCTATTACATCTATTGGCTCCAAAGGCCTGCCTGTCGGTCTTCTACAGATTGTACTTCGGAGTGAGTGTTCAGGAACTCCACGACCTCATCCCACCGGCCCCCTTCTACCATCGGACATCTAGACGCACTGCAAGTTACCATCCCTACCTTGTTGCTATTCAACCAATTCGCACTAAACATTTCCAAACTTCTTTTATAATGCGCACAGCAAAGGAGTAGAACTCTCTGCCTGCGTCTGTATTTCCGAACGCATGCAACCTTAATCTCTTCAAAATTAGAGTAAACAGGCTTCTTCTGGGTAAGCTCGCCTCCATCGTCGACTTTGTCTCTGTCATCTATGACCTAGACTAGAGTCAAGAGTAAATACATATTAAAAAAAAAAAAGTTTAGGTAATCCAGATGCAGACACAGTAACTGGATTGTGGAGCTCAGTTCGGCAATACATCCATGTGTACACAAGAATTCATTTGTTACACTGAATGCCCACCTCAATATATTTAGGAAAAAGTTAGGCAGGTGATGAGTTGGGGCAATCCATTTAAATCGTAATTGAGAGTCAATGTTTAACCGAAGAAATAAGCTAAGGTTACGATACAGTATGTGAGACTTGTGCGCATTAATGAGAACGCTTCTCAAACATATTTAAAGACTCGACTATTAAGGTAGTCTAAACATTTCCTCGAACTAACTGCGGCAAGTGTAGCTCGACTTCAAAGGCCAATCAATCTAACTTTTAATTTAACATGAACATCGTTGGTTCATTCTTCCGGGTCCTATTTCCAGCTCATTGGGGTGTACACGCACCATATATTACTGGGCTGTTTCACCCCCGCTAATTTCCGTCCGACATGCTAATACCATTCAATTGACAATTTATGGTGCATTGTTGTACAAAGATTTACACCCACCATTGTTCTGGGACGTATTAATTTATTGACATTAGGGCTTACTTACAACTGAAATTATACCGTATTTTGCAAGATGTAATGTTGGTTTTGGAGAGGTCACATTTGGAGGTTAAGATTTTTAGATATGGGTGGGCAATTTAATAGATATAGATATTCATTATTTTAATTCTTATCGTGCTTTTTTTTGGTCCAGGGAAAGGTCAGTAGGGTACAATGCAGAGACATCGATACAACAGTAAAGTAAAACACTGGCAATACTGGTTCATGATAGTAATATTTTGAAACTCATAAATCGTGACACCGAAATTAAAAATAAACTTTCCAATTACATGAAACGTCAGAAAAACTCAAACTAGTCAAGGATAGTGACTACTATTCTGACGAAATATTCCAAGCAGTCTGTTGCAGTTAGTGACATCAAATCTGTGATAAAAGATAACATATTCGTATGAACTAGTACTGGCAGTGTTTTGATATTTTGTTATCGTATCGTCGTCTCCACTACTATTTTATTTAAGTCGGGCCTTGAAGCTTGAAGTCCCTAGAGGCATAAGCATAGAGGGTAGCGTTACTTCCTACATTACACTGATGACTCTACAAATCAGCCGTTTTAGTTGATAACATTCATCAGATGGTCAATTACCGCATCTTTATAGAATACTAGTTGTCGCCCGCGGCTCCGCCCGCGTTAATGTCGAAAAGTATCCCAAGGGAACATACTCCCGGGATAAAAACTATCCTATGTCCTTTCTCGGGACTCAACAATCTCTTTACCAAATTTCATCTAAATCGGTCCAGCCGTTTGCGCGTGAAGAAGTAACAAATATACACACACACTCACACTCACAATCTTTCACCCTTATAATATTAGTGTGATTATAAACTGTAGAAAAATAATTCCTCTACATTTTCAATTTTTTTGTAACTTTAATTTCAGTGGCTTTTGGTCATATTCTCAGTAAACCAATAGAATATAGTCTTTCTATTTTTGGAAAGGAATTGCTAATTGCAGCCATGTAACTTAGTTTTAAGTCGATGATGCTGTATGCCAACTTCATGGTAGATAATCGAAGTTCATTTATTTTATGATCGAACTGAGAACTTTATGGAACATTCATCGAAACTCGTAATCGAACCCAGAACCATATCATCAGTTACACTCAATAAACCGCATTGGTCTGTTGATTGTAGTAAACTTGTAATATACCTAACTAGCATCTGACAGCGGCTCAACCCGCGTAAAATTCGGAACTTATCCCAAGCCAACATACTCCGGGTATAAAATGGTCCCTATATGTTAGCACAGTGGGGTCTACCCGTGAGCCGAGTTTCATCCATCCGTTCAGCTGTTAATTTAATCCTGTATTTCAGGCATCAAGGGACCCATACAACAAAAATACATATAAAACAAAAACTATAAGTAAATTTATACATATGACAATAAATTGAAACTATAAACTACTGTACACGAAATGACGGCGTCGTGTTTTGCTGACTGGTGTCGCGCAGCTGGTCGCGGAAACGTCGATTCACTACACCCTTTGGCCAAAACTCTGCTACAACGCGTTCAGACGGCTTAGTGCGAGTTTTTAACGTACTCGATCGCGTAGCGTAAACGTTCGCTTATGTTAAATTGTATAGAAATAAAAGGTTATCCGTTATTGTCAACAGACAACGCTTAATTATTCAGTTTCAATACAAATTGACGTTAACACTAACGCTAACGCGATCGAAAACGTTAAAAAACTCGCACTAAGCCCACAGACGTGAAGAGGCAACAAACAGACAAAATATAATATAATAATAATTAATATCTTGGGACAACTCACTCACGGTCAATCGATCCCAAACTATGCAGAGCCTGTGCTATGGCAACCAGACACCTGATACACATACTTAAATATTTCTAAATACATACATATTATAGACAAATTACACCCAGACACAGAACAAATGATCATGCTCATCACACAAAGAGTTGTCCTGGGTGGGAATCGAACCCACGACCTCCGGTTTAGCAGTCAGGGTCACTAACCACTCGACCAACAGGCGAGTCAAAAAAAAAAGAATTACTATTGCATTTATAATATCAGCATAGATGCTATATAGAGGCATATTTAAGAGTTTGAGTAAGTGAAAGGAAAATAGAGTACATACTACATCAACCACATGTCATCAAATAGTAAAAGTCATAAATAATAATGATGTGGGAGAGTAAATACCAGACGTAATGACTTTCTTTGATCTTGACTATTACTCGATACATATCTTTCATCGTAGTAATGACTATAAATAAGGAAACGTATCACAGAACTTATACGATTCTATATAGCTTGTGGTTTATTGTGGCAATGCTTGGAAAATGGCGTTTAGAGAAAGTTTTGTAAGTTTAGGGTTCTGCACGATTATGTTGGTAGTTATGTTTTTAACTAATTTACTGTAATTCTATATCATGTAATTTTTTTACGTTGGTATAAAACCGGGGGGTTAATCCCATTTTTGAAGTGAAAACTTCTTTAGCAGCGTTGTGCACTTTTTGGGATGGGTTAAAAATTTTAAACTCGCGTCAGGACACGTGACCTGATCAAAAATTCGTAAGACGGAGGGCTACATTTTGCAGCGGACGCAAAATATAGCCCGCAAAATAAATATATTTTATATCCGCAAAATATCAAAAATGCATGACGTTAATGTTCAAGTTTTCACTTCAGCCGGCACTCCCGGAGTCCAACCCGTTGTTTTTTTTTTAACGTTTCCCCACACTAGGAATTTCTTCGGTATCGTGGGTGCGTTTACATACATACAAACTCACATACACAAACAGACAGATCCGGAACAACTATCTGTAGGCCACTGCGCCAACCGTGTCATCCAAAATCCATCGGGCGTCAAGTTCGTCTCAGTCAAAGTCAAAGTCAATTCATTTGTTTCAACTAGACCATTAAAAGGCTTTTTGAAATTTTATTAAAATATTAGTGACTCTAGTTGTCCATTCAAAGTAGATTCTTATGGAGAAGAACGAACAAGAAACTCCAAAGTTACTCTTTTCAAACATAAGTTTTACAATATTTTGTATACATATATTGATCAATTGATTATATTATGTGAGCACAATGCACCCAACATTACACTAATATACAGCACACACTTATATACTAATAGGTACAACAAAGCAATACCAGCAGAGATAAAATTAAGTTTACTAGCAAGGGACATGGTACTCACATATTTACAGTATATGTAATTAACAACAATGGATCAGTGTGTGAGGTAAATTACATATTTAATAAGTCGCTGTCAGAAGAAAATTATACCCAAAAGGCTGGCCGAACTACCTCGTTGGTTAGCAATGCTGATTTCTTTGACGAAAATAATAATAATAATAAATATTTTATTTCACTCTTCCCAAATTTTCACATCGGTACCGATACATTTGTTACAGAAGTAGTAATATAACACACAATGCGAAACATATATGATCCTTTGTGAGAGACTGGAGTCCATACTAGGATACCCTGTGTGACGGATCACCTGGCCCTCACCCCGAATTTGTGTTGAAAGCTAATTTTTCACAAGACAAATTGTATAAAGCATATAATTATGTAAGCATTGTATTATATATTGAGTACAAACATAAAATCGTGAGTATACCGAAGGAAAATGGAAATAAACCTTATATATAAAAAATAGGTCAACTCTCTTTTTATAAGAAGAATCGACTAACTATTTGACGGGTTTTTTTGAAAGTTTCGATGTGTACTCGGACCCATAAGTGGAACTTCAACCCGGAATGGCTCAAACACTGGTTTCAATTGAACAATCCGTAAACCTACTACTAATTTTAAAATAGGTCATCTACTAATGGCCGGTTTCTGAGTACTGTCATGACGCCATTGGTTGGTTAGAGGTCAGAAACCGAGCATAAGTGTACTTACCCTAACTAAAATATAGATGTGAATAAGAAAGGAAGAAGAAAGAAAGAAAGAAGTTTATTTGACACACGCAGAAACACAAAAATATATGTACTTACAAATAAAAGGAAACTTAATTTTAAAACAATTATATTGTGTGCCCCGCGACTGCGCCAAATAGGTCCAGTTCAGCAAAATGCCATACAACTTAACTAGTTAAGTAGTTCCCTGACGCTGATTTTCAACTGAACCTGATGTTGAAGTGTACGGATGTGAAACAGATTTATTAAAGTGTATTTTAATAAGATACTAGCATTACACGAATACCAACTTAATAAAACTAATATACCACCTGCAATATAAAACATTTCAACTGCAGTGCTACCAATCTGAGTAATGAAGGTGTATGCTTTGGCAACGTTCCCGATTCTGGATCACCGCCCGGTTACACCTAGATTGAAAAGCAGCGCATGTTTCACTGAGGCTGTGTGCTTAAACCTAGATTAGACAGATAAGTGTATTACTTAGATTGCTTCCGTGTGACTAACGGGTTTGTTAAACGAAGTTTAAGTTGTTGTTAAATCTGCTGCTAAGTCAGTACATGTTTGAGGTGATTGCATTGTAGCGATTGAAAGGTTTTGAGCAGAACGTCTTTATTTGTTTGAAGTGATAACTTCTTATGGAAGGGTAAACTGCTTCGTAACGTAATGCGTTACGGCGCCAGTCTGTCTGGCCTCCCTTTCTCTCACTCATACGGCAGCGGTAGGCAGGCTCTTCCTCTCTCACTCTAACCCACAGCGCTAGTCGTATTTCGGACAGACGGTTCCCATATTAAATAGTTCAAAATAGATAAGTTATCACTTCTGTCGGGCGTCTCGAGACGCACAAGTTTTTTTTTGGTTTTTGGGAAATCTGGTTTTTTGATTACGATCTTGATTTCTATGAACAAAATATTTTTCTGGGTGGTTTGTGGACAGGATAAGGCTATCGGCATCCGAGCTGATGAGACTTGACTCTGTTGACACACCTGCTATCTACACCGTCGATGTCCTAAATGATGAGTGTCTTTTCGATCCTGCCCACTTCTTAGTAGACCTATTTGTGACTGAAGTTTTTATAAGTATTTTTTTAAGACTCGCGTTTACATTATTTACATTTACAGTTTCACTTCGATTTGCATTATCGGTAAGCGATGATGGAGCACGCTTGCCTAAATATAACCTATGTATTGACTCTTGACTTAAAGACCCCCAGGTTGTAGCTATCAGGGCAAGAAACAGTCTGTGTTTTCTACATCCTGGAAACGGCACGGAATTCCCCTTTTGAGCTTTACGCACAATGAAAGTACTCCCAACACGTATTGTGCAAACATCTATGGATGGGATGTCCAGGAGGAAAATATTGTCAATTACGTGTCTCTCCTCACCACCCTGTTTTTTTAGGATGGGAAATCATCAAATGATTCTCTCTTCCGCTCTGGGTGGAGTGGAAGGGCGTGTCAGACTCTTATTGACTAAAACCCATCCGTGTTCCGCGTTCGTTTAGTTCAGTTCAGGACCGCGGTGACTCTTTCGAACAAATTCCGCAACCCTGGTAGGCTCTGACCCTAGCGTGCCCCGTCTCCTATGCTGACATCATTTTGACGCGCGCGTGGAACACAACGCGCCATCGACCCGGGCTTGGAGGTGATCTGACAGCGAGTCACCCAACGCTTTCCATCCGCAGGCTCGCGTCTTACCCTGCAATCTGTGAAGAAACCCAACCACGGGTGTTCTCCACCGAGAACTAAACAACCGTTGTACTATATTAGTTACTAACCAATTAATAGTACACGCTTCTCAATTAAGTTAACCGGTGATTATCTGCAGTTATTTGTCGGTTCATCAGAGTTAATCGGCCGTTAGTGGCTGTTTGGTCCGTTAACTTAATTGTTTATGCATTCCATTGACACGTTGGTAGAATTGGGTGATAATTTGGATCTTCGTGTGTGGAATGACATGTTTAGATCTAAAGAAGTAATATTGCTACAGTACCACCTAGTTTCTTGCTCTTTACGCCGAACCACCTGCACCTTCCCGGGCCTGAACGTGGTTATTGACAGAGCGGTCCAAGTGGCGACATATTGGTCGAACTAAGTTTGTTGAGTCAGTGAAAACGAAAAGAAGAAGTCCAAAAAAGTTCCATCACTTCCCGTGGGTGTCGTAAGAGGCGACTAAGGGATTCACCAGAGTATATTGGTAGCAGCATTCTCAATGCATTAAATTTCAACAGCTACACTGCGATCGCCACCTGAACCCACCTGTCAAGCGTGTGCTGATTATGGCATCCCCCCTCCCCCTTTGAGAGAGGTCTATGTCCAGCAGTTGACGTATTTCGGCTGATATGATGATGATGAATCAACAAAACCCTCGGCGACTGATATTCCCGAGGTGTGATTTTTCTTCCGTTAGGTATAGGGTACCTATTCTAACCGTTTTTATAAGACCAATTTAATCGGTTTGTCCTGGTTTTGAGAAAATCATAGTTTGTAAACCGATTACCCTAAAGTTTAACACTAATCTTTGACTCAGTTACTGGGATGGGATACAAAGTAGTCGATGTCTTAGATTAACCTAAAAAGGGCATACTTAATCATAAGGAACGAAAGCTTAAATAATAAAAACTTTTTTACGAAAAAATACAACCGAAGAACACACACACTAAGAAAAACACTACAAAGTACCTATAAAATAATTTTGATTTTGGAAGTCGATGTTAAAATACGAAGAAACAACAAACAAAAACACCGACTTCCGTTTGTATTTTGTAAAAAAGTTTTTTATTTTTCACTTTTAAGTGGTATCCCACACCTAACAAGACCACTGAAAAGTATTTTGCTTTCCTGTCAAGTAAAATACGTTAATTTAGTTTATTTGGATGATATATTTTTCCAGCTATTTTGATTTAAAAACCAAACTACTGAACCGATTTTGATGAAATTTCTATGGGACCAACGCGAACGGAAAAGTATTTTTTTTTAATTTACATAAAAAAAGAATGTTTCACGTTGGTTCATAAATTAGGGAGTTATGAGGAGAAAAAACACAAAAAAAACACAACCGAATTCAGAAACTCCGTCTTTTTTGGAGTCGGTTAAAAACTGACCTCTCATAAAAATATCACCATTCATTTGATTAAAACCGATATACCTAACTGTAAGCCATTGATAGCCAAATGATAGCGGAAATATTATCCAGTTTATACCGAGATTATCATAATATTAACATTTTACGATGTAAATGTAATAAGTTTGGTTATTTTTAAATCGTAACTTCCTTTTTATTATTTTTTTATGGCTGATCTATTCATGGGTACATATTTATACATAGACTAGATACATATTTATTTTTATGTAATTGATTTGGTCTTTTATCTTCCGACGATATCCTGCATCTACTATTTCTTCTGCAGCATTGCATTTTGTTTTTTTTTTTTTAAGGATGGGAAATCATCAAATGACTTCTTCAGGGCGGAAGGGCGTGTCAGACTCTTACTGACTAAAACCCATCCGTGTTCCTTCTAAAGCACTTTGCGTTCCAGGGCCGCGGTGACTCTTTCGAACAAATTCCGCAACCCTGGCAGTCTGCAGCATTGCTTGGAGTGTGAATTCTTAAAGGCTGCTTCAAAGCTCTTGGCCTATTACTGGCATCAGATTCTCGGTAGCAGATTTTTACAACGGTATTAGGAAACAATCTTTTGACCTTTTCATTAATAAATACTAATCTTATAAACTTTTAACTAATCACGATTCTAGAAGCCGAACTACCGACTTTGAGTAAAACAAGAATAGCAGAAATACAAAGAAAATAATTTGACTAGTGTGAGAACAAAAATAAACGTGATTGTAGTAAACAATGCCAAAGTAAAAGAATTTCTTGTCGTGGGAATCATTATAATCATCAATGATAAGAAAATGTCCACTACGATAAGTACTAGCTGTCTTCCTCTTTCGATAGCTCCAAAAATAGATGGCCAGCATGTCGCCGGATTCGTTGTTTCTGGATCGCCAAGCCGAAGTGGCAATGGGCAGGGTACATTGCTTGCAGAACAGATGGTCGATGGAGCCGAAAAGTTGTGGAGTGGTGACCGCGTACCACGACGCACGACGCAGCGTTGGAAGGCTTTCCACAAGGTGGACCGATGACCTGGTGAGGGTCACGGGTAGCCGATAGATGCGAGATGCACAGGACCAGTTGTTGTGGCGACACTTAAGTAGGCCTATATCTAGCAGTGGACGTCTTTTGGCAGACATGATGTTGATGATGATAATGAGAATTTCGTTTCACACCACCTCGTTGTTTTTCATCAAAAATCTTAACAGAAAACCATAAAAAAGTCCGGTGTATTCAGGTTATACAAATAGTTGCCAATCAAACCTATGGGAATATTTTTGTGCATTTCTAAGTCATGGGCTAGTTTATTTGCATCTGAGCCTATAAAACCGAAAGAAAGTGACAGACATCGTGAGAAACGAAAAATCTCCGTGATCGTTAAGTAAACAGTTGAAATAATACAGAACTAAGTATAATTGTTTTTGTCGTGGGAGAGGAACTATTGTGTCTTTATGAAGGTATTTGACGTTTAGGGAAAGTTTTTCTTGATGGTGATAAGCGAAATGAGGTACGCTATGCAAATGAGGTGGAGGAAGATGTACATACGTAGATTAAAACCAAACAGTAAAAAACACAGAAATAAAGTTTCGAACAAAACAAAAAATACAAGAAATAAAACATGTATGTTTGTTGTTGCAAAAAATATGTATATGCATAAAAACACGCATGCATGTGTATAAGCAGACGGCAGTAGGTAAGGACGGTAGAACCTTCGATGTAATTTGGATAGTGTAGTTTTATGTGGGTGGTTATAAGTGTAGGAGAGGACCATAGAAACTACAGATGAATTGTGTCTAAGATGATATGGTTAGAAATGAAGTAAAGATTGCGAAAGCAAGCAAAGTATGAGAGAAGAAGAAACACAGCATTCTGGAAAAAGTGCTGGAGAATGATAAGAAAGACAATCGAGCGACTCAACTGTTGTTATGTTCATAGCTATACTCTATCCGTTTAGGTAGTTAACTAAAGGTAAACAATCTTGATGTAACTTTTTACTTAAAAACTCAGTTTAAAAATAAAATGCAAGTAAAAACCAAAGTAAATACAACAGTAACGAATACTAAATCAATTGAACCATAAGTTTGAAAAGTAGTTTATTTGTTTAATATGAATTTGTGTAAAAAGACACATCAAGATTGTTTACCTTTAGTTAACTACCTAAACGGATAGAGTATAGAAGGATCACAAGTCACAAGCGGAGAATCCTAAATAAAAAGCTCAAATGTGGAGAGTGTGGAAACTTTTATTCCATGGTAGCTCTTTTGGCTATAGATAATAATGAAGATGATGAAGTAAGCAAATCCATGATAGTACACAGTAAAGACACGATGCTTTCGAAATTTGAGAGTATCGTTGGTACTTATCAAGCAGTAAACATTTAACAACGTGCAATTTTACTCGAAGAAATGAAAATTAAACTGTCAAAAAGACAACTACACTTTAAAATTAACACCCAAACCTGCAATTACCACCAACGTTGAGTATACTTACATTTGTAGTAACTCTAGAGAAACGTATACATTTATAGAAACTAAGCAATTATAGCTGATCTATTATGAACGGTGCATTAGTGCCCGCTCTCTCATACATACAGACATGCAAATTATCCTACATGACCACTGTACCTTGGTTTGTTAGCTAATGACGTGATTTTTATGTAAATAAATTTTGTTTCCGACCAAAGATATAGTTGTGCTAAAGTATTTTCAAATTGTAATTATCCTAACTAATATTAATCGAGGAGCTCGTGGCTAAATAAAAAAACTTTTTACAAAAAAATACAACCGACTTCCAAAAAGCTCTTTTTTTCACTTTTTTGAGGTTCCCATGTGCTTACCCCTTCACGGCATGCCGGCGTGATGTTATGTTATGAACTGGTGTTAAGAATAGACAGACATGAGAATTCAGCAATCACAGTCCATTTGCTATCATTTATTGAGGAGTTCCGTTGCCTATCTCCGAAGTTCTTCATCAGATCTTCACCAAATTGAAATAGAACCACTCCGAGAAAGTATTCTTCCAAAAACTACCCAAATCGCTTCTACTGTGCCTATAAAATTTGAATTGATCTCTCTATTTCTCCAGGATCCGATCATCAGATCTTGACTGGATGATTATGGGACCACCTGGAAAGTATACCCTTTCAAACAAAAAAAAAATCCAAATCGGTCCAGCCAGCTTCGAGTAATCGATAAATTAAAAAAAAAAACGATTTTTAACGCTAGCCGAGGTGGGTCTGTGGATGGGTGACCATCTTAATACTCCGAGACTTCTTCGTGGCTCGAAAAGCACGTTATACCATTGATACCGGCTGTCATTTATAGATCTTTGACAGTCGTTACGGATAGTCAGAAGCCAGAAGATATGACTACAGTCTTGTTAAGGAGTTGTGTAAGTGTCACAATGACTGGGTTGTGGCGTTCAGATTTTTTTTTACTGTTGATCGGCACTTGTTTTACCACTATCTCACATGTTAGTAAGCGATGATGTGGTCAAAGATGGAGCAAGCTTGCCTAGAAATAACCTCTTCACTCCTGACTTAAAGACTCCCAGGTTGTAGCTACCAGGGAACACAGACTCAGGCAGGCAATTCCACTTCTTAGCTGTACGCAGAATGAATGTGTTCTCAAAACGTTTTGTGCGTGTTTGTGGGATGTCCGCCATGTACCAGTAGCTTCATGCAAAATACTGGTATACAAAAGCATCAGGTTGGACTAAAATAGTTGGGGAAAGGTTATACTGATTGATTTTAAAAGATATTATTACACTCACGTAAGATTTGATTACGACGTGATTACAAAATTAATTAACGGAAAGGTAAAAAGCAATTTAGTCATGAAATAACCTTGTTTTTGAAAGTAACTATTACTTCATGAAAAGATTAAGATATTATGATGGATAAATGAATAATTTAGCATCGAATTAATTGAAAACTACTTTATTTCCTTTCTAAAAATAATTTGATATATTATGAATGCTTTTAGACGTAATGGTAACATCATACTAATAAATTATAAACACGAAAGTTTGTTAGTATGGATGGATGGATTTGGATGAAATTTAGCACACATATAGTTTATGACCTGGATTAACACATAAGATACTTTTTATCCCGATATTCCCACGGGATCGAGAGTTACGCGTTTGAAACCGCGGGCGACAGCTAGTAATAAACATATTTTTAGTTGAGAACAAGGTGCAGACGCAGTAATAGTAAAGTATTTCGATGTGTTTTCGTCGCCTATACCAAAAAAAACACACCGAAAAGGCTAGGCAAGTGAAACCAGAGGAAAGGGATAGTTTTCTATAACTCGAAAGTGATTGAAAATTCCAACAAGAAAGTACATTAAACAGAAACTTTCTTGTCACATTTCCATTAAGAATTTAATAAAGAAACATGTGTCTGGCTTCACGATATACATTAAACTACGAGGCATTTCCATTGATTTATGGCTAATGGCTCATGTTGACAAAAACCTCGTCATTACTGGCTGACACATGACACGTGCAAGAAACTGCAATCACATCGAATCACCGTGCCGACAAGCAGTGCTATGCAAGATCTAGTGCAGTGGTTCTCAACCTGTGGTCCGTGGACCCTATGTGGTCCGGAAGGGCAAAAATGGTTTAAATTTCAATTTTTCGCCTCAAAAATGTCATTGATTGAAACTGATTTTAAATTTCCATCAGAAATGTTGTGTTTTCTATGACAATGCTCTTTACTTATGATTATACAGAATAGTAATGCTACGAGTTTTGAATATCTATATGATATTAGTTAAGTTTTAGGGTTACGTACCCAAAGGCATGAACCGTGATAGTTAGACAGTTGAAATTTTCACGGATGATGTATTTCTGTTGCCGCTATAACAACAAATATTAAAAAACAGGATAAAATAAATATTTAAGGGGGGTCCCATACAACAGACATGATTTTTTTGCCATTTTTATAGATAATGGTACGGAACCCTTCGTGCGCGAGTCCGACACGCACTTGGCCGGGTTTTTTTAGATTAGCACCGTTACTTTTCTTCTTCATTTGTGGTCCTTGCTAGCAACAAATAAACCAAAGTGGTCACGGGTCAAATAAAGGTTAGGAACCACTGATGTAGTGCTATGCATAGAATATATGTTATCGGATAATTGCAAACTACGTAAAATTATGAAATATCTTGAGAGATTGTAAACTTTCGATATATTGTCAAATGAACATTTGTTCTATAATTATACGAATCAAAATCTTGTATTCTATAATATCTCCGTGCGCGTCCGACATATTGTGGACTGACATAAACTGGCGACCATTCAGCACCCTGGTCTACAATTTTTCTGTTTTGGTGTGATAGTTAAATTGGAAACTTGACCCCTCATTGGTCTTTGTTGGTGGGAGCTCACATTTGAACAGACCAATGAGAGCCTTGTTTCCAGGTTTTACTATCACATGAAAACGTTTAAATTGTAAACTTGTGCTCTGATTGGTCGCCATTTTTTGTCAGTATTTTGTGTCAGTCAATTTCTTGGAATAACTTCGAGACACTATCAAATTTTGATGCGTAAAAGAGTGACAATCCGTAACGACTGCCAAAGATCTACAAATGGAAGCTGGGACCAACGACTTAACGTGATTTCCAAGGCACGGAGGAATCTCGATATCTTAAGATGGTCACCCATCCACAGACCGACCTCGGCCAGCGTTGCTTAACCTTGAAGATCGATCTGTGCGGCTGTTTATATTTAACGACGAGTTTATGAAGTTTTATTACTATTTAGTACTAGTATGTAGTACCTACTAACATATTTTATTTCTTTCTTTCCTGGACAAAAATCGAATAAAACCAACAATCCCAGAGTAATATCAATAAACATGTTCGATAGTAGACGCGGTGCTAATACCATACAGCAACAGCTCACGCTTGACCGGACTTTATTGAACACATAGCTTCCTTCCGTTTGTTATAACTTGTGACAGTTTTATGAGTACACGCTTCATAAAGTGGTGTGGCACAAGGGATGAGCGGGATTGCGGAATCTATTCGAAAGAGTCACCGCGGCCCCGGAACGCAAAGGGCTTTAGAAGGAACACGGATGGGTTTTAGTCAGTAAGAGTCTGACACGCCCTTCCGCTCCACCCAGAGCGGAAGAAGTCATTTAATGAGGATGAGCGGGGGGTAGATTAAATGTTCATCCTTTTTTTATGGGACCGTAGTTAACAAGGAACCCTAATAGTTTCGCCACGTCCGTCTGTCTGTCTGTCTGTCCGTCCGTGGTTTAGCTCAGAGATGCTAAGCGCTAGAAAGTTGAAATTTGGTAAGGGTATACATATTAATCACGCCGACAAAATGGTAAAATAAAATCTTGAAATACATTTTTTTATGGTGGAACATGCATGTTGCATGTTAAAAAAAAAGCTAAAATTAAAGGCACTAAGTTAAATTAACATGAAAACAATTCCTCGTCCTTGACCCTTCCATTTTAATGAAACAAAGATTCTAAATAACACAACTTAATTACCCTCTACCGCTCATAACTTACGTCAAACGCTTGGAAAGTCGATGGATATTCACAACGTTGCGCGAACGCATCAGCGCGCGATCGATAACGGGCTGCACCGCGCATGCGCCAACCGATACGTTTGATAACCTCAATGTTGAGTGCAATTACTTTAGTTTACTTTTGTTCATGTTACGATGAAACTAAGTAAATACGGAGTAGGCTTTTTTATTCGTAAAGAAAGAACCTCGTAACTTGCGGAACTAATGTTCATTGATTAAAATTGTTTTTTTTTTTCTCAAGTAAGCAGAACTTAGGGTGCTTCTCTTTTCGCCAGACGGCGTGGCAGTGGCTACAGCGTCCTGTTAGTGATTTATTTATTTAAAGTATCGTACGTCCTTATCTAAGATGGTTTACCCGGAGTGTCGTTGGTTGGTATCATGATAGTAGTAACATACTATTATAGTGACGCTTCTAATCCAGACAAAATTGTCTCTTGTAGTTCTTTATAAGTCCAACCAACCACACTGACCAGTACCAATTCGCACTATGTGTTTCCAAACGTCTTTTTAACCGACTTCAAAAAAGGAGGTTCTCTATTTTTTATGTTTGTTACCTAAACATAACTCCGTCATTTATGAGAACCGATTTGAAAAATTATTTTTTCATGTGAAAGCATACGTATACGTTCCGATTGATCCCATAGATTTTTTTTTCAAAATCGGTTCAGTAGTTTTTGAGTTTATTCATGCCATTCAACGTGGCAATGCTGCCAGTCTTCTGGGCACGATTCCGGATGATAGCGATGCGGAGGAATACTTTGATGCCTGAGTGTACTTTGTTTTTGTATATGTACATACTTAGGTTTAGTAGATGTTAATAGTTTTAGGATAGTATATAGTTATATTTTATTGAAGAATCTTATTATATTTATGATCCGGTTAACTAAAAATAATTAAAAATAATGTTCAGTAGTTTGGTTTTTAAATCAAAATAGCTGGAGGAAATAGAAAATTTATCATCCAAGTAAACGAAATAGCGTGTTTTACTAAAAAGCGTAAAAAAAAAACTTTTTTATAAAAAAATACATCAGCTGACTTCCAAATAAAAAAAAATCACTACAAAGTATAAAATAACTTTAATTTGGAAAGGACATTTTTGTAATGTTTTTATAATGCGCACAGCAAAGGAGTGAAACTCTTTGCCTGCGTCTGTGTCCGAACGCATACAACCCTAATCTCTTCAAAGTTAGAGTGAACAGGCTTCTTCTGAGTAAGCTCGTTCCATCGTCGAGTTGGTCTCTGTCATTTCTGACTTAGACTAGACTCAAGAGCAAACCCATATCAATAATTTTTTTTCCTCTTTATAATATTAGTGTAGATAGGTACTTAGAAAAATTAATGTATTCTGTACTTTTGCGTGCCTTCTGGTAAAATATGACTGTTGCTAATTATATTTTTATGTCACCGTGTTTTGCAGCCATATTTGCTCAATAAATATCTTATCTTATCTTATGTTATCTTATCTTATCTTTCGTGTCTTATCTTATCACATCACATAGCTATCCTGTCTAGCAAAGCCTTCCATCGTCGACCACATCATCGCATTCCATGGAGCCATGTCCGTGGAGTTTCTTGCACGATCTTCTCCATAAATATCACTCCATAAAATCGGCACAGTAGTTTTTGAGTTTATTCATTACAAACATACACACACACAAAAATAAAAAGAAATCCTTTTTATAATATTAGTGTAGATGGTGTGATAATTCAAATTGAACTACTCATACCGTAAACAAAGTTACTATAAGTTTGACCAACTTTGTCAAAGTCTCAACTTGCGGAAGACAACTTAATCAATAAAACAAGTTACCAAGAGGATATCCTATTAAAACTGGACGCGACAGACAAACGATTTATTCATTTGATTGTTTTTTTCACGATCCGTCACGGAGTTTCAGTGTTATTGTTTCTTTAAAACGAGTTCAACATCAACAAGCATTGAAAGATTTCTTTTTTGCACTAGTGTTGTTTACTGATGCGTTGCGCACGGATCAAGGTTTGAACCATGACTTGAAGTACAGAGCAAAGAATAGAATGGAATATTTTTATTTTGCGTAATATATGATGCGTAGGTAAATTGTCTTAAGTTAAAATAGTTCCAAATATTTTCGTAAATTACTTTTAGCATGCATAAAAACTAGGAAAAATTAGGGTTACAACTACTTATCTTATCTCAGAAAAAAATAATGTTGGCATGACAAACGCAAAAAAAAAAACAATATAAAAAGAAAAACTTTCAAAGAGATGATCGGTCACATCTGGAGACTTTACTGGCCAAAAGTTAACATACAAACCAAGGGTGTCAGTGAGTGTCCCCGTTTACTGATAGAATTTGACAGCCCGTGAAAATTCTAACTTTAAACCATTTCAATATTTAATGGATAATGATAAAGGTACTTCAGATTTACAAAGAAAATAAACACCCACAAAAGAAAAATGTTTTTTTAGCTTTTCTTTAGTATATGTTTCTAGGTTTTCTGTAGTATTTATTATTTTTATTTTATTATTATTTATTAGTTTCACACATTGCTTAATTAACTTATAAACTAAGCCCCACACAACCGTAGTAATGGCCCTAAATCTAACTTCTTTCGTTCAGTCCATCCAAAGGTTGTCTGTAAGAGATTGCCCTGTGCGATAAGACCGCCCATTGTACACTTGTTTTTTTTTAAACGTTTTACTATGTTTGTAATGAGGTGTACAATAAAGTATAATATAATAAATAAATAAAGCTGTAGAGTATGTTTTTAGCTTTTCTTTAGTGTATTTTTTTTAGATTTTGTTTAGTGTAAGCTTGTCTTTAGGAGGTAAAGCTACTCTTGGCGAGATCGGTTTGTGTATGAGTGAACATCTATTATATATTGAGATTCCTACATACCTAAGAAAGCACGTCAAGCCGTTGGTACCGGCTGTCATTAAGTAGATCTTTGACTGTCGTTACGGAAAGTCAAAAGCCATATAAATACACCAGTCTTGCCCAGAGGTACCGTATAATCCAATTACTGGATTGTGTTGTAGTGGTCATATAGGCAGTGGCAGATTTATTACCGCCTGCTATGAGTGCCGGGGCGCGGTGAGTTTTTGCTCTGTGACTTTAACTTTTTGCTACCTCAAAAACCAGCGTTGAACCACTTTAAATATACGATGATACTAATTTTCTAAGTTTAATTAGATCTGCTGTTAATTTAAACGGCCTGAAGTTAGTTTTAATTAAAGTTGGAGAACATAAAGTTAGGTTTACGTTCAGTTTAAGTTATGGACTTAGAAAAGCTAAGAGTTATCAAGTGGTGGCCATGACTTGCTGAACTGGGGTCATGGTTTATGTTTGTAAGTAAATTAGTTTGATCCGATGAAGGTGAAGTTTCTTTTTTAACGAAGGTTTACTTATGCTTTAAGAATCTTTGCTAGGAGTATAAGTGCCTGTGAGGTTTTTCTCCCGCCGCAGGATCTACTTTTGGAAAAGAAATGCAATAATGCAGATTAAAACATACTCCACTCGAATATGCATCTTTATACAACGTGTAACAGAATAAATTCAATACCTCTTAAGGGATCACTGTACTCAACATTATGGAAAACTTTCACTATTGGCAATACATAGAAATCGCGAAAAAAAATCGACTTCCCCATACTTCCCTTTCATGTGCGCCTAACTCGATTATATGTACTGAACAGCTGAATTTTTTTTTCGCGATGCGGGGTTGTCCCCATTAAAAAAGTTGTTCATAATTATGAGTACAATGACCCCTTAAGAGGTATTGCGTTTATTCTGTTACACCTTGTATTTAAAGGGATGTGTGGAATATTTTACCATTTTGTACCTTACCACCTTACTTGTAGGGTATTGTTTTTGTTATTGTAGTTTGTTTCTCCCAAAGGTCTTATTTTTTGTAAAACGAACGGTGTTTGCTGGGCTGGTAATCTGTGTGACAGGATTTCCTAGTGCAGATACCAGTCTCCCACAAAGGAATATTTGTATCTATTTATATAATGTTAGTTGTAAGGCACTTTTGTGGAAGAGAAAATAAAATTTTTATTATTATGAATGGTGTTATGTTTTAATTGAAATTTGATTATTATCTGTCCAGACCGGTATTAGCTACGGAGAGAGAATTTTGTTCACAAATGAACAGGTGAAAACTTCATCTAAGTATATGACCATATCCCATAGCAAAAAGTCACGGCCCCTAAATACGTACTCTGAGTTAGTATTTATCAATACCAACATAAATCAGAATCAATAAATACAATCCATTAAAAATATCCCGTATCAAAAAGAATAACTTTGATCCTTTAGATCCATGCGTCCGCCATCTTTAACCGTCCTTCCGAACATGACCATACGGAATTTGAATTTCAAATCGCGTTCGGCCAACGGTTGTTGACATTTGACAGCCGACCCGGGCGGTCGCTGTCTGGTCACGATTGCGACTGCAACTACGATTCTGAAGGGCGAGTCGACTTTATCGACAGCTGTTTTATCAATTAGACAGGGTTTAGAATTGTTTTTCATCATCTACCTTTGTAGTGGAAGTTGGTAGAGAGACTGTGTTGACTTGGGTAGCGAACTCAGTTGGGATTGGTGCTCGACAGCCGGTGGGATTTCGGCCCCCACTTCCGGCGGCTGGCGCCCAAGTTGTTGGGCGCGGCGGGGGCGCTGTCAACGCTGCTTCCCAATCTGGGGGACCCGAGCACCGCCTGTAGGCGGTTGTACGTGGGGATCGTGCGATCGATGGCCCTGTATGGGGCCCCGATCTGGGCGGCTGACCTGACGGCCAGCACCATCACTGTTCTGCGGAAGCCGCAGAGGGTGATGGCCGTCAGAGTCATCAGGGGATATCGCACGATCTCCTACGAGGCGGCTTGCGCACTGGCCGGATCTCCGCCGTGGGACCTGGAGGCGAAAGTGCTCGCGTCACT